>CM053771.1:23288703-23301769 GCA_028658325.1 Potorous gilbertii
CTCTCTGAAGCATAGTTTGAATACTTGGCAGTTCAGCTCGAGCAAGGACTTCAGTGTCTAGTACCTTATCCTGCCAGGTGATCCTCAGAATCTTCCTAAGACAGTTCAAATGGAAGCAATTCAGTTTCCTGGCATGGTGCTGATAGACTGTCCTTGTTTTACAGACATACAAAAATGAGGTCAGTACAATGGCTCTGTAGACCTTCAGTTTGGTAGTCAGTCTAACACCTCTTCTCTCCCAAACTTTTCTTTGGAGCCTCTCAAACACTGAGTTAACTCTAGCAATACATGCATCAACTTCATTGTCAGTGTATACATCCTTGGAAAGTACACTACCAAGGTAAGTGAACTTATCCACAGCATTCAAAACTTCTCCATTTGTTGTAACTAATGGTTCCACATACAGATGGTGTGATGGTGGCTGATGGAGCACTTGTGTTTTCTTGGTGTTAATTATTAGGCCAAATTAGCACAGGCAGCAGAGAATTGATCCATACTTTGTTGCATCTTAGTTTCAGAGGCTGTATTGAGTGCACAATCATCTGCAAACAGAAAATCATGCACCAACATTCCCTCCACTTTGGTCTTGCCTTTTCAAATTGAAGAACTTACCATCAGTACAGCAGTTGACCTTGATGCCACGTTCATCCTCATTGAAAGCATTTGACAACATGGGTGAAAAAATAATGCTAAAAAGTGTGGGAGCAAGCACACAACTCTGTTTCACTCCATTGGTGACTAGGGAAGGCATGAGAGCATTGTTCACTATCCAAAACCTGGGCAAACATGCCATCATAAAATTGACATACAATATCGATGAACTTCTCTGGGCAACCAAATTTTGACATAATTTTCCATAAGCCCTCATGACTAACAGCGTTAAACGCCTTGGTCAGATCTACAAATGTTGGGTACAGATCTTTGTTCTGCTCCTGGCATTTCTCCTGGAGTTGCCAGGTAGCAAACACTATTATCTACTGTTCCTCAGTCCTTCCTGAAGCCATACTGACTCTCAGGTAGATGATCATCTTTCAGGTGAAGGATCAGCCTATTAAGGAGGACTCTAGCTAGAATTTTGCCAGCAATGACTAAGAGAGAGGACCTCCCCACACCCCGTGATTGTCACAGGACAATCTATTCCCTTTACCTTTATAGAAATAGACAATGGAGGCATCCTTGAACTCCTGGGGAATAACCTCCTCTTGCCATATAACCTAGAAAATTTCAATCAGCTTTTGTATGAGCAATGGTCCTCCTACCTTGTAAATCTCAGCTGGAACAGAATCAGTACCAGGTGCTTTGTCACATGAAAGGAGCCTAATGGCCCTCAAAACCTCTCTTCAGTTGGAAGTTCAGCTAAGGAGGGATTGACTTCAACCTGAGGTAAACAGTCAGTGGCCTTGGCATTGATTGATGGTGGTCTGTTGAGAACACTATAGAAGTGTTCAGCCCATCTCTCTAGGATCATGTCCTTATCACCAATCAATGTGGCTCCATCAGCCTGAGTAGCTGTGATGCATCATAGGTTTTTAGTCCATAAATAGCTTTCGGGGAATCACAAAAGTGCTTTGGATTGTTACTATCAGCATAAAACTGAATTTCATCTGCCTTCTTACTGAATCAGGAATCCTGCATCTCTCTAAGTTTTGCTTGTACTTTGCTTTTATGGAATTAAATGCTGCCCTCTTAGAGGTGGATGAACTGTCCTGCTGGTATATCCTGTGGAGTTCTCGTTTTTTGTTTAGCAGCTTCTGAATTTCCTCACCATTTTCATCAAACCGGTCTTGGTGTTTGCAAGTGTTCTGACCCAGATGAACAAATGCAGTGCTGTACACCAAATCTCTGAAAACTGCCCACTCCTTTTCTGCTCCACTGTTGCCAACTATGTGCTGGCTCAACTTTCCTTCCAAGTTAGCAACAAACTGTTCATGCTCGGAGAAGAGCTCTAATTTGTTGACATTAGTTCTTCTGATAGTCATTTTGCCTTGGCGGGGGGGGTGGCACTTTTGATGAATGCAAATATTTATCTTGGAAAGGATGAGTCTATGATCAGTCCAGTACTTTGCACCACACATCACCTTTGTCACTCTCACATCTTGTCTGTCTCTTCTCCTTACAATCACATAATCTATTAGATGCCAGTGTTTTCTGCAAGAGTACATCCATGAAGTTTCACTGCATCTAGGTAAACAGAAAACAGTGTTGGTGATGAGAAGGTCACGTGATGCACAAGTCTTCAGTAGTAAATGACCATTGCTGTTGCTGTTTCCAACTCTATTCCACCCTAGGACTCCCTGCCAAGTCTGGTAGTCTGAACCTACTCTAGCATTAAAGTCACCCAGAATGATAATTGTCCTCTTTTGGCACATTGATGATAAGGGTCTCTAAGTCTTCATAAAATTTTTCTTTGACTTCTTCAGGGTTTGTCATGGTGGGAACATAGGCACTGATGATAGTGGCGTGGCATTTTCCTGTGAGTGGCAATCACATTGTCATGAGCCTGTCATTCACCCCTTTTGGCAGGTATAGCAGCTTGCTGATAAGATTAGTTTTGATTGCAAAACCCATGCCAGCTTCACAGCACTCCCCTTCACTGTACACACTCCAGAAAAATGTGCTTCCAGTTCCAACTTCAGCAAGCTGGCCTTCATTTCACTCAGGGCTACTTTTTGGATGCGATACCTGTTGAGTTCTCTTGCAACAAGAGCAGTTCGTCTTTCAGGTTTACTAGATTTTGTGTTGTCTAATAGCGTGCATGCATTTCATGTGCCGATGATGAGTGGAATCATCTTTGCAGATGTGTTTCTACATTTTGTACATTTTTTTGTGTTTTGACCACATAGTGGAATTCCCTGCCTGCAGAGGTAATCAGGCCAGGGTTGGGTAAGCAGACAATATTTAGGGCACCTTTTCTAGACCCCTTCCTCACATCAAGAGGTGAGCAGTACGATCCTTAAAAGGATGCTCAGACATCCAGGGGGCTGCCAAATCCCACTGCTGCTTCCAGCGAGAAATGACCCTATGGGCCGCCTATGTATAGGGTTGTGACTACAGCTCCTGGTATATCCGCACCTGCTGCTTCATCTCTTATCTGTCACCACAGGACTTTGAGGCATAATAGTAAGATGGGATGGATGATGTCTTTTGACTCGTGCATAAATTGGATTTAAGTGAGGCAGAGTTGCATGAAATCATCAGCCTCACTCTCTCCTCCAGAATCATCATAGTCCAGTAGCAGGACAGAATCAAGATGACTGGTGATGACTCAGGATGCAGTGAATGACCTTGGTATCGTTGGTGTCTAACCAAGCTTAAGCACTCCACCTCTCCTGCTTCATCTGCCTTCATGGCTGTTGGAACAAATTGTTCTCATCCATCCATTCCAACAGAGGAAGTCTTCACATGCTTGGGGTAGACACCCCCCTAACGCATCAATGGGTTTGAGACCCCTTGGTTACCCTCAAGTTGGTTTGGCCTGTCTACTGAAAAGGTTTACCAGGATGTGGCCACGTGCATGCTGCAGCTTCTTGGAGCCGCTGGTGAGAGTGACTGTGATACAGTCTGAGCAAATAGTACCATTGTCAGACCTATATCCCAAAGAGATAAAAGAAAAAGGAAAATATCTCACATGTACAAAAATATTTATAGTCAGTCAATAAGCCATTACTAAGTACCTCCTATGTGCCTAACACCATGCTGAGCACTACAGATACAAAGAAAGGGGAAAACAAGGACCTCACAATCTAATGGGTGAGACACCAAAGTAACAACAATGTATATGCAAGTTGTGTGTGTGTGTGTGTGTGTGTGTGTGTATGTGTGTGTGTGGGAGGGTGGTGTTGCAAATGGAAGGTGATCTCGGAAAAGGCCCTAGCAAGAAAAGTCTCTTTCTGGAGGTAGGATTTGAACTAAATCCTAAAGGAAGGAGGTCAGGAAACAGTCTTTTTGTTGTAGCAAAGAACCAAAAACAGAGGGGATGTCCCTCACCCAGAAAATGACTGAATAAATCGTGGTCTATCAATGTAACAGAACATTACTGCGTCCTAAGCAATAGTGAAAGGAATGCATTTAGAGAAATCTTAGAAGACTTATATGAACTGATGCAAAGTAAAAAGAGCAGAATTCAGGGAAGAATTCATACAGTTACTACAACAGGAAAAAGACAAACAGCTTGGAAGGATTCAGAACTCTAATGAAAGTGATGATCCATCATAACTCCAAAAGACTAATGATGAAGATGTCTTTCATCTCTTCAGGAAGAAATGGTAGACCAGAGGTACAAAGCAAGGCATACATTTTCATGAAATGCGGTTTTGTTTTGTGGGACAATACTTATTTGGGAAGATTTGGGGGGGAATAATCTGAAATACAGAAAATCATGATACAGAAAAAAAAGAGAGAAAGAAAATAGATCACAAAAAATACACAGTAGAGAGTAGAAGGAAGTTCAGAAGGGGATAGAGACAAGGCAATGTTGGAACTAACCACATGAAAATCAAAATAATAAGATATCAATGATAACAATAAGTTATTTATGTATGTAGCTCTTTAGAAAAGCACTTTACAATTATTAGCTCAAATCTTATCTCGTATTACTGTTTTTAAAAAGCCGTACGTAATGAAAATTGATGGTTCCGTATACAGCCACATTTTTCTTTTTGTGTAAAGAAATGTTCATTTGTTGATTTTTGTCAAATTTGCAACAATAAAACAGGAAAAAATTATTGGGCACTTACTGTTATTCAGGGTCCCATGGGTGATACATAGAGTTAGAAGGTAAATTGACCCTTTGGGAGTTTGCACATACTGTGTTACCAACAAAATCCACCAGGAAGAAATAAAAAGAGAAATTCCATTTAAATTAACTGTAGGCAATATAAAATACTCGGGAATCTAATCTGCCAATACATACACAGAAACTGTATGAACACAATTTCAAAACATTCTTCACACAAATAGAGACATTTAAATAACTGGAGAAATATTCATTGCTAATGGGTAGGCTAAACTAATATACCAAAAATGACATTACTACCTAAATCATTTTACTATACCCATCAGACTACCAAAGAATTACTTTACAGAGCAAAAAAAAAGATTTCTAAAATTCATCTGGAGGAAAAAAAGTTCAAGAATATTAAGAGAATAAAAAAAAAAGGAAATGAGGGAAGTCTAGCAGTAGCAGATCCCAAATTATACTATAAAGCTATAAGGAGGCAGAACAACAAGAGGTGGCACTCAAGCTGGATCATGAAGGATGGACTTAACTCAACAAGCAGAGATAAAGGAAAGATCATTCTAGGAGCAGGAAGATGCCTAGGCAAAGGTTTGAAGGAGAGAAAGGCCAAGATGTGTTCTAGCAATGGTAAATAAATCAGTTTGGCTGGAGTCTAGGAGCAGGAAGATGCCTAGGCAAAGGTTTGAAGGAGAGAAAGGCCAAGATGTTTTCTAGCAATGGTAAATAAATCAGTTTGGCTGGAGGAGAGGGTTTGTGTGGGAAGACAGAAAATAAGTTGGAAAAACAGGTTGTTACCAGATCATGAAGGGCCTTCAGGAGTTTCAACTCTGTCCTGTGGGCAGTGAGGAGCCATGCTCAGACATGGCCAATGGTAGGGATTTGTTTTTCCAGGTCATGCACTCGTAATATTAGGGTTTTATTTTTCCCCTCTTAACTTGGAAGATGTCCCAAAAGGCTTACTAAAAAAAGTGAGGAACACTGAAGCATTTTTAAAAATGCTCAGAAGAGGAGAGTTAGTAGGAAGCAGACAAGCAGTATGAAAAGAACATGGTGAATTGTTATTTGGAGGAAAAACCAAGCAGATTTGGAGGTGTAGATTTGTACTTTTGTGTTCAGTCTCCTATTTTGTTTTGTATGTGGAAACATTCCTTTATTTGGTGTTCATTAATTTCAGAATTTAATTAAATTAATTAAATTAAAATAAACAAAATTGAAAATTTATTAAATTAAATAAAATTAGAAAGATATTTTGGAGTTAGATTGTAGCCTTAAATGTTAGGCTAAAGAGTCTGTATTTTATTCTCTCTTGGCCTAGGGATAGGAAGTCAACTGAGGTTTTTTGACCAGGGGCATGGCATGGTTAAATCTGTGTTTTTAAAAATCATTTTGGTGGTTATAGCAAGAATGAATTGGAAAGTGAAGAGACTGGAGGCAGGAACACTAGTCAAGAAGTTGAACTAGGGTGGTTGGCTATGTGTGAGTACAGTGTAAGTAATGTCTTCATCATTACCATCAACTGTAATTCCTACCCATTAAGCCACTAACATGCTAGGTCTTTCTGAGAAGCTTGACCCTTTCCCCAAAAGCCATCTTCCTTGGCTATCTTATGGCATTTCACTTAATTCCCACATATCCTGCCCCACAAGACATGCTGCTAAACTGCACAGACTAGATTTTCAGGTCTAGGAAAAGTTTGTGGGAAAGGAGAAGGGAATGAGAAAGAAATTACTACCTCAATACCCCCAAAGCCAATGGTTCCTTCTTGACAGACCCTAATATATAGGTTCATCTCTTCTCTTCAAGGCGTCTTGTCTGGATTCTCCCTCACTGAAAAAGATCCTCTTGTTCTAGCCAACTCTTGCAATTTAAACCTCACCTCTCTCCCAACTCCATAGCCATCATCTACAGCCCCCTTTCCTGTTAATTCCCAATCCTTCCCCTGTGCCCCCTGAATTAGACACATCAGGAATTTCAGTTTCTTCAAACACCCAGAAATGCTGCACTCTGCCCCAATTGTGTAAAGGAAAGGGAATTCAGGGTGTGGCCACACACATACACGCACACACACACACTCACACACTCCCCTCTGGATGATATAAAAAGCTGCCCTGGGGTCCCAGCACACACTAACTGACAATCATCAGGGTGAACAAGAGGTAAGAAAGGAACTAGGATTAGGGAGCTAAATAAAAATCTGGTTTCTGGGTTTGTGGGGATAGACACAATCAGATCAGAAGAACTGGGAAGACTGCTACAGGGGAGGAAGCTGAATAGCAAAATAGAAATGGGTGGCCCTTGGAATTGCATTTGTGTTGCAGGGGCTCATGGCAGGAGAAAAGGGGTCCCCAGTAGTGGTGGGCTTACTGGTCTTTGGAAACATCATCATCCTGGTAAACATATCTTGGTCCCCTGTATGTCCCTGGGGTCTTCTCCCAAGGGGTTAGGGTTGGGGGAATAGGGTTCAGTCAGAAAACTGAAGGCATTGTTTGCTTAGAGTGGATTAAAAGAAAGAAAAGAAGTAGTTTTAGGGCATAGGGATTAGCAGGGGAAATGGTATTGTAAAAGTGAGAATCAAGACGCTGAATTTGGGGAAAATAATATACCATTCCTCTTCCCAGAGCCCTCATTTGGCAGTGCTGACATCCTTAGCAAGGGATTTGAGTTAATGTGGATGGAGAAACAGGATTAGTTGAGTAAAAGAAAAAAACCACATTGACTTAGTTGCTTTGCATGCTGAAAATATGGGATCGTAGCCATGAAAATATAGGGGAGAATGGGTCTATACTCATATGTGATCTGAACATATCAAAAACAGGACAGGTGATATAAAACATTACAGGGGGCATTAGGAAAAGAGATTGGGGGATATTCTGAAGTAGTAAGACTTTTGGTCAATAAATGTTCAATTGGTTGAAGTTCATGACGGTGGGGAATTACAAGGGGCTGGGTGAAAGATATTGGAAGCTGGGCTGAAGGGCACCAGAAGGGGTTGGGGGGGTGTGCCTCACCTTGACTGGCCCCTTGGTCCAGATGTCAGGCCTGGCGCTGTTTGCGGAGACTGTTTGGGTGACGGCAGATCAGTACCGGGTTTACCCTCTGCTCGGGGTCTCTGGCAAGGATGACGTCTTCGCAGGGGCTTGGATCGCCATTTTCACTGGCTTCTCCCTTTTCGTGGTTGCCAGCTTTGGTATAGGAGCAGTGCTGTGCTACAGCCGAGGAATGCTTCTCACGGTCAGGAGGGGAGTGGGGCAGGATGGGGAGGGAAATGAGTGACAAATTAGCCACTTCTCTCCCAATTTCCCTGGGAACCACAATTTCCTGATTGAATCCAATTAGCCACTTTTATCTGAATCCATTCCCTTTTATGCCAAATCATCCGCAATGATCCCAAGTCACCCTTCCCTGTCCCCCACCACCATAGATCCTAGCTCTTTCCTATTTGACCCTCTTCTCTTTCCTCTCCAGTACCTGGTATTAATGTTGATTGTCTATGTATTTGAATGTGCCTCATGCATCACATCATATACCCACAGAGACTATGTGAGTACCGCGGGAAAGTCAAGGGGTGGAGGAAAGGGGACAGAGGATGCTTGTGGAGGGAGAATTTGGAGATATGGGGTCAGAGCAAAGATTCTTAACCTGAAATTTGTGAACTTGTATTCCAAAAGATTTTAATAATTATTGCAATATAACTGGTTTCCAAGAGAATCCTCTGGATTTTATTTTATGCATTTAATAACATGATTCTGAGGTGAGAAGGTGTGTATGCAGGCTTCCCCACCCTGCCCAAGGGGGTCCAGGACACAGTGTTAAGAACCCTAGAGAGGCTTGGCAGCAGGGAAGAAGGACTGACCAGGGAAGGGGTCGGCATTATCTTTCAGAGGAACTTTTCCCCTCCTAGTTCTGAGGAATCCCTCCTCTCTCTTCTCACTCCTTTCTTCTTCTTATTCCAGATGGTATCAAATCCAGCACTTATTACCAAGCAGATGCTGACATATTACAATGCCCCCACAAGCCAGGGCCAGGAACTGACTCATTTCTGGGATCAAGTCATGATTGAGGTGAGGGTATTCCTGGACTTCCTCAAGGACAGTGGGATGGACAGGCTGTATGGAGGGCAGTGTGGGCATCCAGAAGCTAGGATGTGAGCCATAGATACTGAGATTGTTGAAGACAAGTGGGATCTAAAGGGAGAAACCCAGAGCCAAGAGAGTCAGATACTGGGTTCTGTGTTAAAAGGAGTCTCTCATTCTATGCCTTTTTTCTCTCTCTCCCTCCACTGCCTGTCTTTCCAGCAACAATGCTGTGGCACCTCAGGGCCCCTAGACTGGGTGAGCTTCACATCAGCCTTCCGAGAGGCCACCTCAGAGACTGAGTTTCCTTGGCCCCCATTGTGCTGCCGTAGAGATGCCAACTTCAGTCCCCTCAATGAGGAAGGATGTCGGCTTGGCCACCAAGATTACCTCTTCACCAAGGTACCACCAGACCTTGCCTTTCACTCCACTATTGCTTTCTTTGTCTAATCACATGGTCATATACATATATTTCTCCTCCCCAATTACATATTGAAACAATTTTTTAAACATTTGGTTCGTTTTTTTTTTTAAGTTTTGAGTTCCAAATTTTATCCCTCACTTCCATCCCCGCTGAGATGGTAAGCAATCAAATATAGTTTATACATGTGTAATCATGTAAAACACATCTATATTAGTCATGTTGTACAAGATTTGGATAAAAGAAAAAGAATGAAAGTAAGAAGGTGAAAAATAGCATGCTTCCATCCGTATTCAGACAATATGAGTTCTTTCTCTGGAGGTGGATAGTCTGCTTCAGCATGAGTCTTTGGGGATTGTCTTGGGTCATTGTATGGCTGAGAACAGCTAAGTCATTCACAGTTCCTCATTGAACAATATCGCTGCTACTGTGTACAATGTTCTCCTGATTCTACTCACTTCATTTTGCATCAGTTCATGTAAGTCTTTCCAGGTTTTTCTGAAATCATTCTGCTTGTCATTTCTTATAGCACAATAATACTCTATCATAATCATATACTGTAGCTTGTTTAGCCATTCCCCAGTTGATGGGCATCTATTTGATTTCCAGTTTGTAGTCACCACAAAAAGAGCTGATATAAATACACTCCACTTTTGCTCAACTCAACCTCTCCATCACTGTACCTTTCCCCTACAGGGCTGCTTTGAACATATTGGCCATGCCATTGACAGCTACACCTGGGGCATCTCTTGGTTTGGATTTGCCATCCTTATGTGGACGGTGAGAGGGGTCCAGGGCAAGATCTGGGAAGGCAAAAACCCATAATGAAGGGTGCTGGGACAGGAGTGCTTAAGAAATTGGGGAAGTTAGAATTAATCCTATTTCCCCATTTATACTAACCCAGGTCCTGGCAGAAGATTCCCCCTTCCCCTCTAGCCTAGGGGCCTGGGCAGAGGAAGAGTTTGACTATAAGGGTATGCTCCTCACTCTCATCTCTTCTCTCTTTCCTCAGCTTCCTGTGATGTTGTTGGCTATGTATTACTACACAATACTCTGAGACCCTCACAGAAGCGTATCCCCTTCCCCAGAAGCAGCCTCTTCACCTGTTGGGCCCACCCTTGCCCTACAGATGGTTCTGTAGGCCTTTTGGAAAGAGAGTTCCACCCAGACCCTATGGATTTGTTCTTCCGAGTTTCCTTCCCTTTCTCCCCAAAATAACTCATCCTTCCTTCTTCTTGATTCTTATTACATTCTTTTCTTCCTCCATCCCAAGCATCCCTTGTTCCCACTAAGAGTTATTGTCCACCTGCACATATTTTATGTCAAATAAAGGTTTCTTTTTTCTCATCCTGAGCTGGTTTGTTCTGGCTGGAAGGCTGTCAGGGATGAGGAGCCCAAGCAGTACAGGGCAAGGGAGAAGGGAGTGGTAGTTTCATCTTTGCCCTCATCCTTTTCTACTTCCTTCTCAGACTCCAGTTTGGCCACATTCCCTTCTTGGCTGTGTTCGTGCCCAAGAGTGGGGCTAGACAAAGTCATGTTCTAGGCTGACTAATTCCACCCACTCTCAACAGGCAAAACAGGTTTGCCATTTTCTTGATCCCGTTAGAAAAGCCTGCTACTACTGCAGATGAGATGAGATGGGATGAATGAGAAAGGGGGAGTAGAATAAAGTTGAGTCGGTCATAGGTAGGTGCCATGTGTGGGTGGAGGGGAGTGCAGTAGATTGCTACTCAGACTTTATGCAATGGGGAAGGGTGGGGGTCCTAAGGAGAGGAGTCCTAATAAGAAACTCTGTACATACAAATTTCCCTGTTTTCTGGAACAAGCATTCAATCGATCCTCCACACAAAAGTGGAGAGCTATAGGAATTACCTCAGGCGGAGAGTAACTAGATGACCTGCCAATGGACAGTTTGCCATGCTACCGGACACTCATTTCACTAATCATGATCAGTCTCCTTGTATCTCATTAATAACTGTAATTGGATTGGTTGGTGAAATGGGCAGGCAGTCGTTTTATTGGGGTTATTTTGAAACCCAGTTTAGTTTGTATGGGGCTCAACACTGTCCAGAGGAATTTCAGAGGATGCTGTTCAAAAGAAGGAAATATTTGGCTCATGTCAAAGGCCAGGGAAAGGAGACAAGGCAGAGGAGTAGCAGCGCAAGGCTGTGTGTCGTAGGATAGGATGTCCCAAGTATTGCGGTGAAAGAGGGCAACCAAAGGACAAAAAGAAGAAAAGGAACGGATGAGTTAAGTGGGTAAATCACATCTCCTCTAGTTACCTAGGTCACTCACCGGACCTTATTCCAAGAATGGCCTGCCCGTGTCTGAAAGCTTGGGTCAAAAGGCAGCAGAATCTGGTTCTGGTTCCGTCCCATGTAAGTGATCTGAGCTTCTATATCTAGGGTTTTTCTAACCATGTACCCCTTATCTCATGTGAGCCTCAAAACCATCGTACCCAATAACTTCAATTTACAGATGAGGAGGTGAGGCCAGCGGCCCAAATGCACACAGATCATAAGGAGATGAGCTTTCTCCATCACACATTGTCTGGCCTTCACCAGACAAAGTTGGGATAAGCAGAGCAAGTCAGGGATTCAGGGGTGTCATTGAAACAACGATTGGGGTGCCCTCTCTCTACTTTCCTAAACCAAAGCCTTGGCTTTCACCCTTGCCCCACCACTCTCCTTCTGGCCCCATATGGGTCTGTTCGATGAGAGTCTAGACCCAAGATCAGCACAGGTCAAGCAGGCAGGAAGGAGAGGGGCAGGGCATGCCGCTGGGGGTCCTCTGCGGTGAATGCCACTTGGGAGGCTGCTTCTCCTGCCAGTCGGGGTGCCTTGGAGGCCATGGGCTGGCAGGAAAAGGCAGACGGGGCTCCGAGCTCTGGACGTCTCTGGCTTCCAGCCTTTCCAGCTCGCCCGGTCCTGGGGATCTTCTCTCGGGCTAGATCAGCTGGGCAGGGAGGAGGGCCTTGGCAGAGCCGCTGTGCGCAGGTTACGGAATGCGCCCGGTCCCTGGGGCCTTCTTCTCACAGGCCATGATTAAATCTTGTCATTCCTCCTGCGCTCTACGCTGGCACTGCCAGAGGGAGCCTCGGGACTATAGAAGGGCCCTGGACTGCTGACCCTGGGCGAGTCACCCAACCTTCCTGGGCCTCTGTTTCCCTATCTGTCAGTCCAACGAGATGGCTTCTGAGACGTCCTCCAGCTGCAGATCTAGCCTCCCAGGCCCTCCTTCCCATCTGCGTCCCTCTTCTGCCCGGCCCTGGGTGACCCTGGCCTGCTTCCCTCAGTCCTCTCCCCGCCAAGGCAGGAGAAAGTCGTCCCAGGGTAGACACCACCCTGCGACACCGGTCGGCTAGGATGGAGGGTGGAGCTAACTTCGGAACAAAGTCCCCGCCTTCCCTGGTCTAGCCTCGGCCAATAGGGAGGGCAGGTGTGAGTCCTGCAGCCAATCAGAGGCGGCAGTGAGAGCCGTCTCCACTTAGCTCTTTCCCACCACCTCTCCCGCACGTGACCCGTGAGGGGACCGCTCATCTTGGCGGAAAAGGAACCTCAGTCCCCACGTCCCCTTCTCTAACCCGAGGGGGAGATCGCAGGGGGCATTTCCGCCATCCTATCCCGAGAGGGCTTTTCGGTGACGTCAGGGCCGTCCCGAAGGTTTCCGATGGAGCTCGGAGAGTCACAGCCTCCCTCCCCTCCCCCTCTCCCTCCTTCGATGCCAACCGCCCGAGCGCGTGAGCGCGCCTGGGAAAAAAGGCGGGAAAGGGCCTAACGGCGAGGGGCCGTTACGGGAGCGCGGCGGCCAGGCCTGGCCGAGAGGGCGGGACAG
>CM053771.1:23301869-23329213 GCA_028658325.1 Potorous gilbertii
AGAGCCTCGATGTGGGGGTCAGAGAGAGCCTCGATGTGGGGTCAGAGAGAGCCTCGATGGGGGGGTTAGAGAGAGCCTCGATGTGGGGTCGGAGAGAGCCTCGATGTGGGGCTCGGAGAGAGCCTCGATGTGGGGGTCAGAGAGTCTAGATGGGGGACTCAGAGAACCCCAATTTAGAGGCCTCAGGCAGAGTGGGGGGGTTCATCACAAAGTCCTTATTGTGGAAAGGAGGTCTCCAAGACTCTTAAAATGGGGGCACTTTCTAGGCCTTCTTGTGGAGGACACGAAGAAGACTCCAGCTATGAGGAGCTCCTCAAAGTGTCCCATTGAGGGTGGCTCTTCATAGACTCAAAGGGTGACTAAAAGATCCCATTTGTGACCTTAAAGACAAAGGAGGAGGCTTTCCTCTACCTCCAGGCTATTAGTTGTTCTCAGAAAACATAACTTTCCATCTCTGGATTCTAGGGCCTTTGCCCTAGCTCTCCCCCTCCTCCTGCTATCCTCTCTCCTCATCAAGCCTTAGCTTCTCTGGCTTCCTTCAAAGTTTAGCTTCAATCTCACCTTCTTGAGGAGACTTTGTCCAGTCCCCCTTGCTGCTAGTGCCTTCTCTCTAAGATTACCTTCTATTTACTCTGTATATATCGTGTATGTACACATACAGACATACATATACATGTATGTAGTTATTTTCATATTGTCTCCCACATTAGAAGGCAAAAACAGTATTTATTTATTTGTTTGTTTGTTTGGCTTGTTTGTTTTCAGTTTTCAACAATCACTTCCATAAGTTTTAAAATTTCTCCCCCTCCTTCCCCCTTTTCTCCCCAAGACGGCATGCAATCTTCTATGGGCACTACACATACATTCTTATTAAACACTAATGAAACATTAGTCATATTGCGAAGAAGAATTTAAATGTATGGGAGAAAGCATGAGTAAAACTAAACAAAACCAAACATAACCAAAGAGAAAATAGTCTGCTTTACTCTGTATTCTGACTCCATAGTTCTTTCTCTGGATGTGGATGGCATTTTGCAGCATGAGTCCTTTCAAAATGTTTTAAGTCCTTGCCTTGCTGTGGAAGACTAAGTCTATCAAAAAACAGTCCTCAAACATTGTGGCTGTTGCTGTGTATAATGAGGAACAGTATTTTTTGCTTGGGTTCATAATAAGAACTTAAATGCTTGTTGATTTTGATTGATTGATGTGTGTAATGTGAAATGTGATAGAAAGTTGGTTATTAAATGACAAATTTGGGAGATATGGCAAACCACAAAACACAAATTTTGGTATAACAAAATGTAACTAAGTCTAATTGCATCAAAAAATGACAAATATGGGGAATACAGTTGCAGAAAGGAAGATTTAGGCTCCATATAAGGAAAACTTCCTGAGCTGTCCTAAAGTAGAATGGGCTACTTTAGAAAGTACCTTATCCCTGGAGGTCATCAGGCTAGACTATTGCATGATCGTTGGTCAGGATATCAGTTGGTGATGTTGTAGAGGGGATTCTTTTTCAGGTAGGAATTGATTTATATGTCCTTTGAAATCCTTTCAACAGTAAGATTTTATGATGGCCCACAGAGCCAATGTTATGGTAGATTTATCCCACTGGGACAAATATTTTATGGTTGTTTATAGGACCCAGATATTATGGGGTCATTCTCAGGGACCCTGGTCTCATAGATTCATCTTGACTGACCACCCCATCTACATGTTCCTTCCCCACTACTCTTCTCCACTTAAAAAACTTTCATTAGACCTATAGCATCACTTCAAGCTAACATCATATATATCTTGACCTCCTTAGCCAAACTCAAGGAAAACACTTTCTACCTGTGTTTCTTTCCCTTCCTCTCAATTATTCTTCCAACTTCATCACTTACTTAAAATAGTTCTTTCTAAAGGTACTTGTCAAATCCTTTTTTCATCCTTCTTGGTTGTCTTCTGTATTTGACACTCTACCATTCTGAATGACTTGCTCCTCTCTGGATTTTCATGACACTACTATTTCCTGGTTCCCTTATTGCCTATGTAACATTCCTTTTCAGTCACCTTTTCTGACTCTATCCATATCACTGCTATTGCCCCAAATCTCTGCTTGACCCTCTTCTCATATGATTACTTTCTCCCTTGGTAAACTCACTGTCTTCCTTGGATTTAATCATCGACGCACACCACCCCTACTTTCTCCCCGAGCTTCGACCCTGCATTGCTACTTGCCTATCTGATGGGTAATTCAAGATGGATGTTCCAAAGACATTTCAAACTCAGCAAGTCCAAAACAGAACTCATTAACTTTCCCCAAAATCTTATATTCCAAATTACCCTATTTCTGTTGAAGATACCACAGTTTTCCTAGTCTCTCAGGTTTATGTAACTTTGGTGTCTTCCTTTCCCCTTCTCTCTCTCTCTCCTTCCTCAATTATCCATTCAGTTGCCAAGTCGTGCTGTTCCTACCTCCACCACATCTCTCACATCTGGACTTCTTTCTACTCATATGTCTATTACCCTAGTCCAGGCTCTTCCCACCTCTTGCCTATATAATTATATTGGCATCCTGCTTGATTTCTCTGCCTCAAGTGGCTCCACTCTAGTCTATCCTCCACACTGCTGCCAAAGTAACTTTCCTTAAGTGTATGCGTACATATTTGTGTGTATATGTATATGTACACATACATACACACATATGACTGGCCCCAACTTACCTTTCCAGTCTTATTGGACATCATTTCCCTTCCTGTGCTATGCAATCTGACCAAACTAACCTCTCTGTTTCTCATCCATGACACTCCATGTCCTGTCTTCTTCCTTTTTACCGGTTGCTCTATATGCCTGGAATGTACTCCTTCTCCTTTGCCTCATAAAATCCTACTTAATTGAAATCGAAGCTCAGGAAACTTCTCCTTCAGCACTGGTGTCAAACTCAAATAGCATCAGATATTTTCAGGCTATATATTGAGTTAGAAAACCACAAATTAACTTTATTTCTGTCTAGCAGGGTTAGCTAGGTGTCAGAGTGGATAAGTAGAATCCCCTGCTGCCCCAAATTTTCTTCAGCAAAAGTTTGGCAGGGATGGCAGTGGCAGCAGTGTTTTCACAAATCTGGGAGCAGAAGCAGCGGTGATGCTTAATAAGGAACAGTTGGTGGCAGTAGAGTGCCAGGCCTCAGAAACTTACTAGCTTTGTGAGCCTGAGTTCCTTCACTGTTTACCTCAGTTTCCTCATCTGTAAAATGAGCTGGAGAAAGGAAATTACAAATCACCCCAGTATCTTTGCCAAGAAAATCCCAAATGGGGTCAAAAACACATACACCTCGTCAAGCAAAATAAATGCCCACATTGGTCATGCACAATAACCTAGGTCTCATTCTGAATCTTGAGTCCGTCATGATGCTTCCTGCTTCATCACTGCTACTCTAACACCGGGTATGGTCATTATATGGATCATTATATTAAGTCTTTTAAAGTTATTTTTCTTTACATTAGTGTGTGTCTGAGTAAGTAAAAATTGTCTTCTTGGTTCTGCTTACTCCCCAGGTTTGTTTTTTTAACTATCCCTCTGGCCATTTCTTTTGGTACCATAGTATTCCATTGCATTTATGTATCATATTTTGTTCAGCCATTCCCCAATAGTTTCCAATCCTTTCCTACTATAATTTTGTACCTATAGATTCTTTTCCTCTTTGATCTTCAAGCTTATAGGCCTAGTAATGGTATCACTGGGCATAGTTCCAAATTGCTTTCCAGAATGGCTAAATCAGTTCATCAGTAATGTATTAATTTGCATATTTTCCCAGAGTCTCCTAGAATATTTGTCATTTTCCTTCTTTTTTTTCTCTCTTTTCCCCCCATCTTTACCAGTTTGTTGGGTATGCAGTAAAGCCTGAGTTGCTTCAATTTGCATTTCTATAATTATTAATGAATAGGAACATTCTTTTCATATGGTTGTTGATAGCTTGGATTTTTTTTCTTTGAAAATTGCCTTTAACCATTTATCAATTGGAAAAATGGCTGTTCTTCTAAATTTTAATCAATTCTTTATATGTCTTGGAAATGAGACTTTTTTCAGAGAATCTGCAAACTTTTCCCCCAGTTAATTGCTTTCCTTCCAATTTTAACTGCACTTGCTCTGTTTATGCAAAAACTTTAATTTTGTCATTAAAATTGTCTCCTTTGTCTTCACTGATCCTCTGTAGCCTTTGGTTATGAACTTTTCCCCTATCCATAGATCTGAAAGTCAAAGTATTCTTTTCTCCTCTAATTTTCTAGCCAAGTAATATATCCAATTGTAGTTCATCTCCGTATATATGCGCAAGATGTTGGTCTATACCTAATTTGTACCAAACGGCTTTTCAGATTTCATAGCATTTTTTTTTTAACCAAATGGTAATTCCTTATCCTAGAAGCTGGGGTCTAGGCTACTGGGTTTATTTGCATCTTTATGTTGCATACATAATTTGTCTATTACTTTTCAATTTTTAGCCAGTACCAAATGTTTTGATGATTACTACTTTGTAGTACAGTTTGAAATCTGTTGCTGCTGAGGCTCCTTTCCTTCTTTTTCTTTTTTTTTATTATTTCCCTCAAGATTATTACTAGGAGGCATTATTGTAATATCTTATCCGGCCATATCTGAACCTCTAGGTACATAATTGTATGGTCTGTGTAGCCGAGGCCTGGCTCACCTGTGTGAGCCTGTGTGTTTTCTAGTTATTGTGTTGCCATTTAATGAAAGAAATTAGGTACACGCTTTCCCCGGCATACTTTGGATCACCTTACTAGGAATCAGACATTAGAAATTCCATTTAAGATGTAGTTTATTATTGCTACTCTTCAGGGAATTTTGTAGAAAATTTTATACTCTAAAAGATCTAAGTAGACATTTTGCAAAAGAGATGTGTTACTGAGATAAGAAACATGTAAACTGAACTTTGTAGACTCAGTCCTACTTTGCATGTTCTAAATCATTCACTATTTCAATAATATTTATGGTGAATCTTTTTTTTTTGAACTGAAGAATCTTTGTATAACAAATAGTCAACTAGTCAATCAACAAGCATTTTTTAAGTCATTCAGTCAACTAGCATTTCTTAAGTACCTTCTATGTACCAGACATTGTGCTAAGTGCTGGGGATACATAAAGAAAAAGAAAACTTTTTAGTCCTTGATCTCAAGGGACTCACAGTGTAACGGGACAAACAAAATATACACCGGATAAATTGGGGATAGTCTCAGAAGGACTAAGAGGAAGAATTAGGAAAGGCTTTTTGTAGAAAGTGGGACTTTAGCACAGGCCTGAAGGAAACCAGGTATTTTACTAAGGATTAGGGATAAAAAGAAAGGCAAAAACAGTCATGTCTTTCAAGGAACTCATATTCTAACAGAGAAAACAACTTATACATAAATACATATGTAGAAATTATATACAGAGGAGATGGGAGGTAATCTGAGAAGGGAAGGCATTAGCATTCTAGGGGGCTTGGGACAAGGAAAGACCAGTAGAAGGTGAGATTTGAACAAATCTTGAAAGAAGCCAGGGAAACTGAGTCGAGGTGAGGCATTCCAGTTACTGGGAATAGCTAGTGAAAACTAAAAGAGGTGGACTGTGTCCAGTTCAAGGGACTGAAAATAGCCCAGTGTAGCTTGATTTTAAAGTGTGTGGAGGGAAGTAAACTGTAAAAACCTGAAAAGGATGGAAAAGGGGGATGATGATAAAAAGGGCACTTTCTATCTGATCCTTAGAGTAGGTAGTCCCTGGCTTTTGAGAAGGCGACATGGTCAAGCCTACAGTTGAAAACAAGGATACTTAATTTGGCTTTCTGAACTTTTTTTTAATATTTGGTAACCATTTCAATTTAATTTTCTTTTTAGTCCTTTTACTTTATTTTATCTATTTAGAAACTTTATCCTGGATTTTTCAGGATGCCAGAGAGTCCTTGAAATAAAAAAATGTTAAGAACCCTTGATTCAGAAAGATCAGAATGATGCTGGGTTGAAGAAAGTGAGGAAAGACTTAAGGCAGGAAGACCAGTTAGAAAACTACTGTCATCGTTGAGACAGCCTGAACCAGAGTCATGGCTATGTGATTGGAAAGAGGTTTTTATATGTGAGAGATGTTGTAAAGGTAGAAATAACAACGTTTAGCAAAATATTAGATATGTGAGTTGAATGAGAATGAGGAGGCCTGAGCACTTGGGAGCATAGTGGTGCCCCAAACAGTAAAGGAAAAATTCAGAAAAGCACAGAATTTGGGGACCAAGAGAGAGTAAAGAGAATGGATTGTTTTGGATGTGTTGAGTTTGAGGCATCCAGTTCAAGATATTCACTAGACAGTTGGCAACGTGAGACTGGAGCTCAGGAGAGAACCTAGGGTTGCACAGAATCAAATCAGGTTGTGCTCAAAAGGAAGGAATCTGATGGTGGTTCTTTGGGAGTCTGGGCTTCTGCAGGTATGCACGCTGTCAGTGGATCAGAACCCCTTGATAAGAATATGCACTTCACTTTCTGCCATATTCCAGTGGATTGCCAAAATGATAAACACAAAAGGAAAAAGGAGAGGGACACATTACATGTTTTCTAGGTCCTTTCAAAAACATGATGTTGTTCCCTTGGCTACATATATGTGAATATACAAGAAAGGTGATATCGTAGATATCAAGGGTATGGGCATAGTTCAGCAAGGAATGCCCCACAAATGTTACCATGACAAGACTGAACTCAACATGCTGTAGGCATTGCTATAAACAAACAGGTTAAGGGCAAGTTTCCAGTCAAGAGAATTAATATGTATATTGAACATATTAAGCATTCTAAGAGCAGAGATAGCTTCCTGAAGTGGGTACAGGAAAATGATCAAAAGAAGAAAGAAGCTGAAGAAAAAGGCACTTGGGTTCAACTGAAATGCCACTGTGCTCCACCTGGAGAAGCACACTTTGTGAGAACCAATGGCAAGGAACCTGAGTTGTTAGAGCCAACCCCCTATGAATTCATGGCATACATTTTAAAAAACCAATAAAAAAAATTGGGGGTTATGGGACAAAATAATATGCACTTCAGCCTTGAATGGCACTCTTCTGATGAGTTACTTTTGTTCAAGCCCGTCTGGAATAGTTCAAACTATGGAAAATGCCTAAGAAATACATTAGTGAAGGGCTGCTAGGTGATGCAGTGGATAGAGCACTGACCTGATCACTTAACACCTACTAGCTGTGTGACCCTGGGCAAGTCACTTAATCCTGAATGTCTCACAAAAAAAGAAATACATTTGTGGCTGACCTCTATCACTCCCAGAGTATTTTTGCCTGCCTAGATCCTTGCTTAATATCTTACCATCCTTCCCTCTTCTTCCCATGTAGCTAGACTAGGCTCTCAAAACCTATGATTTTCTGGTTTCCTCTCTAGGAAGATAGCAGCAGGGGCTGGATTCTTGTTGAGGAATGTGGGGAAAGTGAGAGCTTTCATGGAAAACTAGCAGCTCTAGGCATGCAACTTTCTGCCACTGTCATAGCCCAACCCAGTGGAGGCTAGAAGGGCCTCAGCGTGCTACTGACTTCAGAACCCTGGTGGACACAGCTGGGGATCCCAACCCTCAAGGAGGTTATCTCCAGGGCAAGAGTCGCATAACCCTCAGAGCTGCAGGCGACTCATTTTCCATGTTATGCTCACTGTGTGTGCCCTCCAATATGAGTGCATTTAGCATCTCTACAGAGGATTCCTAGATCCATACATTGAGCCTTAATCTCCCTCCTCAGTTTCATTGCCACATCATCAACTCCCTTTGGACATGATGAACTGAAGGTTCTGTAGTATCTCAAATTCAATATATCCAATATAAAACTCAGATTTTTCACCAAATCTGCTTCTCTTCCAAACTTCCCTATTACTGTTGAAGTTAGTATCATTCTCTGCTTCTCACTCAGCCCACAAGTCCTATCCATTGCCACATTTTTGGAGTTTTTTTCTTCCGCATCTCTCAAAAGCTTCTCTCCACTCATGATGCTACCACCTTAGTTCATGCCCTCATCATTTCTTGCCTGGACTGTTATAATAGTCTTTTAAACAACAAAATTATTGATAGATTTTTGGTTTTATGTTGTCTAAATTTATCCGTGTTCCTGCCCTTCCCCCTTTACCAGAAATTCCATATTACCCTCTCTCCAAAAATATATTTAGTTTTCTACACTTGTGGACCTTCCATCTCTACAACAGAGTGGGGCAGGTGTCTTTCATATCTTTTCCTTGGGGTCTTGTTATTTCCTCGCAGTCTAGATACAGACCCTGCTACTTGACTGAAATGACTTTTTTCAAGGAAATGAACCAACATCTCAGTTGCCCTTTTCTCAGTCTTTGCCCTATCTCAGATCTGTATTTGGCATTGTCGGCTCCTTCTCCTCCTGGGTTACTCTGTTCCTTAGGTTTCTGACTGACTCTTCTCTGAGTCCTTTGAAAGGTCATCACTCATGCCTGCCCTCCATTCTGCTTAGTTGTACTCCAATGCCCTGTCTGGGACTTTTTCTATTTCTGCTCTCAGTGACCTTATCAGCTTCTGTGGGTTCAGTCATCCTCTGTATTCCCATGACTTCCCCCCAACTCTCAGCCCCATCTTTCTTCTGCTCTGGCTCCACTCTGCTTCAGTTCAATTCAACAAGCATTCCTTCTGTCTCGTGGATCTGTTAGACACTGTGTGATAAGTACTACAGGAAGAGGTGAAGAAAACAATTTCTGTCCTCAAACAGCTGACATTGAACTGTTGGCAGGAAGGTGATGGTTAAGAATAAAATGGATACACCAGGTACTTCATAAGTGATTGTTGAAGTGAGCACAGCTACTTAGTGGCAGAACTAGTACTGAAACCCTGTTCTATTCTCAATCTGGTAGAACATGGGTCTTTACCCATGAAGTTCCCGTTCTCTGAGGTTTTACAATCATTACATGGGGAGCCCCCTTGCTGTGCTTCTACCCTGCGTCTGCATTCTAGGATCCCTGTGTGATAACTCTCCCCCAGGTTCGATTTGTAGGGGATGCTTTCCTTTGGGGACAGCCCCTAAATCCTCCAGATCAAAGGGCAAACCACAGAGGGGTCTGAGTCACTGGCACATGATACAGGGCAGAGTGGGGGTAATCACATCCCCCCATGTAATGACATCATCTTCTCCATATCCTTCCCTTCCCTGATTCCTCTTTTCTCATATCTGTAGCAGATATTGGAGAGGGTTCTCTATTTGTGTGTAGTGAACTCTGGATCTATGGACGCATTGGTTGGTGTATTTTTAGGCTTTTGTGAGAGTGTCCCTTTATTTGGGTTTCTGTGTCCATGAGCGTGGGGATATAGAGTCAAAAACACGGTAACGGAAAATCTTTGAGGTTCAAGGGAGGGGCAAATGAATAGATAGCCTATTTGCATTTTCCTTTTCATTCTGACTCACAGCCACTACTTTTCTCTCCTCACTCCACCTGCCTTTCCCATCTTCCACTGCCAGACTCTAATTTAATTATTCATGGGAGCTATTTTCTTGAAAGGGAGCAGAAACTGGAGAGAACACCTGAAAAAAGATATTGGTCTAGATAATCTCTAAGGTTCCTTCCAGCTCTAATTCAATTCAACAAACATGCATTAATCACCTCCTGAGCACAAGATACTATGCTAGCTGATTCGGATATAAAGACCAAAAGTTTACCTCAAAAAATTGGGGGGAGGGGTGTGGGATAACAAAGCCGTTCTTGTCCACATCTGCTAGAAAGAAAGGGGCAACTGGCACAAGAAATGTAGTCTTGGGTCCTGAGAAGGCACCTAGGAGTCAAGGGGTTTGTTGAATCTGTGGCAAGGAGGGTGTGGAGATTTGAGTTTCTCTGTCTCTTTATCTTACATCAGAGAGTACAAAAATGTGAGGAGGGGAAATCTCCGAAGCATCCCTCCTCTTGGGCAGGAAGTGAAAGAAACCTTGAGCCTTTATTTCAAAGAAATATAACTTGCTACCGTCCTGGAAAAGGGAAAGAAAGTCTTCCTGTCAGAGGCATTTCGAGTCTACCCTGGGTTTTCCCCTTCCAGAACTTGGTGGATGCTTTAAGTCATGCCACCTGGCCAACACTTCTGTCCACCAGCTAATCAGAACATTCCCATTAAGCAAAATCTCGATCAGACGTAGCTGATATGATTCAGTGTGAGGGACGAAATCATGTTGTATTTGCCTTTTTTCTACTCCTTTGAATCTGTGTCCGTTTCCCTTCAGGCCAAGGGGTATAGACAACTTCCATCTTTCCAACCCAGTCAGCTACAAATCAGCTGTCAGCCCTAGGAAAAAGAGCTCAAGGTCACAAAATAGGTGATTCTAGAACAGAAAAGCAAGGGCAAATGAGGAGGTGCAAAACTCTACCCTCTTGGAGGAAAAATGGTAGACTGGGGCACCCAATAAGGGGGCCCCAAGGGAAGTAGGTGGAGCTAATGAAATTGAGGCCTGGGGAGTAGGAGCCCTAAGGGAAGCTCAGAGGCCTTAAGTCTACAACTGGTAAGTGGTCTACTTTCTTTAGTTGGGGCTTTCTTTCCCATCCTGCACTAGATCTCTGCTTTTAAACCCCGCGTAATATACTTTGTAGATCTATATCATTTGTATACTCCCTAACCCTTTTTCCATGAAAATCATCTTGTCTCTGAAAGAAGTTCTCTTTTACCTGGGTTTTCCTCTTCTATTTGCAAGACATAACACAGAGCTGTTTCTTTATTCTCTAGTTTTTACCTCACAAGATACTAAACTTAAGACATCTGGAGCAATGGACCTTTTCAATTTTCTCAGCTTTTCCAGAACCTAGGAAATATTAACCTTCATCCCTCAACTTCCTCTTTTGTTTTTAATGACCCTTCCCCCAGTCAAAATTCTCCCCCCTCCCAATTTCTGACCTTTCGTGCTTTCAGGTCTTCCCAACCTCAGTTTGTTCTCCCTTTTTCATGACTCCCTAAGAATAGGAGCTCACCTTCTTCTTGGTTTATTGTTGAGGAGACTTCAATTCCAAGGAAAGATAAAATGCCTTAAAACTTTCCTTGTAGGCATTTCATCATATTCCCACTGAAGCCCTGACCTCATCCCTGATTGCATTTCTGCCACTGAGGACTGAATTCTCTCTACCCACCATTCAACTTCCGTGAGGAAGGTGCAATGACTCTGCTAGCTATGCCTCTGAGTTAGTGAAGGGGATGATGGAGGAGCCCCCACCCTACCATCCCCCAGGGCCTTCTGAAATTTCACAGAGGGACTTTATTCTACTGAGGGAGCTCTAGGACTACAGATCATCCTGTTAATGGTGTCTGCTGTACCTGAAGTCCCTCAGTTGGATCTAGCTTCCATACTTCATACTATACTTCCAATTCTGCCTCTCTTGGCAGGCCACAGAACCAGCTCTTGACTTATAGAGTTACTCATAACCAGGACTAGAGGCTATGGTCCAACAACTCCCTCATTTGACCTTTCTTCCTCTACATGCTGTTCCTCCCCTCCACAGGCCCCACTTTGTTGCCTCTCCCCAGAAGTCTCTGAGACCATTCCCTGGACAGGGTGCGATGCCCTTGCCTTCTGTGCAGTTGCACAGTCCCCATGGTATTGATGGACTAGTACGACTAGCCGCCAGTCTAAGGCCAGCACTCTGTGATGCTGTGATCAGAGTAGGGACACAGGAGTTCCCAGCCCACAGCCTGGTGCTGGCAGGTGTGAGCAAGCAGCTGGGCCGGAGAGGCCAATGGACATTAATCGAAGGGATCAGCCCTCCCATCTTTGCCCACCTCTTGCACTTTGCTTATGGTGAGACCCTGGAACTGAGGCCTGGGGAACTGGGTCCTCTCCGGGAGGCAGCCTGGGCCTTGGGAGCAGAGACCCTTGAAGTAGAGTGCAGGAGAGTTCTTGGGGAAGAGGGATACCAGGGACTGAAACTATATCAGGAAAAGTCAGAAGAACCACCTGGAGGGAAGGATGGCTCATCAAAGAAGTTGAAATCGGGAAAGCCCCTTGAGGTACGGTCAAGGTCAAGAGCACCTACTCAGAAGATGGGAGAAAAGCAGCAGCAGGAAGAGGCCCTAGTGGCCTGGTCAGAAACCACTCCCCAGGGGTTGAGAAAGAGTCTGGAGACCTCAGAAAGTTGTCTGAGGAGGCCCCTTATCCCCATCCCCCAGCCAACCTCACCACAAGGGAGTACCATCACCAGGCCCTGGTGCTGGGAGGACCAATCTGTCCTCGGGGGCATCCTGCTGCTGTCCCCAAGGTATGGAATCTCCTTCCCCCATAGCACCCCCTTCCCTGAAGCCTGGAGAGAAATGTTGCCTCAGGAACAGAGGTGAGTCTGGGCAGGTGGAACAAGAGGGAGGCTCTGGGAATGGGGCACCGAGATACCGGGAGGGGAGTCACCTCTGCAGGATAGAACACCATCTTTTCACCTGCACCACATGTTTTCTGAGATGGGGCAGGGCAGGAAACAGCAAGTGACCTCTGAAGAAGCCAGGTTGATGTGGGGTCTGTCAAAGGAGCAGGGTACTAAGGAGGTTTCCATTCTCCCTCCACCCCTCAGGAACCTGCTGTCTCTGAGTTCCCCAGCAGTTCTCTGGGGCCATAGCCCTGACAATTTGAGATGCCACCTGTCTTCCATTCCATGCCCAGGTGAGTTCTCCCATTCCCCAGCATGGGCTTGGCATCTCTCTACCATTTATCTGCAGGCCAAGTCCCTTGGGTGGGGATATGGAAGAACTGGACTGAGCGGCCCCCTCTCCCCCCACCAGGATCCCTCCAATTGGGGACAGCTCAGCCCAGTTCTCATGAGAAGAGCATGCCTGAGCAGAGAAGCTGCGAAGGTGAGTAGGGCAGGCTGGTGCCCACCTCAGGCGCCCTTGGCGGGGGTAGCTGTCTGGTCTGACTCTGTCTGTACCTCAGCAGGAGGCTATCCCTCACCCTATGGGAACCACCTTAGCAAGGCTGCTGCCACCCCTCAGACCTCCCGACCACTGCCCTCGGGGTCTCGGCCTTATCCCTGTCCAGCTTGTGGAAAGAAGTTCTCCCTCAAGCACCAGATGGAGACTCACTACAGAGTCCACACAGGTATCTGGATCTGGCTTTTCCGAGTATCTCTGTCCCCCTTCCCCCTCTGCACTGGAGGGGTCTCATCGTCCAGATTCCCTCTGGCGCACACAGGTGGTTGAACTAAAGGCACCCTGCTGCTCTGTCAGAACTTTCCTCGGTGCCTCCAGCGCCCCACCCTTCACCTGTCCTTCGCCTTCCCTAGGGGAGAAGCCTTTCACTTGCCGCCTCTGTCCCCAGCGTTCCCGGGACTTCTCTGCCATGACCAAGCACCTAAGGACGCATGGCGCAGCCCCTTACCGCTGTCCCCTGTGCCAGGTGGGCTGCCCTAGCATGGCCGCCATGCAGGCCCACATTCGGAGCCACCCACCGGGACAGCTGCCGCCTGGATGGACCATCCAGTCCGCTTTTCTCTATTCTTCCTCCAGACCTCCTGCGCCCTCCTCTTCTCACGGCCCCCGCACCACCAGCCCCTCCTCCTCCTCCCCTTTTCCGTCTCCCTCTGGGGCCACCTGAGAACAGGAGTTCGCGGTCTCCCAGGCCCGGCCCTTCCCCAGCGGCCTAGCCAGACTGGCCGCTGGGTCCCGGCTCTTGAGGAGCTGTCTTGTTGAAGGCAGTAGGCGAGGGCGGTGCCCCCTGCACGGGGCCTGACTAGAGCACAATAAAGCTGGCAGAGCCAGGCTCTCCTCCGAGGGGGAGCGAAAACGTGTCCCGCTTTGTCGTCCCATCCGAGCGCCTCCGGCCCGCCCAGAGGAGGGGGAGCATTGCCCGGCGCCCCGGCCCCTCCGCAGCTGTACTGGGGGCACTGCCAGGGGCGGGGGAGCGGGGTGGAGGGACTCCGAGACGCCAGCTGTCCCGAGGATGCCCGCACCCGGCTTGGGGGCTGGAATGCATTTTCCTCTTCCGAAGCGTTCCGCTGGCTCTGCCAGACGGGGAGGCCCGTGGGTTCCGGGGGGGTTTCCGCGCCCTTTGGGCGGTGCATTCCCTGGTTGCAGAAGCCGCCAACCAAGCCCTCGGTTCCGCTGCGCGGGGTGGTTTAACGCCCTTTCCGAATCCTTCCCTCCGCAGACCCGAGACCGCTAGCTCACCGTGCTCTTTATTGCTCCGCCCTTCTTTTCTTCCCTCTGGGTCACATTGCCCCCTGGGAGCTGTAGTCCGCCCTGCTAAGCTTGAGCCGGAGCGAACGATGGCGTTAGTGGGGAGGAAGGACTACATTTACCGGCGGCCTTCAAGCCCTCCGGCCGCCTGCCTCGTGCCCTCCGGGGCTCTGCTCGGGAGCATGCAGTCGGCCACTCTCCGCACCGCCCTCCCCAGCTTTTTTCCGTGGCTAACGGAAGCGGTGAGGTGGAGGGACTACATTTCCCGGCGGCCCCTGCGTCTCGCTTCTTTTGCTCCTCCCTGAGACTCTAGGCCTCGGTCTTCTAGGCGGGGAGTGGGAAGGGCCGGGCGGCGCGTCAGCCTCCGGCTCCCGTGGTGCCCCGCGGTGGTGGTGTAGGTGGTGCTGCTGCTGCTGCTGGAGGTGGAGGTGGAGGTGGAGGTGGAGGTGGTGGCGGTGGTGGGCCTGAGCTGGGCGCGCCTCTTCCCGCCGGCCGGGTCGGGGCGCTGTGGCGCTTATTATTGTCGTGCGCCGCGGGCCGCCCCGCCCCCTCCCCTCCCCCCGGCCCTGCGCCCGGGCCGCCCCTCCCCCCGCCTCCCCGGCCCCTCTCACGGTGCCAAGATGGCGGCGGCGGCGGGCGGCGGCGGTTGCCCGGGGCCTGGCTCGGCCCGGGGCCGCTTCCCGGGCCGGCCACGGGGCCCCGGCGGGGGCGGGGGCCGCTGCGGGCGGGGCGGCGGCGGGGAGCGGGTCCGGGTGGCCCTGCGGCGGGGCGGCGGCGGCGCGGCCGGGGCTGGGGGAGCGGAACCCGGCGAGGACACGGCCCTGCGCCGCCTGCTCGGCCTCCGCCGGGGCCTGTGCCGGCTCCGCCGTCTGTGGAAGGGGCTGCAGCCTCGCCGAGGCCGGGGCCGGGGCCGGAGCCGACGCCGGGCCGGCCCGCAGGAGGAGCCCGAGCAGGGCCCGGGCCCGGAGGAGGAGGAGGAGGAGAGCAGCACCGAGGAGGACGAGGAGGAGGAGGTGAGCGGGCCGGGGCAGGGGCCCGGCGGGGGGGCCTCTGTGGGACCGGAGCGAACCAGCCCGAAGCGGGCCCGGGCCAGCCCGAGGTGTTCCGGGGGGATGCGGACAGCGGGCCGGAGTGTGCGGGGATGCCCACCCGGTGGGAGCTGATGGAAGCAGCGTGGTTTGGTGGGTGGGACCTCAGGCCAGGAGACCCCGGGATCCCGGCTCTTGTTCCCCTTTGGATGCCATGTGACCTTGGCCAAACTTCGCGGTACCTCAGTTTCCCTGCTTTCTGGTTCGGGGCGGAGAGGAAGGCATAAAGCAGACTCCTCCCCGGGAATTGGATGTGGAGATGTAAAGTGACAACCAGGAAGTAGGATGCCTGGAAGCCTTGGCTAGGTGTAGATCCCACCCCCTCCCCCTGCTTCCATCCTCCGGACTTTGTTCGGTGTCGTTGGGGCCGGCGCTGCTTCCTAGCCTGGGGGGGTTTGGGAGCTTTGGGTGGATTGTAATGTTAGCCCGAGGGGCTGCACCTGCACCGACGGTGATCCTGTGCTGGTTGGGATGGCTTCTTGTCTTGTCCGTGAGGGGCCCGAGTGCCTGGGGTCTACCCTGAGAGTTCTGGAGCAAGGAGCCACTTGTAGGCAAATGCCAGGATGTGCTCCGTTGGTTGGATAGGTGGTTCTAACAAGTCCTTTTGGCCTCCACCCCTTTCTGATGGGGGGGCTGCAGTCATGAATTGGAGAGTGGGAGCACAGGAGAACATTGGAGCCTTTGGAGGCTGCCTTACTTAGACACTAGCAAAGACAGAAGTGGGGTACAGCCTAATGCACGGGTCATATGGAGAAGGTTTCGTTGGCACTGACTACTCCCTTCACCCCTGGTCCCCTCCATCAGGAGGAGTTTCTGGGTTTCCACTCAGATGAAGATGTGGCCCCCAGTTCCCTGCGCTCTGCGCTTCGGTCCCAGCAAGGTGAGTGAGGGGCAGACTCTTTCCTAACCTTCTAGAGAACTATCTCTGTAACCTGTGCCAGTTACCTATTAGCTCCCGCTCCCTCATCCATTAGAGGCACCCTCATCCATCTCCATACACAACCACTGTCCCCACAGGTGGAACTCCCAGAGGCCGGGGCCGCAAACACAGGAAAACCCCACCTCCACCTCCCCGCCATGCTGAAGCAGTCCTTCCCCCCCAGAAGGTCCCGTCTCGGAGACGGGGTGAGAGTGGCAAAGAGCGGATGGTGCAGGTACTGGCTGAGCTGCTTCAGAGGGCCCAGGCCCCCCCGAGCCCCCGGGTCCGTGTCTCTGAATCTCCCACCCCTCGTCGACGAGGCAGGCCACCAGGCTCTTCTAAAAAAAAGAAACTGTCAGTGGCGGCAGCAGCAACACCAGCGCCTAAGCCAGCACTCCCTGTAGTGCCAGGAAATCGACGAGCCAGGTCCTGGAGGTGTCGGGAGGCCCCGGGCCCCGGCTCCAGGAGCCACAAAAGAGGGCAGTCTGGTCGAGGAGGCCGAGGAGGTAGAGGCCGTGGCCGGGGAAGGCTCCCTCTCCTACTCAAGTTCGTCTCTAAGGCCAAAAAGATGAAGATGGGACAGTTGACCTTGGGGCCCGAGCCAGCACGGGGTCGAGGCAGTCGAAGAGGGGGACGCCGGGGGCCTCCTCCAGGTAGAATTGGGTCTAGCCGAGAAAGGGGGCAACATCAGAAGTGGCATCAGGAGCAACAGGAAGAAGAAGAAGAAGAAAAAGATGAAGAAGAGAAAAAGGTGACCAAGGAAGAGGAAGAAAAGCCACCTTCACCACCACCTCCTCCCCCTTCCCCACCTCCTCCACCTTCGCCTCCACCTCCACCTCCTCCACCCCCCCCTCCACCTCCCCCAGCCCCCGAGGAAGAGGGAGACCCACCGCCTCCCATGGCTACAGCTACTCGATCCCGAAAAAGAGGCCGGCCCCCCCTGACCCCTACTCAGCGAGCGGAACGGGAGGCAGCAAGAGCAGGGCCAGAGGGTGGTTCCCCCCCTACCCCTGTGCCCCCTGCAGGGCCTCCTGAAGACAGTCCCACAGCCCCTCCCAAGGGGACCACTTTTCTGAAAAACATCCGCCAGTTTATCATGCCTGTGGTGAGTGCCCGATCTTCCCGTCTCATCAAGACCCCTCGACGGTTCATGGATGAAGAGGCCCCCCGACCTCCAAGGACTGAGGCCTCACCCCCTCCCCGGCCGCCTGTGGAAGTCTCTCCACCAGCCCCACAAGAGTCAACTCCAGCACCAGCTCCACCCCCTACCCCTACTCCTACTCCTACCCCTACCCCTTCTCCACCTCCCCGATCCCCAACACCCCCACCAGCCCCTCTTCCTGAAAAGAGACGATCCATCCTGAGGGAGCCCACATTCCGATGGACTTCACTGAGTTTGGAGCTAGCCCCACCTCCACCTCCTGCTCCTCCACCAGCCCCACCACCAGCACCCATGACCCCATCTCGGAGACCCCTTCTGCTTCGAGCTCCCCAGTTTACTCCCAGTGAAGCCCACCTGAAGATCTATGAATCTGTGCTAACCACCCCTCTACCAGGGCCCCCTGATCCCCCTGAGCCAGAGCCTCCCCCAGCTGATGAACCTATTTTGGAGCCTGAGACCCGGACAGGTAGTCGAACCAATCACCTCAGCTTGCCATGTTTCACCGCTTCAGCAACCACACCCACAAAGGCTGAGGGCCCACCAGCCCCCAGCAATGGGCAGCCCCAGCTGCCACCGCCGCCACCACTCCAGCCACCCCCTCCCCCTGAGGAGCAGAGTCTTTGTGCCCGTGGGACAATTTCCCTTCCACTCTCTGGAGTAGAGGAGAAGATGTTCAGTCTTCTCAAGAAGGCCAAAGTCCAGCTGTTTAAGATTGATCAGCAGCAGCACCAGCAAAAGATGGCACCCCCAGCTCCGGTGAGAATGCTGTTTTTCCTGTTCCCTTCCAGTCAGTCAGGGCCCACCATTCCCTTGTCTCCATCTTTCCTGCCTGGGCTCCCCTCTCGGATTCCATTGTTAACCCTACTTCAGAATTTCAGGGCTCCTCATACCCTGGTCTTTAAGCCCATTCTCCCCTCCCATGTTGCCCTGTCCCCATCTTTGCTCACTTTCCAACCCCTGACCCCATCTCTCTCCCCTCTAGCCAAGCCCTGGAATGAAAGCAGAAGAGACTGTGAGGACTCTCAAACCGAGCCCTGACAGAGGGGCTGTCAAGTCTGAGGATGAGTTTCTGGATGCCAAGAAGGAGAGACCCCCGGTATGTGATGCCAGAGGGCCTGCCTCCCTGTGGAGGAGGGAGAGGAAAGGAGGGGGTCAAGAGAAAGCTGATTGGAGAAGCCAAGAAGGTGCCCATCACATCTTTTGCTTACTCTTCTAGGGTCCTGAGTCACCAGTACAGGGCCCTCGAATCAAGCACGTCTGTCGTCATGCTGCTGTGGCACTGGGCCAGGCCCGAGCCATGGTACCCGAAGATGTCCCTCGACTCAGCGCCCTGCCCCTTCGCGAGCGACATGACCTTGCAGCTGACGGTGAGGATGCCAGGGGTCCGTATGTCAGAAGAGAGAACTCTGACTTTGCAGAACAGACTTTCTGGTGCTGATCTCACTTCTTTCTACAACAGATACATCATCAGCATCTGAGACTGAAGGCATCCCGTCACGATCTCGAAGGGCAAAGGTGGAACCAGCAGGCCTGGGTGGGAGCTCAGGCTCAACAGGGACTGGGGGTGCTCTGCCACATGCCCCAAGGCGTTCTCTGCCCTCCCACCAAGGCAAGAAGATGCGGATGGCTCGATGCGGGCGCTGCCGAGGCTGCCTGCGACTGCAAGACTGTGGATCCTGTGTCAATTGTCTGGACAAACCCAAGTTTGGAGGCCCAAACACCAAAAAGCAGTGCTGTGTGTGAGTTACTCTAGGGCTGCTCTTGTGCTCCTTGTGAGTTATCCTGGGTCCCTCCCAGTGCTGCTTGTGAGTGCCGCGCCCCCTCCCCCCATACCCTTCAACATTTTATGAATCACCTGATGTCTCTGCTCCCCCTCTTTCTGCCCAGGTGTTGCCTGAGGCATCTTAGTACCACTAATCCAGTCCTAATCCTGGGGGCCAACCTGGACGGAATTCCAGTTTTGTTATTACTCATTATTTTAACCTCCCAAGAGGTTGCCCTTCCCCATCAGACCCCTAGTCCTCTTCCCCAGTGATTGGGCCGCTCCCCTTCCCAGGTACCGCAAGTGTGATAAGATTGAGGCCAGAAAGATGGAACGCTTGGCTAAGAAAGGTAATGTAATCCCACCAGAAGGGCTTGGCGCCCTGCCCCCCCCCCCCCCAACACAGCACACTGAAGCGGAGCTATGACCAGGGGAGTGGGTGGGGAGGAGGCCACATTCTTTTCTTTCTCTCTGCCCCCTGGCCCAGCTCCATTTCCTCTTCGTCCTTCCTGTTTCACTCTCTTACACCTACCTTTTTCTCATTCCCACATTCCTTCCCTTGCCCACTTCCTACTTATTTCCTTCTACCTCATTTCGTCCTCACTTGATCGCCCACTTCCTTCTGTCCCCTTCCTGTCCCCCAATACGTGTGTTTCTTATCCTCCACTCCATTATCCCCCTGTCCTCACAGGCAGAACAATGGTGAAAACACTGTTACCCTGGGATTCTGATGAATCCCTGGAAGCCTCTCCTGGGCCTCCCAGCTCACGTCGGGGGTCAGGAGGTGGGGGCCCCCGGGAGGAAGCAGTTGCCCCACCTGGGTCTGAAGAACAGGATCCCCTCCTGCAGCGCAAGTCAGCCCGTCGCTGTGTCAAACAGCGGCCTTCCTATGATATTTTTGAAGACTCAGATGACTCAGACCCAGGTGTCCCCCCAGCTTCCCGCCGCCGTACCCCTCGAGAAAATGGTGAGGACCAGTTACTTTTGTCCATACTAGTTTTCCCCTAGCTCCCTGGCCTGTAATGGGTGGACCTTTTTCTGGGCTCTTACAGGGAAGAGACTTCTTAATTATTGCATTCTGGGGCCTCATGGGTCATAGGCAAGGCCAGACTTTATGACAGGCCTCAGGTGTGTTCAGGTAAACGCTGACTGACCTTAACTGAAAATAAAGAATGCAAGATGTAAGACAGCTTGGTTTCCCTAGTTATTTGGGGAGGGCATGAGGTCTTAGGGAGAGGAGCAGATGGGGTGAGGGGCATATCTCATCCTTTTCTCCCTCCTAGAGTTGCCCCTGTTGGAACCTGAAGAGCAGAGCCGACCCAGGAAGGCCACTCTGCAGCCTGTGGTGCAGCTAAAGGCTCGGAGGCGCCTGGAGAAGGTCAGCCCCGTCTCCTGTCGGGCCATGGGAATGAGCAAGGGTTTGGGGGGGGGCCCTCCTCCTTCAGCTATCGTTAGGCTCTAAGGAAAGGGAAGGGGATTTTAGCAGACAGTGAAGCAGGACAGCCCCCACCTCAGAAAGCTTAACATCTAGCTGGGGAAATCATCACAACGTGTGGCTATGTGCCCAGATGAAGTGTGGACAAAAGAATTGTTTGTTGAATGAGCAAATGAACAGAAGCATGAGGGGGACGTTGAGCTGGACTCTGAAGAAGGTGGGGAACTTGGGTAAGAGGAGGGAGGGCATTGGGAGCACAAGACAGGACTCGGGGCTTCCTCTGAGAAGTCCTTTAGGGAAATGGCAGAGCTTAGTTTGCAAAAAGAGGGTATAGCCAGGATCCCCTCCCCCCACCCTGGCTGTCCTTGCCTTGCCTCCAGGCCCATCTCCCTCCCACCCCCTCCCCAGGACACTTCTGCCCCTGGACCCTTTGCCTCCTTCCCCAATGGCTGGACTGGAAAACAGAAATCTCCTGACGGTATCCACCGAGTCCGTGTGGATTTCAAGGTATAACAGGAACTGGGGTTTTGGTGAGGGCATCAGAAGTAGGTGTCTAGTTGGTCTTGGGGGTGCTGAGTAGAAGGTTAGGGAGCCAAACTTTGCCGAGAGATGGAGGGGCAGAAGTCCTGACTTTCTATTTTAAATTAACTGTCAGGCCAGTTTGGAATGAGAAGCACAGGGTGGCAGGGTTAGCAAAATGCTTGAGGTAGAAGTGTTGGCTCATCTATAGGATAAAAGCCATGAGGAGTTGGATGGGGGAGCTCTTGGTGGTAGAGTGTAGTGTTAATTCTGATGTTGGGGAGCTGGAGCTATTGAAGAGGGAGGCAGGAATAAAGAGCTCTCTCCGTCTCCCTCTCTCATTGTAATCATGCCTTCCTCCTTCCAGGAGGACTGTGACCTGGAAAATGTGTGGCTGATGGGTGGTCTGAGCGTGCTCACTTCTGTGCCTGGGGGTCCTCCCCTCGTATGTCTGCTCTGTGCCAGCAAAGGCCTACATGAGGTCTGAGACCACCCTGTCACTTCTAACAACCACTGTGCCCTCCCAATGATGCCTTGTCCATGTCTTCCTCAGTCCCTCAGTGTCCCCTGTTCCTTAGCATACTCTAACTCTTTGGCCTGCCTCCTACAACAACAGTAGAATAGCCTTTTCTCTTCCCAGCTGGTGTTTTGCCAGGTATGCTGTGATCCTTTCCACCCCTTCTGCTTGGAGGAGGCAGAGCGGCCCCTGCCCCAGCACCATGACACCTGGTGCTGCCGCCGGTGCAAGTTCTGTCATGTTTGTGGGCGGAAGGGCCGTAGCACTAAGGTTCGAGAATTGGGCCTTTGGGGAGTCGGTGGGGGGGGGGGGTGGTCAGTGGCCATATTCTAGGATTGTGACTTTTCCTCTCATCTTAAACCATGACAGCACCTCCTAGAGTGTGAGCGCTGCCGCCATGCCTACCACCCTGCCTGTTTGGGGCCCAGTTACCCAACTCGGGCCACCCGTAAAAGACGTCACTGGGTAAGAGATTCTGATCCAGTCATCCCTGTGCCTTGGCCTCATCTGGCTTTCTGACTCTTCTTTGCGTATCTCCCTGATATCCCATTCTCCATCTCTGCTTCTAGATCTGCTCAGCCTGTGTTCGATGTAAAAGCTGTGGAGCAGCTCCAGGGAAGAACTGGGACAGCGAGTGGTCAGGAGATTGTAGTCTTTGCCCTGGCTGTACCCAGCTTTATGAGAAAGGTAGAGAGACTCTGGGTGGGTTCTGGGCAGTCTTTGCAATAGTTGCAGCAGAGTGGATAGAGGGTGGGGGTGGGGCCTGGGTGGTAGGTCCCACCCCACTCTAAGAAAGTACAAGCCTTGGGGGATGGGTGCAGATGAGGTACCCTGGAAGTGGAGATGCCACAGGAGGACCCAGAGCTTGAGGAAAGAGAGGGTCCCTTCTGAACCCCCCATCTCTTCCCACAGGAAACTTTTGCCCAATTTGTACACGCTGCTATGAGGATAATGACTATGAAAGCAAGATGATGCAGTGTGCACAGTGTGACCATTGGGTGCATGCCAAGTGCGAGGGCCTCTCAGGTGGGTGGGGGGACCACCCTGGACCCCAGCCCTGCTCTCTCTGATGGTCCCCAGTCCCCTTCCCCTTCAGGGTGAGTGGACTATGTATCCCATGAGCTCCCTGGGCACAACTTCCCCCAGCCTCCAGTGTTTTACTCTTGAGGGCTGCTGGGAGCTGCAGTCTCCGAGCTTTTTGCTAACCCTTTCATCCTTCTTCCTGCTCATTTTCAGATGAAGGCTACGAGATTTTGTCTGGGCTGCCAGACTCGGTGCTATATACATGTGGGCCATGTGCTGGGACAGCTCCTCCTAGATGGAGAGAAGCCCTGGATGGGGCCCTTCGGGGGGGACTACACCAGGTACTCCAGGGGTTACTGAGTGCCAAGGTGACTGGACCTCTGCTGCAGTGCACCCAGGTATGGGAGAGGGCCTCTCAGGGAGAGGAAAGAGGGTCCCCAAGGGACGTGCTCACTCCCTGTACCATTGCAGTGTGGACAGGATGGGGAGCAGTTGCACCGAGGACCCTGTGACCTCCGAGCTGTTAGCCAGCTGTTTGAAGATGGACACTACAGTTCTGTGGTATGGGCTGGTGGGCTTGCAGTGAGTGGGCTTGGGGTGACTGAGGATTCAAGGAGGGCCTTTCCCTAACAGTCCCCCATCCCCTTACAGCACAGCTTCATGGAGGATGTGGTTGGTATCCTGATGAGGCACATGGAGGAAGGGGAGGCCCCTGAGCGCCGCACTGTGGGGCAGGCCAAGGGGCTCTTACTGAAGGTGAGAACCTGCAGCCTGGGCAGAGAGCTCTTCTATCTTCTCCACTTTTGCCCCAACCACTTCACTGACCCCCCCTCTCCTCTCTTCTGCCGTGTCACCCCTCCCTAGCTACTAGAGTCTGCCTTCAGCTGGTTTGACGCCCAAGATCCCAAGTATTGGAGACGGAATACCCGGCTGCCCAAGTGAGCAGGGCCTTGAGACCCAGGGTAGAGGAGAGGGAAACCTGATGGGAGGATTGCCCTGGGGCAGCTGAGTTCCCTCCATGATTGTCTTCCCTACTTTCTGCAGTGGAGTCCTGCCCAACGCAGTTCTGCCCCCGTCTGCAGATCACATCTATGCCCAGTGGAGACAACAAGAGTCTGAGACCCCAGTATCTGGCCACCACCCAGGCGGAGGTGCCATTCCAGGTAGAGGGGGGAGAGGCTTCTGGGCTCAAGGTGGGGGGAAGGCCAGGGAGCCGGAGCCTTGGCCCTGACAGCATTCTTCTCTTGATAGCTACACAGGCAAAGGAGCTAGATTTGGATCCTCATCTAGAGGACCCTCGCCAGTGTGCCCTCTGTCTCAAGTACGGAGATGCTGACTCTAAGGTGAAAGAGATGGCCTTGGGGATGGCCAGTGCTCACTCTCTAATCCCCCTGCCCTCCCTGGGATCCCTCCTTCTTCCTCTCCTACTTTATGACCCTCTTCTCCCCGCTAGGAGGCTGGAAGACTCTTGTACATTGGCCAGAATGAGTGGACACATGTCAATTGTGCCATCTGGTCGGCAGAAGTGTTTGAGGAGAATGACGGCTCCCTCAAGAACGTTCATGCAGCTGTAGCCCGTGGCCGGCAGATGGTGAGGGGCCAGGGCAGGTTAGGCTATGGAATCTCCCACCAGCCAGGGCAGGCCGTTCAGCGCTGCTGAACCTTCTTCCTTGTCTGGAAAATGAAAATGATACCTATAGGTCCTGTTTCGTAGGTTTATTGTCAGATTTAAAGTGAAAATAGATCATTTGCTTTGCAAATCTCAGAATCCTCTGTAACTTAGCTGTTATCTTGGGTTCAGGGGTTCTAATCATTTCAGGAGAGGTTTGTGGGGAAAACGGATTGGGGTTGGGCCTTTAGTGGTGCGAGCTGTCCACGAACCTTGATCTCCCTTCTCAGAGGTGTGAACTGTGCCTGAAGCCTGGGGCCACAGTGGGCTGCTGCTTATCCTCTTGCCTTAGCAATTTCCACTTCATGTGTGCTCGAGCCAGCTGCTGTATCTTCCAGGATGACAAGAAGGTTTTTTGCCAAAAACACACAGACCTCCTGGATGGCAAGGTGGGACTGTGGCCTTCAGAGTAGGGGCAGATCTTCTAGATCCCTCTTTCTTGCCCTCTTCATCCCAGGGTGTTCTCTGTCTCACCTGACCTCAAGTCACACCCCTTCATTATTTATTATGTCACTCCCTGGTAGGGTGTAGATAGCATTGTCTGGTCATCCTCTATGTTACTAGTGCCTTATAATCGCTCCTCGTCTGTGCTGTGCTGTTCTCCCCCAACCAGCAAAGCACAGAGACCCTCATGCCAACTCCCTGTGTCTGAAATTTCTGCTTGTGGGGCCATTGTGGGTCATTCACTTAATAAAATTTTTCCACTCCCCACACCCCTAGGAGATTGTGACTCCTGACGGCTTTGATGTTCTCCGCCGAGTATATGTTGATTTTGAAGGCATCAGTTTCAAGCGAAAGTTTTTGACAGGATTAGAGCCAGACGCCATCAATGTGCTCATTGGTGAGATACCCACCCCTCTCCTTCCTTCCCTGTGCTCTTCCTGCTTACTGGGAGACCCTCCCCCCTCTACCTTATGCCCAAGAGTCATCTTCTTTGTCATGTTCTTTTTTTCTCATAGGCTCTATCCGTATTGATTCCTTGGGGACGCTGTCTGACCTATCTGACTGCGAGGGAAGACTCTTTCCCATTGGCTACCAGTGAGAGGCCCTGCCTGATGTGCCGTGGTTTGGGGGGACAGGAGAAACGATAACCTGAACTCTGAGCAGTTTCGAACTCACCTCTTCTCCTCTCTTCACAGGTGCTCACGTCTGTACTGGAGCACAGTGGATGCCCGTCGGCGCTGCTGGTATCGGTGCCGTATCTTAGAGTATCGACCCCGGGGCCCTCGGGAGGAACCTGATCACATAGGGGCAGCAGAGGAGAATCGGACCATTGTGCATAGCCCCGTCCCTACTTCAGGTACACCCTGCCCTCTCCCTTCCCTACCCCCACCTCCTAGCTTGTGGGGACTGTCTCATTCACTTAGGGAGGGTGGCTCTGCTCCACTTTGCGTCCACCTGTACATCAGCCATTGTGGTAGGAGAATGGGGAGGGGAAGCCAGAATTGGTCTCTGGCCGTCAGTTTGGTGTTGGAGGCAACAGTGCTGTGTCCTCAGACTCACTGAGCTTACTCATGGGAGGGAGAGGACCTAGAGAGAAGGGAAGCTGGATATGGCAAGGAAAGCTTTGTGCAGATCTTGGAGGATGGGGGTAGGTCAGAGAGACTGGACAAAGCCAAGACAGAGAGGTGGCCTTGTCTGTAGCAGCCAACAGGAACCAGGTGGGAATTGGAAAGGGTGTAATGGGGAAGAGCAGGAAATAAGGCTGGAAGAATAGGAAGGGGCCAGGTTGTCCAAGGCTCCAAATGCCAGATTCAGGAATTTAGCTGGGGTTGAGTGGTTTAGTAAGAAGCCTAGAGTTTCATTGAGCAGTAAGAGGTAGTAGTACCTTTAGTACTTTAGAGTGATTAATCCATCTCACATTAAGTCTGAAAGAGTGTCAGGTAGGGGCCCAGGCCTTGCCGGAGAGGGTGATGGGTAGCTTTGGTGGTAGAAAGGAGATTGACGAGAATAAGACTAAGGCATACTCAGCAAAACTGAGAGAAGTGGGCACAGGACATTCAGCTGTCAGGCCCCAATGAGGCCACTGAGAAATCAGTAAGGTAGGAGAAGGGATCACCAGGGTAGGAGGAAGGTGGTTTTAGACACCAGCTTGAAGAGGGGAAGATAGGTGTAGAGTTGTAGGGATACTGACTGAAGGTAGAGAGTCAAGTTTCCCTTGTAACTCCATGCCTGGGCGCTCTTTTAGGGAAAAGCTCAAATCTTGACCCTGAGGGCATGCTACCTGTGTTTGTGGACTAGTGGGTGAAAGGAGAAGGGAGGTGGGACTTCTCCTAAGAGAGAGGCAGAGGAATTACAGATAGGCTAGCTTCGCCTCCCCCTCACCACCCATTTTCTCTTTCTCTTCCCTGATATTGTCTGTCGTGATATTTCAGAGCTGCTGGGAGCCGAGTCCCCCCAATCAGGGCTTGATACAGTTTCTCTGGGGCCTGAGCGCTACTCCCCTGCCCACAACACAGGCCCCTTACCCCCGCCTCCAGAGCAGAACATCGCCCCTTCCCCAGTTCCCAGATCTGTCTCAGGGGCTAGAATCAAAGTGCCCAACTACTCACCTTCCCGGAGGCCCCTGGGAGGTATCTCCTGCTGGCCACTCCCCTCCCCTGGTGAGTATGAAGAAAGCACATGGTTGTGAGGGAACTGGCTTGGGGGAGTGTAGAGATAGAAGGTTCACTCAAGCTGGGGTGATGCTGGGGTTAGCGTTTTGAGCCAGATATCTTTTCTTTCCTTACAGGAAGTCCATCGTCTCTGTCCCACCACATCCCAACCGTTGGTGATCCTGACTTCCCAGCTCCCCCAAGACGTTCCCGCCGTCCCAGCCCCCTGGCTTCCCGGCTACCGCCCCGATGGGCCTCTCCACCCTCTAGGCCCGCTCCTCAGCTCAGGATGCCCCCTCCTACCTCAGCCCTCGAGGCCCTCATGCCTACCTCAGGGGAGCTGGCTCCCCCTGGTCCAGTCTCCTCCCCACCCCCTCCTCCTGAGGACTTGGGCCCTGACTTTGAGGACATGGAGGTCATGCCAGGGCTGAGTGCGGCCGACTTGGACTTTGCGGCTAGCCTGCTTGGGTCTGAACCCTTTCAGGAGGAGGAGATTGTGGCTGAT
>CM053771.1:23329313-23461649 GCA_028658325.1 Potorous gilbertii
AATTGAACAGCTGGATGGAGTGGATGACGGCACGGACAGTGAAGCTGAAGCTGTCCAGCAACCCCGGGGCCAGGAAGCTCCCCCTTCAGGGCCAGGGGTGGGTGGGGTAGGGGGTGGGGGGGGAGGAGGGGATGGGGCAAGACCCCCTGAGGACCTCCCTTCAGAAATTGTGGAGTTTGTACTCAAGAACCTAGGTGGAGCTGGCGAGGGTGGGGCTGGCCCTGGTGAAGATCCCCCCCTACCACCCCCTTCACTGGCTAATGGCAGCCAGGCTCCCCCAGCCCCCCTCACCACCCCAGCGGATCCCCCCCGGACGTTTGCCTGGCTTCCTGGGGCTCCTGGAGTTCGTGTGCTAAGCCTCAGCCCTGCCCCCGAGCCCCCCAAAACTGCTGCCTCCAAGATCATTCTTGTCAACAAACTGGGGCAGGTGTTTGTGAAAATGGCAGGAGAGAGTGAACCAGCCCCACCTCTGCCAAAACGGCCTCCACCAACCCCTCCTACTGCCACCCCAGCCTGGGGTCTCACGCCTGGGCCCCTGCTGAGTGTGCTGCCTGTGGTGGGGGTGGTGCGCCCCCCACCTCCACCTCCCCCATCGCTGACCCTGGTGCTGAGCAGTGGGCCCCCCAGCCCCCCCCGCCCAGCCATTCGAGTCAAGAGGGTGTCGACCTTCGCTGGCCGCAGCCCCTCAGCACCCCCCCCAAACAAGGCCCCCCGGCTGGATGGGGAGGGGGAGTCCCCCGAGAGTACCCCCCAATCAGTGGGGGCCTTGGGCAGTGGGTGAGTGGTGACAGGGGCACGAAGGAACTTTGGGAGGTATGGGAGGGGTAGTTAAGGGATGGGGAGGGAGATGCTGCTGGCATACATATGGGTCTCTTCAAATCTCTTGATTCTTTTTAACTAGATTGAGCAGAGTTCGAATGAAAACACCCACTGTCCGGGGAGTCCTTGACCTGGATGCTCCTGGGGAACCTAGTGGGGGAGAAAGTCCCACGTGAGTGACCTGCCCTCTTCTCAGTTGCCAAGAATCTTGACTTCTGCCTTTTCATGCCCTGACTGGCTCCCTCTCCTTCTCACAGGACCCTTCCTGACCGATCCCCATTGCTGCCCCTGCTGGACTGTGGCTTCCCCAAGGTCTCAGATGGCCCCCCAGACCTGCTGCTTGAGCCCCAGTGGCACCACTACTCAGGTCCAGCTCACGTTTCTCTCCCCTTGGATCAGGGTAGCCCTCTCCTGCCTGGAGCAGGCTTGGGGCACAGGCAGCCAGAACCTTCTCACTTTTCTGGTTTGTCGAGGCAAATGAAAACACTGGGGAAATGGGCATTGGCCTCCAGGTGCCAGCCGGGTGTCCAGAGCTGGCCTCCTACAGGCTTCCTTGAAAGGAGTAGGGTATGGTGCCAATTTCTGGTGCATGGGGGGTGTGACGTGAGCATCAAGGCCTGTCTGTGCAGACCGTGGGCCCGTGGGCAGTGGAGAGGTGGGAGGTGTGTGGGTGGCATAGTGACCTGGTCAAAATGATGTTTGGGAAGCTGATGGGAAACACCTTCCTTACCATGGCAGGTGAGGCCTCCAGTTCAGAGGATGATGCGCCATCCCCGGAAGACAAGGAGAACCAGGGTCCCAGGCGGGCGGGTCCCCACCTGCGCTTTGAGATCAGCAGTGAAGATGGCTTCAGTGTGGAAGCTGAGAGCCTAGAGGGTGAGATGGGTGGGAGTGGGGTGGGACGAGGAGCCAAGCAGGGCCTGGCTCCAAGTGCTCATCCTCCCCTCTCTGCAGGGGCATGGAGGACCTTGATCGAGAAGGTCCAGGAGGCCCGGGGTCATGCTCGACTCAGACACCTCTCCTTCAGTGGTGAGCTGGGCTTTGGTGGGGAGCAGGGTGGAGGAAGAGTCTGATGGAGGAGTCTGGGGCCGGAACAGGCAGCAATGGGGCAAAGGGCGCCCCTTGTGATGCCCCCTGGCCCTCTGCTCCTCCCCCAGGGATGAGTGGGGCGAGACTTTTGGGGATCCACCATGATGCTGTGATCTTCCTGGCTGAGCAGCTGCCAGGGGCCCAGCGCTGCCACCACTACAAGTTCCGATACCACCAGCAGGGGGAGGGGCAGGAAGAGCCTCCTCTGAACCCCCACGGTGCCGCCCGGGCAGAAGTCTACCTCCGGTGAGATAGGGGAAAGCTGCCTGGGTCATGGGTCTCTGAGGAATGGGCCCTGTTGGGGCCACATGGAGGTAGGCTGACAGGACTCTGCCCTTGCCCCCTCAGGAAATGCACCTTTGATATGTTCAACTTCCTGGCATCTCAGCATCGAGTGCTGCCTGAGGGGGCTGCCTGCGATGAGGAGGAGGATGAGGTGCAGCTCAGGTCCACCAGGTATGGTGGGAAGGAGCTGGGTCTGAGGTCGGGTGACTGGGGCCTGGAGCCTTTGGCTTATGCTTTTTCCTGCCCAGGCGGGCCACCAGTTTGGAGCTGCCCATGGCCATGCGCTTCCGGCACCTTAAGAAGACATCCAAAGAGGCAGTGGGGGTGTACAGGTGAGTAGTGGGCCTCTGTGGCAGGAGGGCAATCAGCTGTGCTGGGGACACAGCCTGAAATTAAGTGGTGCCCCCTCCCCCTGCAGATCAGCCATCCACGGCCGTGGCTTGTTCTGTAAACGTAACATTGATGCTGGGGAGATGGTCATCGAGTACTCGGGCATCGTCATTCGCTCGGTGCTCACAGACAAGCGGGAAAAGTACTACGATGGGAAGGTAGGTGCAGGGCCTCCTGGGGCCCGGGCCAGGCTGGGACTGGGAGACATCCTCACACAGCTCTTGCCCCTTCTCCCCAGGGCATCGGGTGCTACATGTTCCGAATGGATGACTTTGATGTGGTGGATGCCACCATGCACGGGAATGCCGCACGCTTCATCAACCACTCGTGTGAGCCCAACTGCTTCTCCCGGGTGATCCATGTGGAGGGCCAGAAGCACATCGTCATCTTTGCCCTCCGCCGAATCCTCAGGGGGGAGGAGCTCACCTATGACTACAAGTTCCCTATAGAGGATGCCAGCAACAAGCTGCCCTGCAACTGTGGGGCCAAGCGCTGTCGACGCTTCCTCAACTGACCCCCTCCCCTCCCTGCCCAAGCAGGGGGCCCCTGGCCTGGCCCTGAGGGGACCCCACCCACATACTTTACCATCTTACCCCCCCTTGCTCCCCTCCTCTGCCTCCGCACGTGCCCCCAGGGAGCCCTGCCTGCCCTCCTCCAGTCACCACCTGCCTGCAGGGTCCAGGATGTAGATATATTGTACAAAGGTTTCTAAATCCCTTCTTTTCTATGCACTTTTTTATTTAAAAGGTGGGGTCCCAGGGGGGACTCCCCCCCACCCACAATAAAACCCTTCAATGTTTGGATCCACAGCCTCTGAATGGGTGTAGGGTTGATGGTACTTTCTCTTTATGGGGCTGAAGTCTGCTTTATTCCCAAGCTGTGTGAGGCCTGAGAAGCCCTCCTGGGCCTCTTCAGCTCCTGTAGTAGGGATCCAGTACTTGCATGTCCTGACTCCTATAGCAAGCAGGTGGTGCCAGTGCACCCTTGGATAGATGCCCTTGCCCACTTTGTTCAGCAAGTGGTCCAGGTGATTTTAGCCCCGTGGTTCAAAGGGTCACATCCCCTAGTGAGATTCCAGATCCACAAGTGCAGAGACAGCATCATTTATTCCATGTTACAATGACTGGCAGTGGGGAGCTCCCACAGCAGTTAAGCGGGATGCACTGACCCAAGCATTGAGGGGAACTGAGGGATCAGGGCGGCTGCTGCTTGGCAACCTCACCTGAGCTTATGCAGCACACCCAGGGCATCGCCACGCCCCAGTTGGCCCAGGTGGCCAGCTAGTTGTCCTAGCTGGGCAGTGGGATCCTGAGCAGTCACCGTCTCCAGCAGGGCACGAAGTGGAGAGTGGGCTGGCCTCAGGGAGTAGGCAAAGGTGGCCCAGGAGGCTGGGAGGCCATAACGGGCAGCCAGGTGGCGAGTGGTTCCCCAGGCACAGCCCCCACTGGGCCCAGGCTCAGGGTCCAGTAGGACAATCAGCTCTTCCAATACCTCCAGTTCATCCAGAAGTCGTGAGAGGGGCTGGCATGCCAAACTAGGGGGCACTGAAAGGCAAGGGCATGAGATCATGAAAGAAGGAAGTCCTGAGCCAGGTGTGTCCATCCTCCTCCTGCTTAGGGACTCACCAGACCCTTCTGTTAGGGGGAAGAACTTGCAGGCTTCCCCAGCTTCTGCTGCCTTCTCCTTGTTTTCAGGCCGCCCCAATAATGTCTGTAAAGCTGCCGAAACAAGCAGGCCTCCCAGCAGGAGGGCGGTAATGCCCACCACATACCAGGCTGTGTTCCCTGTAAAGGCTGAAACAGGCTTGAATGGATATAGGCCACACCCATAAATGTCGGGGGAGGGGAGGCAGGATTCCTCCCAAGGGATACAGCACTTACATTTTGGAGTTACCCAGGGCACAAGGGATGTAGGGGGTCCGCTGGTCCCACCTGGACCTAGGGAGCTTGCTGAAGAGGAGGATTTTGTGGATATTGTTACGTTTTCCTGCTGGCACTGATTCCTGGGGGGGATGGGTTCCTTAGGTGACAGGAAAGGGTTATCGGGTTTGGGGAAGTCACCTCATTCACCCTGGCCCAGGTGTCCCCAGTTTAGCCAGGGGCTCACCTCACGACAGCGGTTTCCAGATCCTCTTTGTAGGGCTGCTGGGGGTTGAGAGGGGCCCCAAGATGGGGGCTGAGGATGGTCCAGACAAGGACTGCACTGCTCAGCCCAGGCCCTGTTGCATAGCCCAGGTGGGCACCGAGCAAACGGGAAATCCAGGTGGTCCCCACGGTCACTGAGCCCACAATGCCGGGTGAACTCGTAATCTGAGCAGAGGAGGGAGAGAAGGGACTCCTGAGATAAAGCACCCTAACCCCTAGTCTGCCTACCACCTCAGGGCCAGCCTACCCCGGTCCCTCACCCGGGCAGTCAGGGGGTCCGAAGCGCTCCAGACACCGGCGGCAGCATTGGCGTTTATGGTCCCAGTACTCCAGAAAGCCGCAGTACCTGGAGACGGGGGTGGTCCCCAAGGTCCGGCAGAGGAATGTGGCACCCCAGAGCAGGTGGAGCCACATGGAGAAGGGCTGAGCCTGCGAGCAAGGCGACTTTAGCCCAGCAAGTTAACAGCCCTGCAGGAGAAAACCTCTGCGGAGTTTCCACCCACCACCCAGATGAATGACCCCCACCAGGGACACACTCATCCAGCCCCAAACAGTGGTCCTCAAAATCCCATCTCACTTGTCAAGAGTCTCTCCCTAAAGTCCCGTGTGTTCTGTTCTTAAAAGATTTTTGCTTCCTGCCCCATCACCCTCCACCCAGTGCCGCAAATCCAGGCTTCTGGATTCCCAGCCCCGTCTCCCTCAAGGATCCAGGGCTCCAAGTCCCACCCCCATTCATGCGAGCCACCCCCCAACTCAAGCTCTGTCCCTTTCCCTCCCGGCCTCCAAGTCCTGGGCAACCAACCACGCCCAATCCCCTGTCCCCACCCCTCCTGTCCCCAGGAATCTCCATTTAGTCCCCTCCCCTTCAGAAATCCAGGCATATCAATCCCTGCCTCTCGACTTCCCCCCCCCCCCCCACTATAAGAACTCCCCCCACCATCACCCTCTGGCACCTGAAGCTGGTCCTGCCGTCTCGTTCAGGGCCCCACTCCCTCCCTCAACTTCCCTTTCCGGGCAGACTGCGTCATTGACATTGTGGGAAGGGGGGTAGCCTGGGCTGGTATCTTGGTGACTTCTTTGGCCTCAGTTTCTCTGTAAAATGAGGGGGTTGATCTAGATTCCTTCCAGTTAGCTCTAAATCTTCGGTGAGCCCATGATCACCTCAAAATTCTACTTCAGGCATTTCCCATCCCCTCCCTCGGCCAGCTCATACCCTGCCCCTCACAGGATGCAGGCATCCCGCTACTCCAAGTGCAAGAGACTAAAGGACAGACAAGAAATTTTATTGGGGGAAGGAGGAAGGTGGTTCCTGGTCCTCCCATGGTCCTTGAAGGGAAGTGGAGGGACCAGGGGGTCCCTGGGTTCCCAGACAAGCAGGGAAGGGGTAGACCACATCAGAAGGTGTCCTGGGGAGGGAGAACAGGGGCCTGAGAGAGCACTATCGGGGGCAGCTCTCAGAAGCGGCCATGGCGGTGGTCCGGAGATCGTCTCCTATTCCTTTCTCGCGGGCGGTGGCCCCCTCCAGGCCTTGTGGGTGATGGACCCCTGGGGGAAAGGGGGCAAGGCAAGGGGATGGCAGCAGCCCTTCCCTTTATTGCCTTGTTCCCATTTCCCGGCAGCCAAGCCAGCTCACTCCCTACCAAATACCTTCTTCTAGGGCCACGGCCATACAGCTGCCTTCGAAGGTCCCGGGAGATTGGCCGAAGGTGCATGAAGTTGCAGAAACCACCCCGGGTGCATTCACTGTGGCGTCAGATGACAGGCAGGTGGAATCACAGCCTGGACCCCATCTAATCTGAGCCCAACCTAACTTTACCCAGGGGTCTCCCTTCCCCCTCCAGCCTAGCCTTGCCCCGGGATTTTCTCTTTCCCCTAGCCCACCGCCCACTGACTCGAGGCTTCAGGCACCACCAGCCTCCCCCAGGGACCCTCCAGCACCCCATCTCATATTGCCGACAGCAGGACTCCCGGAAGTCCGTGACAGGAGAGAGCTCGGCTTGCACCGCCTGCCCATTGAACCAACGGTTGTTGAGCTCGGTCACCGCCCGCTCCGCATCTTCCTCCCTCCGGAACTGGGGTCACAGGCGAGATGTAGGGAGAGGCGTTAGGAGGCCCAGGATCCCAGGGAGAAGCTGCGCTGGGGAGCCGCGGGATTCAAGGGGAAGGGATCTGCTCTGGGGAGGTGAAAGGCCCCAGTGCAAGAGCTCCAAGACCCAAGATCCGGCATCCTGAAGCTGGGGGCGGGGCTGAAAACTGCTGCAGGGGAGGGTACCTCAAGCACCTTGACATAGACGTTCCCTACTAGGTGGTCCCCCAAGTTATCACAGACGTTCATCTCCTCGATCTGCCCGTACTTCTCTTGCAGCTCTGTGAACACCTCCTGCGTGGCACGGTATGGGGCGGGAGGTTAGGCTCAGGCACTGTGGGAGGTAGCCCCCACATCTTCCCTGTCCAGCTGTGCTCACCTCAAAGAAACTGTCATAATGTTCCTGCACCTCGACATCACTGACATGACCTGGGGGATTCAGGGGTGAAAACAAGGGTCACGGCCGAAGCCTTTCCCCACTTGTGACATTCAGACTTCTTCTGTGTCCCCGCCGCAAGACAAGGGCTCCCCCATTCCTGACTCGAGCGTGGCTGGGTGCCCCTCCAGGGGCGTCCTCAGCCACAGACGCCCACGCCCTGCCCCGGTTCTCACAGTGGGAACCATCCGCTGTCTGGGCCGTGTTCTGAGGATTCCGGTACAGGTTGAGCAGCACGATGGTCTGTGGTGAGGGAGAAAAGGGGTGGGGGGTGTCAGCTGGGCTCTCCTAAGAACAGAGGCAGCCGAGGGAGGGGACGACGAGGAGGTGGTGTTAATGTAATGAACGACGCTGGGAAGAGACAGAGGCCTGGGGAGAACGCGAGTGAGGGTCACCCCGGCATTGATCTCGGGAAATAGGGGGGACTGCCTCACCTGACTGAATGTGGGTTTATTGTGGAGCCGGGAGCACCGGTCCCCGTGCCTGCAAGCCCCAATCTTAAAGTAAAAAGAGCAGTTAACCCTGAAAGAAGTGTGAAAATATGGGGTGAACGGGTGGTGGGGCCCCTGTCACCCCTCCCCCACCAAACGGAACCTGTCACTCCTCCAGGACCCTGCCAACTGGGACCTGCTGCCCCTCCCCCAGGACCCTATCACCCCTCTCCCCAGGGCCCTGTCACCCTTCCCCCAGCAACAGGACCTGCCGCCCCTCCCCCACCAAGTGGGAGCTGTCACTCCTCCAGGACCCTGCCAAGCGGGACCTGTCGCCCATCCCTGCCCAGAACCCCGTCCAATGAGACCCCCCGGCCACCCATCCCCTGAGGATTCCGATGCTTGAGTCCCCAGCACGACCGCCCCTCCTACAGTCACCATCGGTTCTCACTTGTCCTTTTCTGTCCCGAAAATCGAAGCTAAATACTCAGCCATTTTCACCCGCTCCCTCCACCTGTCTGCTTTATGCGTCACTTCCGGTGATAGAAGCCGCTTGTGGACTTTGAGGCGCGGATCTCTGGGAATTGAAGTCCAGCGGGTAGTGGGGAGGGCCTGCGTGGGAAGGATGACCCGACCACCCTTCCCAGCAAGTCTCGAGGGGAGAGGCTGAACTTGAGGGCGAGGCAGAGAGGACAGGTCCCTGAGAGAGTTGGGGGCTGGAGGTGAGGGGGAGGGAGCTAAAGTTGTCAGTCGCACGCGTGTGGAGGATGGACTACAAGCCCCAGAAGCCCTGGCGGCGCTAGGCGCAAGCGCATTGAGAAAGGAGGAAGGCGAAGCAGCGGGTGAGTTGGGGGACTGCTTTATCCCCCTTATCCTCCGGCCCCTTCTTATTCCCTGGGGTGGGTCGGGGAAGGGTGAAGGGGAGGGGGGGGGTTGATTGTTTCCTGCCCCTCCTTTCTCTGATTGGCACCCCGCTCCCTCGCGACTTGAGTGGTTTGTGCTGACTGGGGCTCCCGGAAGCGGGGGACGCTTGGACATCCCGACCCTTCTCCTTTTCCTTGCAGCCCTTCTCCCGCCCTTTCCCGGGACCCAGGATGAACCTGGAGCGGGTGTCCAATGAGGAGAAGCTGAACCTCTGCCGGAAATACTACCTAGGTGAGCTGGGGAGGGTGCGGGGGCACGGGGGACCCGCGGGTGGGGACTCCTCCCCCCATCACCCCGGAGGGAGGGGCCGAGCCCACCCCTCTGCCCCTCCCCCACCCCTTCCTTTGCAGGCGGATTTGCCCTCCTTCCCTTTCTCTGGCTGGTCAACGTTCTGTGGTTCTTCCGAGAGGCCTTCCTGGCCCCAGCCTACGAGGAGCAGGGACAGATCAAGGGCTGTGAGTGCGTGGGGGCCTGGGGGCGGGGGACAGGGGACCGATTCCGGGCCAGCCCCGGCGGGGTTTGACCTTTGCCTTCCCTTTCTCCCCCGGTTCCTCGCCTTCCAGACGTCTGGCGGTCAGCCCTGGGGCTAGTCTTTTGGCTCGTGGCGCTGACCTCCTGGATCACCGTCTTCCAGATCAACCGAGCCCGGTGGGGAGCCCTGGGCGACTATCTCTCCTTCACCATCCCTCTGGGGATACCCTGATCAGTCCTCCCCCCACCCCCTGCCAGCTCATGATCAGGCCCGTGTCTCACCCTGCCGTACTTCCAGCTCTGGGTCAGCATGGCTTCCAAAGATGAAAAAGATCCAGCGTCTTTCATGGCCCCACAGCCTTTCGTTTGGCCAGGCTGGCTCCCCAGAACATGACTAATTTCCCACTTCCTGTAGCCTCCGCTGAGACTCTCAAAGAATAAAAAGAGGATATTTCATGAGTTTTGCTGGTCCCTATTCCCTTTTTTTCTGGGAGGGGTGGGATCTCCCTATTTCACAAAGGAAGAAACTGAAATACCACAGAGATTTCACCCTAGATTTATGGAATCTCAAATCTGAGAAGGCCCTACCTGAGCATGACTCCTATCCACAAGTGGTCACCTTGCATCTCTTTGACTGGCCCCAGTGATGGGAAGCTTGTCCTCTGTGTTGTACAGCTAAAGCACATTTCACCGGTGAACTACTATAGTTGTTAATTTTTTTTATCAGTGAAGCTGGTACTTCAATAAAGGGAGGAGAGATGATAGTCTCATAGGGAAAAGAGGCCAGGATCTGGAGTCAGGACCTAGTTTTCAGTTTATCCTCTCACTGACTTACTGTGATTTTGGACCAACTTCCTCCTATTGACTTAGACTTTCCCTAGTTGTAAAATAGGAAAGATGCATAAACTGATTTATTTAGGGCCTGGATCTCATTTGTAGAGGGAACTTCCAGGTATGTACAAATGTATAGATAGTGAATGTATTTGGTGTTCAATTGTGTCTGATTCTTTGTGACCCCATTTGGGTTTTCTTGGCAGAGATGGAGTGGTTTGCCATTTCTTTCTCCAGTTCATTTTACAGATGACAAAACTGAGGCAAACAGGGTGAAATGATTTGTCCAGGGTCACACAGCTAGTTAGTATTTGAGATCCGGATTAGAACTCAGGTCTTCCTGATTCCAGTGCTCTATGCACTGTGCCACCTAGGTGCCCCAGAGAATGTATAAAATACACCAATATGAAAGAGAGACAGAAACTTGTGTTCTAGTCATCAGAGCCCAGGACGCTGTGCTGGTCTCTGGGGCATCCCCATTCTTCAGGAAGAATCCCACATTCTCCTGGGAAGGATGCCACAGCTGGCTTTAACGAGGCATTTTAGGGAAAAACAGTCAAGGCTTCTGAGAAGTTGAAACGAAGGGAGCTTGACTTTCTGGAATGGGGGATGGACTAAGGAAGAGCAGAGGGTCCTAGGTTCTAGAGTTGAAAGGGACCTCAAAGGTCATTTAGTCTACCCTTCTCGAGGTGTTTAGGGGATATCAGCCAGGAGGGCTGAATTCTGAGAATAATTGTTGGACTGTAGACTATGTGAAGGTCGTGGGCAGACTATGGAGGGTCCCACAGACAGAGTAGCTTCCATCTCGGTGCAGACGTGGCGGGGTCCATGGCTGGCCAGATCAGGGGAGGATCGGAAAGCTCTCTGGGTTCAGTTCGCAACTGACCCCCTTGGCAGCAGAATGATCCGAAGCTACAAATCTCATTTTCCACATCTGTAAAATGGACCTACAGTAGTGGTCTACTCCGTGCTGCCCGGTTGTTTAAAGAGGCAGAATCCGTTGCGTAGCAACGCAGATCTGCCGCGAGGTCCCATTTCTCCTTCCCTTTTCGCCTAAGAGCCCCTTTAAGCCGTTGGCACTACAAGTCCCAGAAGCCCTGTCGGCAGCCTCAGTCCGCGCCTCTCAGAGTGCCTCGCGCGGTCGGGCTCAGAGGACACGTGAAGGGAAGGTCAGGGAACGAACTACACCTCCCATGAGGCGCCGCGCGGCTGGGCCGGGGGACGTTAGTTGGTTTCCGGAAGAATGATTAATGGGTGGAGCTTCGAGCGGGAGGTGGCCGTTAGCGGCTTCTGATTGGTCTATTCCGTAGATGAGCGGACCCACCGCCCAATAGAAGCAACGGGCGGGCGGGCCAGGGTGAGACCGTAGGAGCTAAGCCGCTGCGGTGGCCTAAGGCGGAGGTGAGGAGCTGTCCCTCTGGGCCGATCCCCTTGTCCTGATCTGGGAAGGTGGGACTCCTGAGAGAGAAGTTCCCCTCCCAAACGTGACATCCGATCTGCCTCGTGGCTAGCCCGGCTCTGACCCCGGACCTCCCGGACTGACCCCTGACCCCTGTCCCCGTCCCCGCCCCAGGGCACTGCTGGGTATCCCGCTGCCCCAGTCGGAACCGGAGCCCGAACTGGAGCCATGTTCCCCGTGAAGGTGAAGGTGGAGAAGTCAGGTAAGGGAGGATCAGGAGGCTCCGAGGGAGCAATCCGAGGAGGAGGGAGCAAGCCGGGAGGGCGGCCTGGAGGAGGAAGAGGAGGAGGGGGCAGAGCGAGCAATGCGGGATGCAGGGGGCTGGGTCGGGGAGGAAGGAGCGGGGCTTCCCAGAGGAGAAGGAGGGATGGAGAGGGAGCAATCAGGGAGGCCTGCCTGCAGGAGGCAGGCTGGGGGCTGAGTCCGGAAGGGCTTGGGGCTAGAGACAGGTGGGGACAGACCCCGAGGGGAGGCTCTGGACTCCCGGACGCACGTGCTCAGAGCTCAGCTCTGGGGGGAAAGGGGACCTGGTGACCCAGCACCGGGGAGGAGAGGAAAAAGGGAACTGGGGCTGGACTTTCCCTGTGGGAGGCCCCTGGATGGAGCCTGGGGGCGGCCCAAGGAGGCCGAGGTCTTCTGCTGGACGCAGTCCTTGGGGCAGCCGCCCGCTGCCCTTTGCTTGTGTGGGGCCTGGAACCTGGGGAGGGAGCTAGAGCTCTGTGGGGTGTGAGGACCCTCCCCCGCCCTCCCCAGCAGGGACCTCCATCCTGCTCCCTGGTCTAGAAGGTGGGTGGATGGAGACATCTGACCCAGATCTGGGCTCCAGTCAGTGACTAGAGGTTGCCTGAGGCTCTCTCTTACCCCTCCCCAGAGCTGGAGATGTCCAAAGCCAGGAACCACTTGGACGCAGTCTTGCAGTGTTTGCTGGAGAAGAGTGATGTGGACCGGTGAGGGCGGGCCGGGTGGGTCCATCCAGGAAGACTCCCCCTCCCCAAGGAAGCCATACTCAAACCACTTGGAGCCTGGGGTCCTGGGGATTGGAGAGGGGGCCTGGAAACCATTCTCCAGCCTGCCCTGTGGGGGGAATTCTGAGCAAAGGGACCGATGGACAGAAAGGCTAGAAGCAGCTTCCAGCAGGGCTGCTTCAGGCGACCCTGGAGGGAGCCAGGCTAGGAAGCCAGGAGGTCAGCCCTAAGGTCTGACGTTCTGTAATTCTGTCTTCCAAAGGGAACAGCTGGACGAGGAGGCCGGGAAAACGCCTTCCGATGCTCACAGCAAGTAGGTCACTGGCCAGGTTGGGGTGGGCCACATGGGCTTCACGGGCCAGGGTCACACTGTCTTTCTTCTCCCCAGGGACTGTTCTATCACATCGGCTGGCAAACGGTAAGCTCACTCCCCTAGCTGGGGCAGAGGTGGGGCAGGGGAGGGTCCTGGGCTTTTAATTGGGGTTCAGCTGTGGGGCCTCTTCTCCCCTCCCCCTCATCCTATGTTCCAGTCTGGCTGAGTCCTCTCTGGTCCAAGTTTTCTGTGATCTTGTAAATAAACCATACCCTCCTCACCCTGGCATTCCAGGCCTTCCCAAACCTGGCCTTATCCTGCCCTGGGTCCACAGCCTGGCTGGAGGCCTCTCCTGTTTCTCCCTTTCACCCCTGGGGCCCTGTGGCTAGGTCCTGCCCTTCCCGCTTCAGTCGTCAGTCCAGTCAGCTCCCAATCCTCTCCCCACAGGCCGTCGGCCAGGTTCCCCCATCACAGGAGGAAGAAGAGGAAGGAGATGGAGGACGGGCTTGCAGAGGGGGGACAGCAGAGACCCAGTGAGTGTTGGTCAGTGAGGTGGGGGTTGTTGAGGACAGGCAGCTCTGGGCCTGGACATCAGGAAACCTGAGGTCCAAACCCAGCTTCTCCTGGCCCAGTTTCCTCATCTGTAAAATGTGACTGGGACAGAAGTGGGGTGAGGGTAAAACCAGATTTGAAGGCCAGCTGTTCATCTGGGATCCACTGGGTTCAGTGTGACCTTTACCCCTCACCCACCAGACACTTACACCATCAAGCTATTTGACCGAAGTGTGGACCTGGCCCAGTTTAGTGAGAACACACCGCTTTACCCCATCTGCCGGGCCTGGATGAGGAACTGTCCCTCTGTCCGAGAGCCAGAGCGTTCTCCGAGCCCTGCCCCACCTCCTCGATCCGAGGATGAGGAGGTGAGAATGGGGTGAGGGGCATGAAGGGAAGAGGACTTTACCTTCCCTGGAATGGACCTGACCCAGGGACTTTGGGTCTGATTCTTTCCAAAGGGGACCGAGGTCAGCAACGGGAAGAGCCGCGATGTATACAAGCTACCACCCCCCACAGCCCCCTGCCCTCCTGGTGAAGCCCCTAGCCCCAGAATCCCCTCCCCACTTCAGCCAGAGGGCCAGGAGGCCTCTGAAGACCCAGTAAGTAAGACCCTCAAACACCTAGAGGAGTTCTTGGAAGGAGGTGTGTGGGGTTCTCAGACCATGGGGGAGGAGACATTTGTAAACCAGCTCCTCACCAAGTCAGCTTCTTACTCTCTGCACAGCCCCCTGAGACAGCCCCAACCATGTCCTCCCTTATCTACCGCAATATGGAACGTTGGAAACGCATCAGGCAAAGGTATGTGACCCCCACACCCAAACCTGCTCCCCAGTTTGGCCCTTCAAACACCCCCTCACACCCCCCCCTGCCACCCCCGCCCCACCATCCTTGGTCCTGATGCCTATTGTTCTCCAGGTGGAAGGAGGCTTCCCATCGGAACCAGTTGCGTTACTCCGAGAGCATGAAGATTCTGCGTGAGATGTATGAGCGCCAGTGACCTCCCCAAATAAAAGTGTTCCCCACCCCAGCCCTCTGTCTGTTCTCTCCCCGCAAGACCCACACATCTGACTCAAGCCATCGGAGAGGCCTTTATTGGGTCCTGGAGGCTCCATAAGCCTCTCTGGAGAGCATCACACAGGGTGGGGGGGGGAGGGGGAAGTCCCAGCTTGGGGTATTAGAGCAGGCTGCCCCTGTGCATGGGTAAGAAGGAGGGCTAGTGTTTGGGACTGGGGGGTGGGGGTCAGGGTTGGTAGTTAGAGCCTGGAATATGGGGGAGCAGGGTCAGCATGGGACAGCCCCATTGCTCCTCCTACTTAGCCCCAGGCCCTGACCCCTGGGCAATGGGCACTGAGCGCTCAGCTGCCTGGGTGCCAGGGGTAGTGGCTGGGGCCTGGATAGACAGGATCCCCTCTGGGGACAGGGCTGAAGTCACTGCTGCAGGGTCCACACCCTCTGGTAGGCGATAGCGACGGTGAAACTCCCGAGAGATGAAGCCATGCTCATCCTGCAACGTGATAGCACCCCCTTTAGGCCAGGGTGACTCATACCCATGCCCCCCTTCACTGCCCTCCCCCCAGACTCCCCCCCACATACCGGGCGCTCCTCATGCCGAGCATGTACTTCCACATGCTCCCCCACCACCTTGACATGGATCTCCTCAGGGGAGAAATGCTTCACATCCAGTAACACTGAGAAGTCCCCCTTGGCCAGGCTCACCTGCAGGTTAGGGGTTAGGGAGCTGGGGATGCCAGGGAGGGTAAGGAGGCCCCCAGGGGCATGGGGGAGGGGCACCTGAGGGATGACCCCAGTGGTCTCTGGGCACTGGAAGAAGGGGGGATGGCTAAAGGAATCTCCTGGAGAGACGGGTCAGTCTGGGGGAGTGCCCAAGGGGAAGCCCCCCCCTTTAAGAGGCCCTGATTCTTAGGATGAGGAGGGGTTCTCTAGAGTTAACCTGGGGTCCTTTGGCAATTGGGTGGGTCTTCCCTGGTCTTGAGAAAAGGGGGGCCCCAGCTAAGTAAACATTCAGCAAGAAGACCTCTTAAGAGTCAGTAGAGGAAGGGAGTGGAAGTGGGCTCCTAGGAAGCATTTGGGAATGTCCATACCTCTCCAGGGCCAGGATCAGCCCGAAGGGCCACACTAGGTGCCCGAAGGTAGTAGGGTGCCAGGGCCTGAGGACAGAGGGCAGCCAGCTCAGCCTCCAGCAGACCCTCCCCAAAGCGCTGGTCAAAGAGCCTGGTAGGGGTGGTCAGGCCGGGGAATGCTAGGGGGGCTGGGCGGCGCAGCCAGGATGGCTGGATGGGTACAGGGATCTCCATGGTCAGGCTGGGCGGCAGCAAGTCCCCCGCAGGCACCGGACCTGGCCCCTTTATAGCAGGCCCCCGCCTTCCCTGCCCCTCCCTTCCCCTCCCCCTCAAGCAGGATTCCAGAGAGTTCGCTGCCAGCCAGGAGAGAAAGGAGGGGAAGGGAGAGTCCCGACAGGGCAGACACTCCACTGGGCTCGAGAGACAAGGAAGCGGGCACACTTCAATTCTACAGATGTTTATTAAAACCCCTGGATGGCGAAGACCACCCCCACCCCCCAGGTCTTCCCAAAGGACGGTGAAGGCTGGTTAGTGCAGAGACAGGGACAGTTACGGACAACAGGGCCAAGGCGGGAGGGCCTGGGTAGGACGGGACAGAATGATGCCCGGGAGGTGTGGGTCAGGGAGCGCTTGGTGCTGAATGGTGCATCAGTAGGCCACCTCCCTGAAGGAGCCCTGGGCGGCACTGGGGCGCCTGCCCCTTTAAATCACCCACCCCCCGGGGCCCAGCCACAGATCTGGCAGTGACGCAGGCGGTCTGCCTGGCAGGTCCTGTTTCCATTTGGGGCCTGCCTGCCTCTCTGGGGGCTGGGCCGAGGCCATGGGTCTGGCATTTGGAGGTGGGGGCATCCTCTTTATCCAAGGATTATGGCCCTTCCCCCTCGCATTACCTAAGGATCCAGGATCTGCTTACCCCGGCCCGTAATTACCAGGGGCACCAGTTCCTGGAATCCTCGACGCCTCCCGAGTTTTTAGGGGGCAGAGGAGCAGGGGTGGGGGTCGCACCCCAGGTGAGGCGGTTCCAAGGCCCCCGATGTCTCGTCCTAGGGAATGTGGGAGCCCCCTTAGAGACGATTCCGCTTTGAAGGTCCGCCCCCCTCGTCCCAGGGCTGGACCATGCCCAGACGTATCCAGGGAAGGAAGGGCCGCAGCTGCCCTGCCCTCACAGCCCAGGGTATGGCCCCCACCCCCAGGTGCGCGATCCTACCCCCACTCAGGGCGGTGAGTCACGGCCCCCAGAGAGGAAGACCAGGACGCGTCGTACCCCTCGGCGCGGGGCCAGGGGGCATCTGGGACGGGCAGAAATAGCTCGGTCCGCTGATCCCCGCCACCTGTGGGCACCCTGGCCGCGGCGCCAGGAATGTCTGGCACCCGGTGGGGTCAGCTGAAGAAACAAAGGAGGGCGCCCCCGGACTCGGGGTCGGAGCCCCCCTGCCGAGCACCCAACTCTCTGGGCCTCAGTTTCCCCACCGGTAAAATGGGAGCGACGAACGCCCAGCTCTGGATCCCATTAGTGGTCCCGGCTGAAGGTCCCTGGGGAGAGGGGTCACCCAAGGGCAAAGGCTGGGGAGATGAGCAGGGGTGTGGCCGGATGGGGGAAGGTCAACGAGGCCCCACGGGGAGCGCGCTTGCGGTGGTCTTTGTGCCGGGGGCTTCTCCTGCACGGCTAAGGCCTCCGAGCACGCGTGGACTTAGGCAGGGACGAGAGCTGTACCCTCGGAAAGGGCTGAACCTTCGCCCCGCGAGGGAATCAGAGTACGCCCCGACTCACCCACTCCAAGCCGGCAGCAACCATTGTCAATCATTACCCCTATTTATGGTCCCAGAAAGAGGAGTAACCAATAGAATGGCACCTGCCTTCCTCCGAAGTCCCGCCCCCTGTAGATGGAGGAAGTATCTGCGCAAGCGCACCTAGGAGCGGCACCTCGCGGCGGTTGGAAAGCGACTGGGCCTCTCCCTTTCCCGCTCTGGTGCTTCCGGCGAAGGGGCGGGTTTGAGGGGACTGTTGCTTAGCGACGGCCGGCGCCAGCTCCGAAGCGGGAGAAGGAAGAGGAATGGTTCGAGGAGGTGGCGGCGAGAGCAGCGGCTCCAGCAAAATGGACAACAGGTGAGGACCAGACCTCTGGGCTGTCGGAGGATCGTGCTTCCCCGAGCGGCCCCAGAGCCTCTTGGGAGTCGTAGTCCGCTCTAGGCCCTTCTAACCCCTTTGTCCCCTTTCCAGCCTGGCCGTATTTTCCTTCCGGGGCAACTCCTGCAAAGCCACGCCCCTGAAGAGGCGGGACTATTACTACCCATCTCCAGAGCGAGAGCGAGGCCGAGAAGGCGGGGTCCGGAGCAAGGTGAGGACACGCCCCTCAGGGCGTGGCACCGAGAGGGAGGCTTGACCCGGTTCTGGGCCAGAGCTCAGTCGTGGGTGGCTGGTCCTTGCTCCAAGCCTTTCTCCTCACGGTGCCTCAGTTTCTTCATCTTCAGAGTGGGTCCTCATAGTCCCGGCCACCCTCCCCACCTACAAATAGTTGACCGTCTCGTCTTCGTGTCCCCGGGGCCGCCTCTAGTCAGTTTCTGAAGTGGAGCCAGTAAGTCCAGAGGGACTCTGGCCACAAAGTTCTCCACTGTCCCTCCCCTGGGACTCACCGTCACATTCCCATTAGCGTAACATTTTAAGGTTTCGGGCTGTGAATCAGGAGCCAGTCAATTACCAGCATTCATTTATTATGCAGCCCTTTAAGGGGCATCTGAGAAGAAAACCAGAGGACTGGCCCTGCCCTCTGGCCGAGATAGCGTGCCAAGAACCAGGGGACTCACCGGGCTTGGCGGCTTGACATCAGCTCTGGGATTCCTTGAGCAAATCAGTAAGCTGCTGTCATCTGTAAAATGGGTCTGAGGAGCACGACCTGATGACTGGGCTCCTGAGATGTCCTCTATCCTGAGGAAAATGCTCCCTATGGAAAGGGCGTGGAAGTGTGGACAGGGCTGGATTTGGTGTCAAAGGGCGTGGCGGGCTGGGTTCCCATTTCAGCTCTCCCTTTTACCTTGGGGGTGTGTGTGTGTGTGTGTGTGTGTGTGTGTGTGTGTGTGTGTGTTTGTGACCTTGGACAAGTCATTTCCTGAGGCCTTCCCTACCTCCTTTGTCAGAGGAACTGATTGGCCTTCCTCCCAATGAGAGAGAGATGTTATTTTCTACCCTCCAACTTTGGGGCAGGAAAGAAATGGAAAAATGGGTTCAGTGCCAGGTTCAGTGACTGCCCCCAGTGGTAGAGCCTAGACCAGAATGGAGGAATTACTGATAGGTTCAGGAAGCTGGTTTGTAGGGGGAGGGATAGAGGAGGAAGGTCTGGGAGGAGGCCCTGGAGCCCCAGCTTTTCTTCCCTGTCTCCAGGTCATGAGCTCATTACCACCACCTCAGCTCAGCCCCCCAGCTTCTCCTCCAGCCCCCACATCCCCAGACTTTGATGAGTCATGGCCTTCCACAAGCCTGTCCTCCCCATCTGATCCCCTTGAACAACAGACAGCCCAATTAGGAGACTCTGTGCTTGCCAAGTAAGTAGCAAGAACTGTGGACATCACCCTCTGCCCAGGAAATGGGAAGAGATGGGCTTCCCTGGCCTGAACCCGTCCTCTTTTACTCTACCTGTGACAGGTACATGGCTCGGTTCCGACAGGCCCAACCCACCAGCCGCCAGGAGCGTCAGGCAGCAGGCCCCACCACTGCTGACTTCTGGTGGTTGCAGCCCCCAGCCCTGAGCTGCTCTGGTCCCTCAGCAGGTACCCACCCCTGTCCCTTGCTTGAGGACCTGCAGCCTTCCTCCTGCCCAGGGAACAGGGGCCCTTCATTCTGGGGTGACTGGGCATCTCAAAGAGTTGGGAGGGATGCTGGTGACCAATGTTTTCTTGCAGATGAAGCCAAAGGAGGAGGAGGCAGTGACCTCAGCCCAGCCATCCCAATTCAGACCATGCCACAGGGGACAGGAGTGTCTAGGACAGAAGCCTGCATGTCAGGGACACATGAGGTGTCTGATGCTTAGGGGGTGGATAGCCTAGCTCCAAAGCTGGGATCCTCAGAGGGATTTCCAGGAGCACATTCTTGTTTTTACCTTCCCCTGGAGAGGAATGGGATGAAAGATTTGTCATTCCTTTGTAGCAGTAAAGAGACTGTCACCACAGAGCCTGCCTTCTGGCCTCCCATTTCGGGGGGCTGTAGCAGAGCAGGTTGGGAACTGCCTGGCCCCAGGCCCTTGGGGGCTCTGTGATTCTGAACCTCCCTCCCTACCAACTCCTCTGGGAAATGGGGACATGGCTGGTGACTTACCCTTTGGGAGGAGAGGGACAGTGGCCCTGCTGGGGCCCGAGTCATGGGCCATTCTTCCTTTTCTGGCCCAGGGCCACATTTCTCCACTGGAAGCCTCCGACACATCTACGTTGGACTTCGAGACCCTGAGTCTCCAGGATAGAGCAGCCCAGCTTCTCCTCCGAAGGTGACTTCCTTTCCTAATAACAGATTCACCCTACCTTCCCCACTACCCTCCCCCAAAGCTATGGTGGATCTGGGTTGCCTTCATGGTAAAAATGGTGTCAACCCTCCATATCTCTTTTCATCTTCACTTTCCTCCTAACCTGTCAGTCAAACTGACCCAAGTCAACCTTTGTAGCCCACTCCCCAGCAGTCTTCCCACCAGAATCTCTCAGACACTTAGAGCTGGGTGAGTGACTTCACCCTGCTTGCCTCAGTTTCCCCATCTGTAAAACGAGGATGATAATGGTACCCACCTCATAGAGTGTAGAGACAGTATTTGTAATGGCAGACCCTGAAGTCCGTACAAGTATTTGCTGCTGTATTTTGTTATTTCTTCCTCGTACATGCTGTAATCTTCGAGGGTCCCCCATTAGCCCAGGAGATTCTTATGGCTAGAGATGGTCAAATGCCCTGAGCCCAAGGCAGTGCCAGGCCGGATGGAGGAGAAGCTTAAGGAAAGCTTCTTGTATGGGCTCTTCCCCAGGATTCCTCAACCCTTTAATCTTCCTCTTTTCCCACAGTGAGATTTCTTCTAGCAGCAGTAATGAAGTGGCCTCCATCCCAGTCAGCTCTGAGGGTCTCCCCTCCCCCTCCCCACCCTTCACCCCTGACCTTGGAGCAGACCTCCACCGAAGGGAACCAGGTCAGATTGACACCCTCCTCCTTCCACACCCCCAGGGGACCTGTGGGACCCATTCACAACACACATCATACACTCACACACTCATACACTTCCCCACTCGCACGCACACACACATATCCTGGCCTCAGGCTGAAGCCAGAGAGTTCTTTCTCACAGCCCCGTTGACAAGGATCCAGGTCTCTGTCCCATCTAGGGCCCATCCAGAGGATGACATCCTCTCCCAGTGGCGTCTCCAGAGGAAGATGGAGCTGGCCCAGGAGGTGTGTGCAAATGGGCCCCAGGCACAGTCTTGGCTCTCCAGCAGGGCCCTGGTATGAAGTGCAAGTGAGGCCCAGCAGACTTGGGAATAGGAGCAGGAGGTAGGGGAGGCATAGCCTCTCAAAGATCTTTCTGTGTTCCTCCTCCAGTTCACCATGACCCACAGTCAGCTGAAGCCTCACCAGATACATGCCCCAGGACCTACTGTTGCCAACCAGCTGAACTCTTTATTCCCCCTCAGCAACCCCCAACCAAGCCCCCCAGTCCCCCTCTGTGGGCCCCAGCTGGTCCCCCCAGTCCCCCTCTGTGGGCCTCAGCAGGTCCCCTCAGTCCCGCTCTGTGGGCCCCAGCAGGTTCCCCCAGTCCCTCTCTGTGGGCCCCAGCAAGTCCCCCCAGTCTCCCTCTACAGGCCCCAGCAGGTCCCCCCAGCCCCCTTCTATGGGCCTCAGCAGAACCCTGCTGTCCTCTGTCCACATGAGCTAAGTTCCTCAGTTTCCTTCAATATTCCCCAGCCAAACCTACCAATCCCTCTTAGTCTTCCTCAGCCATGCCCTCCAAACTCTCCCTCTACCCCCCACCCAAGTCTTGCAGTGCCTCCTTGTACCCCTCAGCCAAGTCCCTATGCCCCATGTTGGACCTCCCAGCCCAGCCCCCAGCCAGCAGTTCCAAATGCCCTTGCTACATGTCAGAGCCCCTTCCATCTCCACTCTGGCTCTCCAGAAACTGGTTGCAAAAGATTCCAGTCTGGAGCCTTTCTCCCAAGTTCTAGGGGCCCCTCAAAACCTAAGAGTCAGGACTACAAGTCCAGAAAGACCCGGAACCAAGACACCAAGAGCCGGGTTCCCAGGCCAGGGCCACTGCTGAGAGGGGCCCTGGAGCATGTGGTGGCAACTCGACTCTTCCCCGGACCCTCAGAAGACTCCCCCTCCCCCTGTGAGGCCCCCCCTTCTACTGAGCCCCCACCATCCAGGGAGCTGCTAGCTTTGGCTTCTGGGTTACTGGAAGATGCAGAAGGTGAGAACATCAGGAGGAAACGGGATGGGCATGGATGGGTCATCCATGACATTCCCTGGATGACCATAGAGCGCTTCTGTCCCATCATTCCCAGACTCAGATGGGACAGACTTTGAAGAGGATGGTCTGCTGCAGGTGCTTCGGGCCCGGCGTTCAGAGCTGCGAATGTGCTTGAGGTGACCTCCCCCAGACAGCCCATGCCCCCTCCACCCCCAGGTCCCGCCCCTTTCAAACCCTCTTCCTCCCACCCCCTCAGGAAGGTGGACCAGCGCCTGTCCAAGCCCACAGACCTCGGGAACTCCGGGCCCTGTTTCCAGCCAGCGGGACCGCCGGGCTCCCCTAAGCCGTAGGACTGAAGAATAAATGAATGTTCCATAAACTGCAAACGAGTTGCCTTCTTCGATGATGGGGGAGGAGGGGAGGGCAGAGCCCGGGACCGGGGACTGAACCTGCGGGGGATGGGGCGCGGGGTTTGGGAGAAGGTTCGGACCTTTGGGAAGCGGGCGGCAAGTCTGTGGGGGGAGGTCGGATTCAGGAAGGAAGCCTCAGGAGCCTCGTCATACAGATGGGGAAACAGACCCAGGGAACTGTTCAGAACAGAAATGGTCAATGACCCTGCTTCGATTCAGAACCAGGTGCTGGGACTGCGAGGCTGGCGCTCCCCCAACTTGAGTCCGCGCACCCCGGGGCCGCCCTCCCCTTGGGGATCAGCCACCTTGACCCAGCAAAAGCGGCTTTGTTTGACAGCCAGTCTGGACAGCTCCCGGGGGGCGGGCATGGGGCGGGGCCAAACGGGAGTGGGCGGGGCCTTAGCCAATGAGGCGCCGGCGGGGCGGGGACGGGACCTGCCCTCCCCTCTGGGGGCTCTCCCAAGCCACGCCCCCCGCGCGCTCGCATGCGCGCTCCCAGCCGTTGGGGCCGTTAGGGGCGTGGCCTCGGCCCGCGCGCCCCTCTCCCCATTGTGTCGCCATGGCGGCAGCGGAGGCGGTGGAGGAGGAAGCCCCTGCCTGAGGAGGAGGAAGAGGGGGAAGAGGAGCGCGGCCTGGTCCCCTTCGGGGCCCCTCGCCCGCCCGCCTGGGTGACGGTGACGGCGGAGGCGGCTCGACTGGCCATGGTGGTGAGCGGACGGGGGCGGTGTCGTCTGTTTGTCTGGGCGTCTGGCTGGGTGTGGAGGGCGGCGGGGGCGGGGCGGGGCGGGGCGGGGCCCTGCTGGATGGTCCTGGGCCTGTATCCTCCCCTTAGGATCTCCATCCTCCCCTCCCAGGTTCTCTGTCCTCCTCTCCCGGGGTCTCCATCCTCCCCCCATCCTTCCCCCCCAGGATCTCTGTCCTCCCCCCCAGGATCTCCATCCTCCCCTCAGGATCTCTGTCCTCCCCCCAGGATCTCTGTCCTCCCCCCCAGGATCTCCATCCTCCCCCCAAGATCTCTGTCCTCCCCTCCCCAGGATCTCCATCCTCCCCCCCAGGATCTCTGTCCTCCCCTCCCCAGGATCTCCATCCTCCCCCCCAGGATCTCTGTCCTTCCCTTCCCAGGATCTCCATCCTCCCCCCCGGATCTCTGTCCTCCCCTCCCCAGGATCTCCATCCTCCCCTCCAGGATCTCCATCCTCCCCTCCCCAGGATCCCTATCCCCCCCATTATCTTCCTTCCCCCCAGGATCTCCAACCCTGATAGGTCAGGTCCTTTAGCCCTGCCTGACTTTACCTCAGCCTGGGACTCCATCCTCTTCTCCTAGGGTCTCCATCCTCCAGGACTCCTCAACCTGCTCCCATCCTTCCTCTTCATGCCACCCTGACCTCTCACTTCAGCCTGATGACATCAAGTGCTCCCATATGCTCATCCAGCCACAGCTTATTCCCACCCCTGCACAACCCTGGCCCACTCAGTCCATTCCTCCCCTACCAACTCCTAGCTCATCCGCTCCCAGCCGGCTACTTTGACCCCATCCCTTTTGACCCTTCTGCCTTGGTCCCATCCTCCTCTAGCCTGGGTATTCTTCATGTCTTACCCTTACTGCTTTACCTGGGCTTGTGACCACCCCATCCCAGTCCCATTTGGTTCAGCTGACCATCTCTGTCTGATCGAGCTCTTCTTTCCCCTCTTCTTACTGGCCCTTGTTTCTTTCTTTGGTCCATCCTCACCCTAACGATAGCATCTTCCTTCCTGATTTGCCAGCCTCCCCAGAATGCCTCATTCACCATACCCCTCCTGCATCCTTTCTTCCTGTCCCATCTTGGGAGGGGGGGCCTTCGAGCAGTTGGTGGTGCAATGGATAGAGAATCAGAGATCCTTGAGTTTGAATCTTGATACCCACCACCTGCCTCAGTGACCTCCTCTGTAAAATAGGGACATAATAGCACATCCTGCCCAGGGTGGATATGAAGGTCAGTTGAGATAGTATTTGTAAAGTATTAGCATACTGCCTGGCACAGAGTGCTACTGAATTATTACCATTGATCCTGCACTTTTACCTACAGCCTGCTATCCTCACCTCCATCCAAAGGGCCCCAAGCCCCCCCGACATATATCCTCGACTTCTCTGCACCTCCTGACATCTCATCACGGAAGATGCTGTGGCCCTGCCTTTGTTTGCACTCAAGACTCTTATCGAACTTCTTGTTTTAGAATTATCACAGTCACACACGTGGCCTCCTTGTTCTCTGACTCTGCTGCTGAAGACATAGCATCTGGGCCTCCTTGGAAACTCTAGGGGCTAGGGACACTAGCTTGGGGCTAGGCATTCCTTAGGCATCTTTCTCTTCCCACAGGCCAGAAGCACAGATAACCTGGATGGTCCAGGGGAGGGACCTGTACAGCCCCTACCTCCTTCAGGTGGCTCTAATGTGAAGGGGAAACCTAGCAAGAGGTAGGAAGAGATGGGTGCTGCTTGGGATTATAGGAGGTGAAGTCATAGCTTGAGCTCGGCTAGGTCTCCTCAATTCTGAGGGACCCCAGTTCTAAGTTTAGTTTAGGGACCTGGGCCAAGGTACTAAGGGTAACCTGTGACTTACATCCCCAGGATCTCCGCTCCTCGTGGCCCTTTTCCCCGACTGGCTGACTGTGCCCATTTCCACTATGAGAATGTTGATTTTGGCCACATTCAGGTACTTGGGGTCCCCCATCTGGACATAGTAACATGAGATCCCCAGAGCAGCCCCATTGCTCTCTCTCCTGTCACATGTTTGGCTTCAGGTCACTGGGATCGGGGATAGTGTTGGAAGGATGGCATGTCCTGGGCCTTGAATCCTTGATTTTTCCCTTTCAGCTGCTACTCTCTCCAGATCGTGAAGGCTCCAGTCTTCCTAGTGATAATGAACTGGTGTTTGGGGTCCAGGTGACCTGTCAGGTAAGATTCTTGATTGCACATTTTGCCTTTCAACCCTACAGAGACTGATCAGTAACCTAGCTTTGCTCTCAGTTTGACCCACAAACCTTCTCCAACCTAAAGTCATGAATACAATCTGTTGCTTTCACCCTGTTTCATTATTTTCCCTAGGGCCGGTCCTGGCCTGTTGTCCGAAGCTATGAGGATTTCCGCTCACTGGATAGCCATCTTCATCGCTGCATCTTTGATCGTCGGTTCTCTCGCCTTCCAGAATTGCCACCAGCTCCAGAGGGCTCTCGAAACCAGGTAAAACCCCACCCTCTGCCTTGCTTCTTACACGTCAAAACTGGGAATGAGAGGCATTTCAATAATGAGGGATGGAGGGGAAGGAGGCTTCTCAGTTCCACTTAATCCCTACTCCACTTTCCTCCTCATTCAGCTGCTAGTGCCACTGCTCCTACGCTATCTTGAAACCCTCTCTGGACTGGTGGACAGTAACCTCAACTGTGGCCCTGTGCTTACCTGGATGGAAGTAGGAGTGTGTGTGTGTGTGTGTGTGTGTGTGTGTGTGTGTGTGTGTGTGCATGTGCGTGCACAAGAGTAAGAGAAGGAGGGAAGGCGAGAGAAGGGAAAGAGGAGAAGAGAGAAAGGGGGAGGGGGAGAGAGAGAGGTGGAGTGTGAGGGAGGGAAGGAAATAGATTGTTGGTGGTGAACAGAATCAAAATGAAGAGTAGGACGCATGAAAGATGGGCTGTGAGTCAGAAGATGTTCTCAGTGGAGCTGGGTCCTGACTCTGGGTGTCTGGGTCCTGAAGCGAATGGGAGATTAGCTTGGAAGCAGGGCTGGGGAGAAGGTACACATGTGGATCAGAAGCCACTTGGGCAACATCTGAGAAGATGAGAGAGGGAAAGTAGGTAATAGGAAGATGCTTTGGAGTGGAAGGTAGTGTGCTACCAGTGGGGGCCACCACATCCATCTCCCCCTTCTCCCCCTAGCTGGATAACCATGGCCGACGGCTGCTACTCAGTGAGGAGGCCTCCCTGAACATTCCTGCAGTGGCCGCGGCACATGTGGTCAAGCGGTACACGGCCCAAGCCCCAGATGAACTGTCCTTTGAGGTAATGTTTCACAGGGTGGGGCTGCAGGGCCTGTTGTGGCTTTCGACCCTCCCCTGACTTCCACTTGTTCCCTGTTCTCAGGTTGGTGACATTGTTTCTGTGATTGACATGCCACCCACAGAGGACAGAAGCTGGTGGCGTGGGAAACATGGATTCCAGGTAGAAAGGGAGGCAGGTGAGAACCTCAGGGTGAGGTCTTTGAAGGATGTCTGGCTGACCTGCGACTTTTGACCCTTCCCCTTAGGTTGGTTTCTTCCCTAGCGAGTGTGTGGAGCTATTCACCGAACGACCAGGCCTGGGGGTCAAAGCTGGTAACGATGAGTGGGTGGTGCCATGGGGGAGGGTGGGAGAGGGGAAAGGGACCTCAAGCCATCCTTGCTGGTTTCGCCCTACAGATCCTGATGGCCCCTCATCCAGCATCCCAGTTCCCCTAAGGGAGGGCCCTCTCTCTCTCACGTCAGGTAACAGAAATGGGGCTCTCACCTCCTGGGCCCCATCCTAGCCCACCCCTCTCCTCCACTGTACCTTTCCTCACGTTGAGTACCCTCTTTCTCTCCCACCACAACCACCACTGAGCAGTGCCCCGACCCCGAGGAAAGCTTGCAGGCCTCCTCCGTTCTTTCATTCGCTCCCGCCCATCCCGTCAGCGACTGAGGCAGCGGGGCATCCTTCGGCAGCGTGTCTTTGGCTGTGACCTTGGGGAGCATCTCAGCAACTCTGGCCAAGATGGTGAGGTCCTGACCCAGGCTTAACCTAGCCTCCTAGCCCTCTCAGCTCTCGAAAAGGGATTCCTGTATTCTCTCCCCATTGATACAATTATAATAGCTGCAATTTACATAGTTATATAAGATTCACAGAGCCCTTTACAGTATTTTATTTGAGGTTCTCATCAATCCTATGAAGTAGGTGCTCCAGGTATTACCCCCATTTTACAGATGAGAAAACTGAGCCTCAGCAACATTAAGTGATTTACTTCCTGCTCACTAGTAAGGGGCAGGATTAGAATGCAGGTCTTACCTAATTCCAAACCGAGCATACTTTCTTAGGCCATGCTGTCTCTTGAGAAAGTGTCTCACAGTGAATAACTTAGAAGTAAAAACATGACCCTCGTGGAGACCACTCCAGTCTTACCCCTGTGGGACATCCCGATGTATTTGGATCTGTTTCTCCCCCACCCCTTCCCCTGATCACAGCCTCTTCTGCCCTGACCCCATTGTCCTTTCCAGTTCCACAAGTCTTGCGCTGTTGCTCTGAGTTCATCGAGGCCCATGGCGTTGTGGATGGAATATACCGCCTCTCAGGCGTTTCTTCCAACATTCAGAAACTGAGGTAGGGTGGGAGAGAGGGTGGCCTGGTGGGTGGAGGTTTTGGAAGGAAAGTACAGGAAGGGAGGGCCCTGAGATGAGCTCTGATGGCTTCTCTGCCCTCCTGGGCTCTCAGGCATGAGTTTGACAGTGAGCGGATCCCAGAGCTGAGTGGCCCAGCCTTTCTCCAGGACATCCACAGCGTCTCTTCCCTTTGCAAGCTCTACTTTCGAGAGCTGCCTAACCCCCTGCTCACCTACCAGCTCTATGGAAAGTTCAGTGTAAGTCTGAAGGGGGCCATGCAGGGAGACTCAGGCCTGAAGCCTCAGCCACAGCCTGCACACACCCTTCCTTCACCCTGTTTCCCCAGGAGGCCATGTCTGTGCCTGGGGAAGAGGAGCGACTGGTCCGGGTTCACGATGTCATCCAGCAGCTGCCCCCACCTCATTACCGGTATGGGGAGGGTAGGCTAGGTCCAGGGAGTAGGCAACGGAAGCGGGTCTCACTGTTGGAGGGGCTCTTCATGAGTGAGCCTTCTCCCTTCCTGCCCCACTCCAGGACCCTGGAGTACCTGCTTCGTCACCTCTCTCGGATGGCCCAGCACAGTGCCAACACGAGCATGCACGCTCGAAACCTGGCCATCGTTTGGGCTCCCAATCTGCTTCGGTGAGTTGGGAAGGAAGCAGGACAAAGGGAGGTGCAGTTTAACTTCTTTGTACCATCAGCTCTTTGTACCGTGCGTTGATCTTAGTTGGCATTTAATTAATTAATGCTGAGTTGAATTGAATGATCCTGTAAAGCTTTACAGGCCTCAGGGGTGCCCACAGATCTTCAAGGACTCCCTAAGCCCTGCACTTCTGGTGCCTCTGCAGGTCAATGGAGCTGGAGTCCGTAGGACTTGGCGGGGCTGCTGCCTTCCGTGAGGTTCGAGTTCAGTCTGTCGTTGTTGAGTTTCTTCTCAGCCACGTGGACATTTTATTCAGTGATACGTTTGCCTCGGCAGGCCTAGATCCTGCAGGTATGCCTGCTTCCCCAGAGCTTGTGGCCCATCCTCCTGAAGATGGATAGATGCTCACTCTTTTTGGGCTGGGAAGGCTAGCCATGGGCTGGGGGAGGGAGGATGGGGCCCCAGGATTACTGCCCTGAGTCTCCCTGGGACCCCAAGAACCCTACCCAGTCCCCCAGCCTCCTTCTCATTTCAGCTCCTCGACTCAGGATCCCCCAGTGGTCCAGGATGCTGTACCTCCATTACCCCGCCTTAGCTCCCTCAAGGGCCCTCTTGGGACTAGTGGGCAGGGTGTTGATAAGTCTGCTGGCGCATTACTAGGGATTCCCAGCTCCCTTGGCTTTAGAGCCCCTCTTCCCCCATTTTAGAGATCACCTTTTCCCAAGAAACCCCTGCCACATCCCCTTCTCTCATTCCCACCCCTGCCCCACAAACCCTGGACCCCTGCGGGACACGGATCATCGGCCGGGCCCTCCCGAGGTAACTGAGACGGCTTTCCTCCTGCAGCTGCTGCCGCCTCTGCCTCATCAGCTCATTCCTGCCTCCTCCTCGCCTGCTGCTGATGCCCCTACTCCTCCCTTCCCCTCCCCTTCCTTCCCTCCCAGGACCCAAGTTGCCCTGGCCCCACCACTCCCCACCCCATCCCAGGGTCCCTGCCTTGCTAATCCCTGGCCGGGGGCTTGGCCTGCCAGGGCTCCCTGGGGAGGTGGGGGCTGTGCTTGGCTTTGCCTGCAGGGTAGATAGGATGGCTTGATGAACTGACAGACTTTTACACATCACTTCCCCAGGTCGCTGTCTCCTCTCCAGGCCCAAGTCCCTTGTGGGCAGCGGACCCTCCACTCGCCTCCTCTCCCTAGAGGAGGCTCAGGCTCGGTCACAGGGTCGCCTCTCTGGACAGGGAGCCAAGGCACCTACTTCACCTGAAGACCAGTGAGTATCACCCAGGATTGGGGAGAGTGGGGGAAAAAGCCCTCACCCAGAGACTGTCTCTCTCACCTTCTGTTCCTGTATAGGAGGAAGGGGGTCATTGGAGAGAAGCGTAGGAAACCTGCTGGAAGCAGCTGGAAGACCTTCTTCGCCCTGGGCAGAGGCCCCTCTTCAGTCCGAAAGAAGCCCCTGCCCTGGCGTGGAGGTGGCCAAGGGGCCCAGCTGCCCCCAGGTGAGCAGGCTCCTGGGCCCAAGGCTGCAGGGAAGGGAGGGCAGGGCAGGGCCTTCCCAGCAACTACTCTTCCTATCTCTTCTGTAAACCTAGGTGGCCCAGTGGAAACAGCTCCACTGCGATCAGCCAAGAGTGAGGAATCCCTGTCATCCCAGGCCAGTGGAGCTGGTGAGGACCTACCCAGGGGTGGCCAAGGTCCTAGGGACTCTTCCTAAGAGTCACAGTCAGGGGATTGGTGGGGAGGGAAGGAGGCAGGAAAATTATAGCACCTCCAAATGCAATTCAGTTCAACCATTGTTTGTGGTGTCTCCTGTGTGCAGAACCTTCTGCTTAGAGCTACCCAGTGTGTGATCTCCAGGAGCTTCCAGGCAGGCAGAGTCAATATGCAGCAGAACACAGAGCCACATCACACATGGGGCTCTATGCAGTCCAAGGGAGTCTCAGAGCTGGAATGACCCCAGGGGTTATCTAGATCAGCACCCTGATATTACTGGTGCAGAAGCTAAGGCCCCAAGGCGATATCACCTGGGTGTTGTAGATAGAAGGGGCTTTGAAAGCCAGGTTCTTGGGCTCCAAATACACCTCATTCTACTGCCCCAGGCCACCTCCTCATGGACATCCTAGAGGAAAGAAAAGGTCCTGAGATGTGGCTAGAAATTCAGCAGGGAGATGGCAGATCCCAGGCCTGGAGGGCAGGAGCAGGAGACAGGAGTAACCTGATTGGGCTGAGGTAGAACATCCCTTAACTGGGGCATAAGGAGGTGAAACTAGAAAAAGAGCAACAAGCCAGATGGTGAAACCTTGAATGGCAGTGTGAGAATGTACTGTGGGTAGCCATGCTTGGGTTTTCAGCTGAGCAGTAGCATGACTATCTCAGGAGATGGGTGGGAGCACTGGTGACAGTTCTGTTCTGGCTTCAGGTTATTAGCTCTCCAAGTCTCTCTTTCTTACTGGGGCTCAGTTTCTCTGTCTGTACAAGTAGTGGGGTGGAATGGGGTCTTCAAGGTTCCTTTTAACAATGATTCAGTTCATTGACAGCATTGGTTTTAAGTGTGCTGGGCACTGGGGACACCTACTGTAAGGAGATCCCATTCTCTTAGCAGTCAGGAGTAGGCATGGATGGGTACAGGGAGCTGGCATGTGCACAGATGGTGTAAAGAGAAGGGATTGGCCAACAAGGGCCTTGGTTAGTCCAACAGCGAGCTACCAGGGAGTGAGGAGGGTCAGCTCTGGACTTCTCAAAGAAGAGACAGCTAGCCCTATAAGGCGGCCCCGAATGAGTGACCTGCCAGGGGATGGTGGCAGGCTCCTGCCACACCCGAGGAAATAGGCAGCCTGAGAAGTTGGAAAAGGGGAAGGTTTGGACCCCAGGACATCCTAGTGGGAAGTTAGATGCCAAGAAGCAGAGACGGCGCTTTGGAGGCTGGGGCTGCCCCCAGCAGCCTTCTTCCTGCCTCCCCGCAGGACTGCAGAGGCTCCACCGACTTCGTCGGCCCCGTTCCAGCAGCGATGCCTTCCCCGTGGCTCCTGGCCTACCTGGTTCCTGTCAGAGTCTCTCCTCCACCACCACATCATCTTCCTCCTCCAGCAGCGCCTTGTCTGAGGGCAGCAGGGAGCTGGTGGGCTCTCCCCCACACCGGGTTTCAGCCTGGCTGGATGATGGCGATGACCTGGACTTTAGCCCCCCTAGATGCCTGGAGGGGCTAAGAGGCCTTGACTTTGATCCTCTCACTTTTCGCTGCAGTAGCCCTACCCCTGGGGACCCTGCCCCTCCTGCCAGTCCTGCCCCCCCAGCCCCTGCTGGTTCTTTTATCCATAAAGCCACCCCCCCCACTCGCTCTCCTCGAGGTCCAGCAAGCCCTGCCCCACCCACAGCCCTGGATATCTCCGAGCCTGTGGCTGTTTCTGTGCCCCCTGCTGTCCTGGAGCTGCTGGGGGGTGGTACACCTGCCACCCCATCCCCTCCACCTGCCACTCCCGCTCCCCAGCTCATCCCCCTGCTGCTGCGCAGTGCCGAGACTGAGCTAAGTGACAGCTGCCAGAGAGAAATCCGGAGTAAATTATCCTTAACCAGCCAGAGAGACCTCCAAGGGTCCCTAAGTGAGTACTGCTCTCGCCTCTCTCTGTCTCCTTCAGGGACCTGAGCCCTGACCTTTGTCTCCTCTCCGTACAGGTCCTGTGGCTGGGTTTGAGTCCCCACCACTACCGGTGTCCTTGTCTCTCCTTCGCCCTGGAGGGGCCCCTCCTCCACCTCCCAAGAACCCTGCCCGCCTGATGGCTCTGGCTTTGGCAGAACGGGCTCAGAGGGCAGCACAGCGCCAGCGCCAGCAGGAGATGGGGGGCACAGTCCCCAATGTACCTCGCTCCCCCTTCCGACGTTCCTTGTCCCTGGAAGGGGGTGGGGAAAGTCCAGGGGCCGGGGGCTCTGCCCCTCTCTACTCCATGGTGAGCTGCAGCCACCCAGCACCAGTACCAGGTCCCCCCGCTTCCTTGCAGCGGCAGCAGAGTGATGGCGGCCTGTTGCGCACACACATTTCTGGTCCCCCAAGGCGGGAACGAAGAGGTCCTACCCAGGTCAGTGAGAACAGCAGGAACCACTGTCCCTGTCCCTCCAGGTTGCCCTTTTTTCCCACCCTCAATCCCAAAGCACTCTATTAATAAAAGCTATAATAAGCCTATCATTCACATCTGCCATTCTCCTTCACAGGTGCCTGCCTCCTTTCTTTCCTCTGCTGGGACCTCACCCAACCCCAAGGAACACCCCTCCCCCTTCTCCGGTCCCCCCAAACCTCCTCTTCACTCTCTGGGTACTCCCTCCTTCCGGCCTGGTCCCCAACCTCCTACCCGGAGGACCCTACGTGGTCCCACGCTGCCCCCTGAGAAGGGGGAAAGCCTGTACTATGAAATCAGTGGGGGTGAGGGGCCTCCCTACCCAGGACTGCCTAGGCCTTGGGCTCCTTTCCACCAGGCCCCTGAGGGGCTCAGTGCTTCCTATGGGATTCGGGAACAGTCACCACCCCAGGGACCCCCTGACTTCCTCTTCTGCTACCCCCCACCCCCACACCCATACCCCCCAGCACTGCAGCCTTTTTCCCAACATAGCCGCCTCTGCTACCATCTTCTAGAATCCCGGCGACGCCCAGCCCATCTGGAACCTGTTTATGTCAACTTGCCCCTAGGGGGGGGTGGACCCTCCCCCAGCTCCTCCTCTTGTTCTTCCTCCCCTCCTGCCCACCCCCGAAGTCGCTCGGACCCTGGTCCCCCAGCTCCTCGACTCCCCCACAAGCAGCGCTCACCTTGGGGGCCCCGGCCTCCTCGACCCTGGGGGCCTCCAGATCCCCTCCTGCTCTACCGGACACCCAACCAGGCCTATGGGAAAGGAGGTGGGGAGGGTGCTCATGGGATTCAATATGGAAATGTGGGGGAAGGACACGGAGAGGGGGCTGGCCCCCCACCCTCCTACCTGCCCCCCCCAAGCTGGTCCCTCCATGCTAAGGGCCAGACTCACAGCTACTGCTGAGGCTGGAGAGCCTGTCTCCTCATGCTTTTTTGTAAAATGGTAAAGGAGGATCCTTGGAGCCCTAGCTGGTTGTGCCTGTGGATGATGACCAAGGTCCCACGGATGGACCTACTGCCATCACTGGCCCTGGGGCCCCAATTCAATGACCCAGTTTGTAATTTTTCCCAATTCCTCAAGTTTCTAACTTTGTAAAACTGGTTCCAATGTGATCTCCTAACCTGTAACTGTAGTTTCTCTGCCCTCCCCACAAAAAACTTTTTACACTTCTACTACCCTGGGATTTCTTGCACTAACTTGGGGGAATCAGAAGATGAACACACTTCATCTCCCCTCAACTCCCAGGATCCCCCAGCATGTCCTGTTCCCTTCCCCTTTCCTCATTGCCCTGTACATGCAGCTATGAATGTGTGCCCAGATAAAAGGGCGTTGGGTGTGTGTGTGCGCACGCCCAGGTGTGCATATCTGAGTACATGCTGAGTCCCTGCTGAGCTCCAATCCTGTGTACTAAACATTTAAAAACAAATTTTAACATTAACAGAAATAAAAATAAAAATGATCTGTGAATTTTTTCATGTGGTATCCAGGCTGTAGGGAGAGGCTGGGAAAATTTTATTGGGGTGGGGTCAGGTAGCTGGGCTCAGCTTCATCCATTGTCAACTCCTTGGCTTGGGGGTCCCTAAGAGATAGAGTCAAAGAGGTCATGGCTGAGCCAGATTCCCCCCAGGGACCCATGTTCCAGCTATAAGGCCTAGGGTTTAGGGGATGATGAGTCAGTAGGGGTTTGGTTTGAGGAAGAACTCAGTCTTGTTCCTGTCCCCATCCCTCCCAACCTCACCCTGCAGCTCTGTGATGATCTCCTCTAGCAGATCTAGCCTAGTGGGGGAAAAATAACACAAGAGGCTGGTGTCATGGTGGGGGCCCCACAAAAAGAGGAGACTGCTTGGGCAGGGAGGGGGGAATCAATAACTACTTACTTCTGCAGGCTGGTGAAGGGGCCCTCTTTAGCCAGCCCAGGGACCAACACCTGGCAAGGGAGAGAAGGTGGGTGGAAGTGTGGACTTGACACATTGTAGGCGCTTCATAAAGGCCTGAGCTACAGGAGAAGGCTGTTAAGACTTGGATTCAAATCTCAGCAGCTGGCAAGTCAGTCCCTTGAAACTTCTGCTCCCCCTAATGCTTGTGAGGCCTCCCAAGGGCCATGCCCCATCTTGGTATCCAGACTACTCGGCCATCAGAGGCCTGGTCAGGGCGCCCCCTCTATCCCGTGCTTCATGACTGCTGGACACACATGCGATGCACACCTTTAGGCCTCATCGAAATGCAGTCATTTCTCCCTGTTCTGCCTTTCAAAGCCCAGCCCCGCCACCCCCAAAGTCTTTGACCACCCTGTCCTCATCACAGCCATTTCAATCCCTGTATATCTTTATGTCTTATGCATTTAACCATCCCCCTGATTAGATCATGTCAATTCCAGAGATCCTCAGCACCCCAAAATGTCTACTGAATGATCACATAAAGGAGGAGGAAGAACAGCCTCTTAGGTCTTTAATCTAAGGGCAGTGTCAATTAAAATCGATCCATCTGAGTGCTCTCCAGAGATGAGGTGCCCACCTGAGACACCTCTGCAGACAATGCTGAGAAGGGGCTTTGCTCCTTTCTCTCCAATGTATCTGAGCAGTTCAGACTATGGGAGACTCAGGAGTCCCATGTAGGAGGAGAAGCCCCATTTTTGTCAAAGATACCTTGAACCCAGCCCCCAGATCCCTACCTGGGTCTGACCCTCCTGTCCTTCCAGGCATTGGGCCTGGGCCACCAGGTCTATGCATTCCTGAAGACTGGGGCCACCTGGGGACGGGGCTGGGGGCGGTCCTCAATCACTGGAAGATGGGGGAGGAATCCTCAACCCACCAGGGAAAGTATCTTCATCCACAAAGGAAGGGAAGGAGGAAGGGGCTTGTCCTCACTCACTTTGGGGGCAGGTGGATGGGGATGCAGATGCCTCTGGGACATCTAACAGATCTTTCAGGGCCTGGTCCTGGCTGAGAACCTTCTCTCCAGTCTCTCCAGGGAGCCCTGACCCTGGCCCAGCAGGGAGGCTGAGCCTCTCAGACTGGTCAGCAGGGCTGGTCTCTGGTGAGAGGGAAGGAAAGGGTTGGGTCAATGGCAGGGCAATGAGCAGGCAGCCAGGAGATGAAAGGAGGGAAGGGACAGAGAAGCCAAGGGGCCCTTACTACCTCTGCACCGGACAGCTTCAGCTTCTCTGCTGATGATGCTTCTTCAGGCTGGGAACTCAGACTGAGGCTGCTCCCCAGGGTCAGGCTGCTTCCTGAGTCCAAGGCCGAGGTGCTCCAGGTGTTTCCCCAGGCCCCACTGCTCTCAGGGGACTTCAAGGTCTAGAGAGGCATTGGAGGAACACAAAACCTCCTCTCTCTATGCCTGGGTCAAGTCCCCACCATCCCCAATTCTCCCTCCCACCAACACCTCCATTACCTCAGATGGTTTGTGGTTTGGGCCCATCTTGGGAGACCTAGGTGTGCTAGTGACCTTGGTATCCACCTCAAATAGCTGCTGTGGGTGTGCAGGGCAAGGTAAAGGATGCTGAACTGGAGGATCGCCTTCCCTGTCCACTTGCCCATCCTTACCAGGTGGCTGTGGCGGGGTCTTTACTTTTGAGGGGGGACTCCCCAGACTCCCCAAAGAGGCTTCCTTGAGTGCAGACTCCTAGAGATTAGATAACCCTGTCACTGTCTGCTGGGGTCTGCCCCTATACCAAGCTTCATCACCTACCCAGCCTATACCTGAGCCAACGCTACTCTCAACCTGTAGCGGGTGTCCTGCAGGCTGCCCCTTCGGTCTCCAGGCTGCAGTCCCAGTCCTGCCCTGACCAGGGGCTGGTAAATCAGAGGAACCTGGGGGTCTAGTGCCGGTGCCTCCCCGGACTCCAGCTTTGCCTTGACCTTTGGGCCTTCTAACCCAGCCCAGGGAAGGTTCCCTATGGCATGGTGAGGGTGAGGGTTAGGAAACAGAAATTAGGAGGGGGTGGGGAAGGTATGGAAAAAAAGCTGTAATTAGGGATACAACCCTGTTATGGGAAGGTGGTCAAGGGAGTTTCAGGGTAGGAAGATAAATCTGGGATGGAGGAGGTGTCACTAACCAGTAAAGACCTCTTGGATCAAGATGCAGAAGCTGTAAAAGTCGGAAGTCAAGGTGGGAGGGTGCCCCTGAATCAGCTCCAGTGGCAGCCAGGGGTACAACTCAGAGGGTGGAGGAGGCTGTGAACTTGGGCCTCCCCAAGGGAATGCTCGCTCTAGCCTGCAGAGCCAGAGGGAGGGAGAAAGAGTGAGGTGGATGCACCAAGGCCAAGGCTGAGGCTAGGGGAGCAGGGCAGGACAGAGCTGGACCTCAGGGATAACTTACTGGGGCTGAGGCAAGGATCGCCCATGCTCCAAATTGCTAACTTTGGTAAGTCCGGGTCGAACCAGCTGGACTGCATGGGAGCTGAGGCCCCCGTGGGCCCGGGCCTGACCTTGGAGAAACAGCAGGGCCTCCAGCACTTGTAACAGCAGCTGTCCCGGAGGAAATGCAGGCGGGATTTTGCGGCAGGTCACATCCTAGTGGGGAAAGAGGGCAGTGTCCACATTCGGTCACCTTACCTGGCCAGCCCTTCTCCCTTCATCCCCATCCTATCCCAGCTGATCTCTGGCCTGGCTACTGGAGCAACAAGAATGATGGTATCCAGCATCACTGAACCTCAGCCACTACTACCTAAGATCACCTCCATCCTCATCTTTGTCTTTCAGTGTGAGAAAGGCTGAGCATGGCTTCTCATTCCCCATTGTACAGATGAGGAAGCAAACAGGCAAGCCAAGTCAGAATTGGAACCCAGGTCTCATCCTAATTCCGAAGTGCCCTAGGTGCCCCTAAAATCATCCCTGAGAGAGAAATGTCAGACCTCTCCTCTACTGAAAACCAACCACTGGCAAGAGCTGCCTCAACTCTACCATCCTCCAGCCAGGCCCAGACTCCTCCCAGTCTCATCTCCTCATCCACCCATGAGGGCTTCCCTCTGCTCTTTGTCCCTTTCTGGCCCCCGCTCCTTCTCTCCCTCTGAGGAAGTCCAGTGTTCTAGGAGGGATCTGCCACATGCTAACCCTGGGTCCTTCAGAGGTCTCAGAGGGAGGGAGAGACTGGACTTGTCTTCATACTAGCATCCAGAAGCAGAAGCCTGAGGGAGTATAACCAGAGAGGGTCCCCCATCCCCAGTCAGCTCTCCCTCTGGAGCTGAGTGGGACTCACCCCTTGGGGGTGCAGCACTTGGTGTAGTGAGCCCTCCTGGATGGGCTCAAACAGGAGACACAGGCCAGCCAGGTCAGGGGAAGGGCTCAGGGCCATGAGCAGCAGCAAGTTTGGGTGATGAAGGAGGCTGAGGGAGACAAGATTACAGGGAAGGCTCCGGGGGGTCCCAACCTAACCCCTTCTCCCCAGGACCACCAGCTTCTCTGGAACCTTGGGGGCTCCATGCCGGAGAGGATTATTCATTACATTGTAAGCTCCTTGAGGGCAGAGACCATCTTTTGCATCTAGCACAGCTCCTGGCACACAGTAGGTACCCAACAAAGGTCTCTCTATTGACTGAGGATGAGGGAAGGGTCCAAGGCTGTCTCCTGAGGCAGGCAGTACCTACAATGCTTCAGGTCGGACAACAGCAGGTCTGGGAAGGCTCTGGCTGGGGGGGGCTTCAGTTTCCGAACCGTCACTTGGTGTCCCCTCCATAGAAGGCTTTAGGACAGAAGACAGAAATCAGGGAATAAGGGGAGGCCTGAGGATAGGAGACTGGGAGAAGAGGGGTCCTGGTGTGTAAATGGGAGGGTGGGCATGGGTCCTGTTGGGATTAGCATTATAGAGGTCTGGGGTGACAGCTGGAGGACATCTGAATTGAGGGGCCTTAAAGGACCTTCAGCTTTCTTACTTGATCATAATGGTGTGGGCGCCACATTCATATGTCCTATCGGGCTCCCCCTGAGCTGGCAGCAGTTCCTCAGGATCAACTAGGGGAACTCCAGATGTAAGACCCAGAGGTCTCAGACTGCTCAGCTTTGGGGGGAAAGAAACCCTACTCAGCAGGTCTCAGCTGGAGGCCCTACGTCTCTCCCCTTCTTTCCCCTTCTACACTTGTCTACGCTGCTTACCTGACCAAACCCCAGCTCTGGGACCTGGGGGGACCTCTGCATCCATTTGGGCCACAGTGACCTGAGAGTGAAGGTAAGGTCAGCACCCAGCAGGTGCTCTTTCTCCTAGGGATAATGGGAGAAGGGTCTAGGTGGGGCAGTGAGGGAATAAGCAACATGAGCTATTACCCTTTGACCTGAAGCCGGAGCTGGGAGGGTAGGCCCAAGTGCAGGTTTCCCAGACATCCAGCCCGGAGCCCCCACAGCTCCCCCAAGGACAAAGCCAGCGTGGTTTCAGCCCCCTGGGCCAGCAGGGACATTCTTGCTCGGCAATCTCGAAGGAGCTCCAAGACCTAGAGGGTGAGGTGTGGGACAGGTAGAGCCAAAGAGACACATGCTGACAAGATGGGCAAAACTTCAAGTACAGTAGAGGTAAAGGCCATCTGGGGACATTGTGGGGATAAAGGCCTCCTGGTGTGGAAAGCCCCTCTCCCTCAGCAATTCTTGGTCTTGAGTCACCTTTTGGTAACTTCTCTTGGTTCCCTCAAAGTATTTCCTTCAGGTCAAGGAGATCAGACTCTGAAGCTCTGGGATCCTGAACAATCATGTCATGTCGCTTCTCAATGCCACAGAAAGGTGCTGTCCCCTGGGATGGCAGAGGGCCTGGAGTTCCCTCACACCACTGAAATCCCAGCTGGAGAGTGTCTGTCCCTATCCCACCGCCAGGAGATGTCAGAGCTGGGACTTGAACCCAAGGCTTCCTTCCTGTCTCAGAGGCCAGCTCACTCATGGCTACCTCTATCATTTTGTCTCTCAGTGTGAGATATTAAGTCAGTATCTCCCAAGGCCTGCTCCTTCCCTTTCCTGTGCACACACACACGCACACACCCATGTGCACACACGCACACACCCATGTGCGTGCACACACGCGCACACACACACACACACTGCTCACTTCCCAGCTCCCCATCCTAGCCTGCTGGGCCCAATACTCTGCTGTCCAGCCCTGCTGGTCATGCAGCCTCAGGTCTCCGCCAGCCTCCAGCAGCCAGAGGAGGACCTGGCAACGGCCAGAGAAAGCTCCCGCATGGACCGGAGTGCTTCCGTCCAAGCAGCGGCTGTGGGCGAGAGATGGAGAGGGGGAAACTGAGTCACGGGGAGGAGGGGCAATGAAAGGGGGCAGATGGGCGATGGAGGGGCTCGGGCTGACTCACTGGTTGGGGTCCGCCCCGAAGTGCAGGAGAAGCCTCACGGCGCCCGCCTGGCCCAGCAGCGCCGCCACGAAGAGCCCCGTCTGCCCTGCAGAGTTTTCCCCGTCCACCTGTACCCCTGCGGGGGGAGCCTCAGCATGGGCACGGCCCCTCTGTGGCACTCCCTCCCGCCTCTCCCACGGCCTCCCCTCCCCGCGAGACTCCACCGCCAGCCCCCTTGCTGGGCGTCCACCCCAGCACCTTTCTTCAGGACCCGGGCCAGCCGCCAGCAAGGTCCCCCCGCCAGGGCTAGGCGGTGTAGCCGGGCCAGGGGGCTGTCCAGCTCCCCGAGGGAGCCCAGCTGCACGGGGCAGTGCTGGGGAAGGGTGGGCATGAGGGGCTGCCCAGGGGTCAGCCTAGGGCCGGGCCACGGCCTGAGAGGGGCGGGACCGCATGGGGGGCGAGCAGAGGCAAAGCGCAGGTCCGGGGACTCGGCGAGAGGCCGGAGGGGAGGGTCGGGGGGGCTTGGAAACCCCGACGAAGGAGGCTGCGGGGAATCGGGGGGCGTGGGGAAGCGAAAGGCGGAGGCACAGATGGGGCAGGGGCGGGGGAGGGAGGTGGCCGGGGGAGGAGGGACGGACGGGGCGGGGATCTGGGGAGGCAGCCTCGAAGAGCGGCGGTTTGGGCAGAGCCCGCCCGGCCTTCGGGACCGGCTCGCGGGCGAGGCCGGCGGCGGGAGGACAGGGAGCGCGTGCGCACGAGGCAGCGCGGGCGTCTCGCCCCTTCCCCCCAACGGGCCCCGCGCCTGCGCAATGGGAGCGGGAAAAAGTCGGGGTACGAAAGGGCCCGGAGCCGTTGGGACTGTTAGTGACGTCAGAGGCGCCGAGCCGCGGCGGACGGAGGGAGGCGGAAAGCCGGGACCCCTCACCCCCAGAGACCGGAGGGGGCCCCCTTGTTAGATCCCCTCACCCCTGGAGACTGGACGGGGCCCCCCTTATTAGACTCCCTTCACCCCCAGAGACTAGAGGAGCACCCTCTTATTAGACACCCTACATCTCCAGGGACTACAGGGGCCCCCCTCCTGTTAGAGCCCGCCTCACCCCCAGAGATTGAGGGACCTCCTTCACCCTTCTAAAAGCTAAGGGATCCCCCTTCTTCCCCCACAGACTGAAGGATCCCCCTCTAGAGACTAAGAGACTTCCCTTCCTCCACCGAAGACTTAAGGATTCCCCTCATCCCATGATACAGAGGGACCCCTCTTATCCCTCCCTCGGGGTTAAGGGATCCACCCCCTTCTCCTTCCTTATAGGCTGAGGTGTCCCCCTCATTTCCCCTAGAGACTAATGGCCTTCATCATTCCCCTAGAGGCTGAAGAAATCTCTCCCCCAGAGACTTGAGGGCTCTCCCACAAACTAAGGTACCTCTTTTATCCCCCCAGAGATTGAAGGACTTCCCTAGAACACAGAATGATGATCTTCCACAGATTCTCCTGATTGAGGGACTTTCCTAGAGACTGAGGGACCTCTCTTGCCCTGCCCCTCAGACTGAGGGACCCCTCCTCCATCTGAAAAAATGAGGGACCTTTTCTCATCCTAGACATGGAAGGACCCCCATAAGCTCATCCCACCTCCCAGAATGAGACACCCGCAGAGCCCATAGACTAAATGGCCTCTCTTCATCTCTTCTAGATAACTGAGGGATGCCCACAGATACCACAGACTTAGGGACCTCCAATTAGCCCCCCTAGAGACTGAAGGTCCCCTTCACCACTTCCCTCATAGACTGAGGGACTCTCTTCCCTACTCCCAGTCTTAAGGACCTCCACCTCCCTTCCTTCCCCCAAACCACAGACTGCGTCACCCCAGAGGCTAAGGGACATTCCTCATACACCCACATGCAAAGGTTGACAGAGCCTTCCACAGACCCCATAGAATTGAGAGATCTCCCCCCACCTTAAGACCAAAAAACCCTCTTCACCTCCACAGAATGAAGGACCGACCCTCTCACCTTATCTCAGAGAATGAAATACCACCTGCATCCTGCCTCACAGACTTAGGGACCCCCCTCACCCCATAGACAAAAGGACCCCCTCACTCCACCCTAGATATTTGAGGAACAATCCTCTCAGACTAAAGAGGCCCTTTCTCACTCCACTTCAGAGACTAAGGAGTCCTCTTTATCTTATGCCACAGACTAAGACACCTCCCTTTACCCCAACTCATAGGCTGAGACAAAGGTAACTCTCCAGACCTTACACTGAGGGACCTATCCTCCTCAGACCAAGAGACCTTTAACGCAGACCTTACAAGCCCTCCTAGAAACCAAAAGATGCTCTCAGTTCATCTAGCCTGTGGGCCCCCAAATCCCTAGAGACTTCACAATCTGAGGGATTCCCCTCACCTTCTTCCTGGAGACTCCATAGACCAAAGAACCCTTTCTAGGTTCCCAGAGACTGAAGGACTCCCCTCATAGACCTTATAAACCAAAGGACACCCCCTCCAAAACTCCACAGACTGGAGCTCCCCTCCCTTTAAGTGATCTCCCCTTAGCTTCTTCATAAACCCCATAGATCAAGGGATTCTACCCCTCGACCTCCTCCCTCACCTCAAACGCTCCACAGGAAGCCCTCTTTCCCCCTGAGACCTCATGAACTGAAGGACCCCACCCCTTAACCTCTTCTTCAGCCCTCACAATCTGAGGAACCCTCCTAAATCTACCCCAGTGAGCCCACAGACCAAGGGATGCCAACCACCTCAGCCTTCCCCCAGAGGGGTACCCCTCCCCACCCATCCCTGAGCTGCTTCTCAGAGGCTCCTTGGGATTCCCTTTAGCTTTTCCCCAGCCAAAGATTTTGGAGGCTGAAGACCCAACAAGAGGGACCCCATTCAGTATCTTCCCATTGAAGACCTCATAGAGAGATTCCCTAGCCTTTTCCCCAATCAGCTTCTCTCCAGTCAGACACCTCTTAAGGAGAGGAGAGATGGACAACTTTCAGTTAGTTCCCTCCCCTAGTCAATTCTGACATCCCTGGAGGTCAGAGACCCCCTTAGAGAGGACTCTCAGATGGAAATGTACCCCTCATTCCCTACCCCCAGTGCAGAGAACCCATGAGCTCTGGGACCAAGATATCCTCTTATATCCTGTTAAAAACCTCTCAGATGTAGGCACCCTTACCTTCAGGCTCTCCTCAGCCAGAGACTCCACCTTCTTAGAACACCCAGTCCCCAGACACCCCAGAGGAACTCTTCTTACCTCTGACTGATCTGCAGTCAAAGAGGAGCTTAAAGTCCAAGACACCATTCCCTCTGCTTTGAACCTTTGCCCTTCCCAGATACCTAACAGGTCTCAGAAAAAAAGGCACCTTCTCAGCTTTGTCTTCCATTTCAGAGACCCCACAAAGGGACTTAGAGAGGGGGGCACTTCTTTAGTCCCTGTCCCAGTCTGAGGTTCTCAGAAGGGACTCATCCCTTCAGCCTTTACTCTGTTAGAGAGCTAGTCACCCTCACCTCCAATTCAGGGATTTGGCAGAATGGCTCAGAGCAATCTCCTGTTGAGAATGAAGGAACCAAGGACAAGAAACGTGTAGTTGCTTGCCCAGTGGTCAAAGGGACTGAAGGGAAACTGCATTTCCTGGCCCCAGCTCCACACAGCCGCGGAGAGTTAGATGTGGTTTTCTCTTAGAGAACTTTAATGTCATGTATTGGGGTGAGGAGAGGGAGACCAGAAATGAGATGATGGCTTAGGGACGGTGAGATAAACGCCGAAGAAGTTCCTGGGTCAGCAACCCCTGCTCTCTCCTGACGCCTTGAAGCACACTTTGATTCTCCTGGGCCCGGCGAAGCAGGTAGGGAATCACCTTATCCAGAGAACCATAGGGAATGGACTTGTAGATGGCATAACCGGCCTGCCCTGGGTAAGAGGAGATATCAGGGTAGGGGCAGGACTTTCTCCTCCCACACAGACCCAGACCATGACTCGTTGTTGTAGGTGAGGGGTGGGCTTGGGGGTTAGGATAGATTCAGGCTGTGGACAGAGAAGGGAAGAGGGACAAGGCTGTCTTGTCCTAATCCCATGGAAATTTTGCCCATGAAAGCAGGGACTGAGAAGAGGTTGGTCTGTGATGGGAACACATACCCAGGGCAAGGGAAACGTGGTCACACATGCCCAGCAGTTGTCCAAAGCAAACAGCACCATCCGGAGGAATGGTCAAATCTGACATCCTGTGGCATTTGAGATCAAGATGAATGTCCTACAGCAAACTTAAGTGCCTACTGTGCGTGGAACTTTGTGCCCAGCATTGAGATAGTGGGTTAGGTTAGACCTGACCCCACTGGAGCCCCCAGTCTAGGAGACGGATGAGATTTCCCAGAGAGCTCTAGTGCATGATATTATGGGATTACCTCTGAGAAAGGCCTACGAACCCTCAGTCTGCCATGTGAAGCTCTCCACGATCTGGCTTCCACTCATCTTCTGAGTCCTATTTCCTATCACAACTGTTCTCTAGCCTGCTTAGATTCATCTACATGCTCCAGCCCAGAGATGGCATCACATCCCCTCCTCCATGCCTTTGCCAATGGTTGGTTGGTCCCTCATGCCTGGAATGCCTTCTCTCCCCAGATTTCCTAATTTGTACCAAGTTTTTCTTGTTCCCTTCACTTCTTGGCTCTCTCTTCCCTCTTGAAATGGGATTGCTTTATATTTATCTGTGGACATGTTTTATCTCCCCCGAGTAGAATGTGTGTGCTCTTTGAAGGCAGAGACTGGTTCATCCTTATCTTTGAATCTCCAGTGCCTAGCACAGAGCCTTGTACAGAACAGGTACTAACAATGTTGGCTAAATTGAATAGGACTTTTTAGTTACAAAAAGTACAATGTAAAGTTAACAATAAACCAAAGAGCCAAATTTATATAGCACTTTATCTCATTTGATCTTTACAACAAGCTTTTGAGGTAGGTGCAGCCGATATCACCCCATTTTACAGATGAGGAAACTGAGGGTCAGAGAGATTCAGAGACTTTATCATGGTTTCCCAGCTTCAGTAGGATCTAAGGTAGAATTTGAACCCAGGTCAGTCCTGACTCGGTCAGTCCAGCATTCTTTCCACTGTATCAAATACCTTAGTGTAGCTGTGCACATTTCCTTATCCTCAAAACTCTAAATCTCTCTCTGGGGATAATGGAAAGAGCCTTGGCCCTAGAGGAAATCAGGACTCTGCCCAGTCCTTGGAACGTTACTGCCTCTAGGAATCTCAGACACGTCATTGTTTCCCTCCCCTTGAAATAAGGGGATCGAGATGGTTACCTCTAAAGTACCTCCCCAGTTCTGATTGTTTCTGAGTCTTTTAAGTCTCTCGTCTTTGCTCCTGCTGGCTTTGGCATTCCCTGCCTGCATAGGGACACTCCCCAGGCTGCTCTTCTCCTCTGGTCCCCACCTTACCGCTTAACTGCCTGGTGCACAGACTCTTCATTGTGGGAAGCTACCATAAGCTGACACCGTGAGCCCCGGCGGCAAACGTGTCCCAGCATCAGCTCCAGGCAACGGCTATAACTGGGAAGAGGGGTGAATGGAAAGAAAAGCGTAGGAGTCCATGGCCCTGTAAACCTCATCCGGGTCCTCCCCTCATCCTCTTCTGTGGGAGTCACCCTCTTGTCTACCTTCGGCTCGTGTCCTCATAGCTGGACTGGGTAGGATCTGCTGTCCTGCTACGCCGGGCGAGCGCCTGCTCTGTCTCCAGATATGCACCACGAACCAGCTTTACCCCAAAGCCCAGACCTTTCTGCTCTGCTGCCTCTGCTGCCTGATTCAGCCTATCATATGTGTCCTGAGGTGGTGGAGAAGGCAGGGGATGAAGAGGCCCTTCCCCCAACAAATTCCAGGTGCTTCTGGGCTCCCTTTCCCCAGGCTTCCTGTTACCTTAAGATAGGCCTGGTAGGTGTTCCACACCCAGGGAGCTCCATCCCCATCAGCCTCCTCCTGGCAGTTCCAGCGGACAGCCAGGGAAGACACAAACAGGGACAGTGCTGGGTTCAGAGAGGTGTACTCAGCATCCACCAGTAGCCGCACCCCCTTGCTCCGGGCATACTGTGGAGGAAAACAGAAGAAATGGGTTCATTGGACTCTGATCAAGAAAGGCAGTAGGGGAGATGAGGGCTTTGTGCAAAATGAGGATGAGGGTAAAATTTCAGACCTTGGGAAGGATTGGGATTAAGGTTTGGGTTTACCTGAGCAATTCGATGGAAGCGGCTCAGAGAGGCTTTGAGATGCTGGTTGTGCTCAGGGCTGAGACTGGAAATCCAGAGGTCCTGAGGGAGAGCAGAGCTCAGATTCAGGAGCTTAAAGGAGATATTTATAAATACTTTTGGGTGATAGGTGGTTGGAGATGCCCACCTTACCACTTTCCATGGTGGCAGCAAACCTTTCAGGACTTAGCTCCTTGGTCGTCCCAGGGTCCCTGAGTCGGAGTGTTAGTTCCTTCTGAAATGAGCAAAAGGGATTTAAGGGGTACACAGACCAGGAATTCAGCTTTAAGCCCAGCCCCCAAATTCTCCCCCATCTTAGGTCCCTTACACAGAGTTGGGCGCTGGCCAGGGCTGTCACTTTCAGCTGCATGAGGACTGGTTGCAATGGCAGGGATCCTGGGGGCCCACAGGACAGGTCCACACAATGCAGCATAGCATTCAGGTTTCCCTCATACCAGGCTTCTCTGCAGACCAGAGAGAGAACCTGATTTGTCAGGGTCCTACCGGTCCTTTTCTCTCAGGGTCCTCAGTTCCAATGCCCCACCAACTTTCACTGCCCAGCCCCATCTTACATTTCACCCTCCCTGATCCATGTTCTCACCCTTCCCGATCTGTCCCTGGCTCCTCCTCAGTGGGCACAGCCAGCAGTGGCCTCAGCCCAAGTCTCTGAAGCCTCTGGACAGAGCCTTGTACCTCAGCTGTTGTCTCCCCAGCCACAAACTGCCCATAGATTGAAGCCCGAAGTAGTGCCCCAGATAGCCGAGAGCCCAGGAGCTTCTGGGACCAAGACAGAAGCTAGGTGACAGAAAGAAGGAGAGACAGAATTACCTTCAAATTGGCATGGGGAATACGTTAAAGAATTCCCCGCTTGGAGATCAGGATCAGAGGACACTTACCATTAGACCGTAAGTGATCATTGGGGGCCATGCACAAAGCCGAAGCACCAACAAGGCCCGGATTAGTTCCCCGGTCTTTTTCAGACGGAAAACTTCTCCATCAAACCGCAAAATTGGTCTCTGTGCTTCTGAGCTCTTCAAAGGGGAGGTACCCCGAGATAGTAATACTTGGCTGGTTCGAAGCATTCTGCCTACCTCCTAGGCTCCAGTCTCAAAGGAAAGGAGCCTTAGGGCAATCAATGGAACCAAAAGCCTAGTTTCCCCACCTCTTGGGTAGTGTGTGATCAGTTAACTGGGGGGATCAGTGGCCCCTTGGTGGGTGGATGAGGGGATAGGTAACTTATTAACCAGACTTGGGGCAGAGTTCAAGTTTGGGATGGGGGGCAGGGGAGGAAACCTAGAATTCTTAAGGGCTCTGAAAAACATATTCCCAGATTTCTGTATTTATCACATGATCATAGGGCTAGACAGCAGTCCTGGAGCTACCCATGTGCCCCTTCTCTTCCCCAGTCTAACTTTTTAGGAGAGAGCAGTCTGAGCTTCGAGGAACAACCCTTGATTCTGGCACCATTCATAGCGGTCTATTCTGTCCTTAGTTACCTTGCTAACAGGTAAATAAGAATGGTGGGAGCATGAGAAGCCTGGACCCCAAATACCTTGGGTGGAGAAAAGGAGAGGGAAGGAACAGACTGACTGAGAGCCAAAGACTACCGCTATAGGGTCTCTGGTCCCTGGCTGGGTTCATTGGGGAGTGCTGTCCAGTCTCAGGACTAAGATGGAAAAAGGGGGGTGTTGTTAAGGTTTCCATGGGCTCAAATAAGCATAATTGCTAAGCTCTGGGTTCATATTAGGCAACTAAATAATGTAGTGGATAGAGCACCAAGCTTGGAGTCAGGAAGACTCATCTTCTGAGTTCAAATCTGGCCTCAAACACTTCCTAGCTGTGTGACCCTGGACAAGTCACTTCATGATGTTTACCTCATTTTCCTCATCTGTAAAATGAATGAACTGGAGAAGGAAATGGCAGACCACTCTAGTATCTTTACCAAGAAAACCCAAATGGGAGTCACAGAGAGTCAGACATGACTGAAACGACTGAATGACAACAACTAAGGTTGATGTTGGGTTCATAGGGCTATGATTTCGGAGTTTGGGGGCCAAGGTGTCATAAGAACTATTTGTATGGGGTCTAGTGGGACTTTATATTACTGTTATGGGAGGCCTTTGGGCTTCTAAATTGCCATCCATTGTGTGTTTGTGAGATCCTGTGGTGGTATTGTGGATAGATTCACATTAGATTGAGATTAGCTCAAAGGATTTCAGTTCACTTCAACATTTATCAAGAATCTCTCAGGTGCAGATCACTATAGTATGTACTGAGTATACCAAGAAAGAGGGTTTTCCTTGTCAGTTTGCATTCTACTAGGGGCCAGGGGAAAGGAGGAAATACCAAACATGTTGTAAATACACTACGAAGTCATTTGAGCAAGAGAAAGAAAATTGCCAGCTGGGAAGAGGGGATCAGAGAAGTCTTCATCTAGGATGTCTTAGCATTAGTGGAAAGTATTTCTGGAGATGGAGTGCCAGGTTTGGAGAGCTGGCTTAACATGGCCTTTGTGATGGGGGGATTCGAGAAGGGTATAATGTAGTAGGTGTTCCTGACAGCTTGCGATACCTTCTTCCAGAAATTTGGACTGGGAAGCCATTGGAAGGTAGAAAAATGTATGGCCATGTATCCACTTCCCCAAATCCCTAAGTCTCTTCTTCCTTTCACCTGAAGAATCTTTCAACCATCAGATTTGGAGAGCAGGAAGAAAAAAAAAAAAGCTGTGCTCCACCAAGTAACTCTCAACCAGTATTTTGTTTCCTTGTATGATAAAGTGTGTGGCCACATTGTGGATTACCTGTGCATTGGGAAATGGTGGTCAGAATGTGCATGGCAGGCACAAGAGCCAATCAAGCTTTCTATAGTTTTATGTTGGAGGGGGGTGGAAAGAGTAAGAGGAGGAAGGTTCTTATGTCTTATAAATGGGGCCACTCAAAAATCTGAAAGGGCTTTTCTGCCTCACACTCACACAAATTGCAAATGTAAAAGTCTGAAACTATAATTTCAACGAGTGGAGTGGAGGACTTAACAGATCAAAGACCTTCTTGATTGATCCCCTGCTATATTTAATATTTCAGAACAATATCCCATTTTCTTTTTCCATATCTCCAGATAAAAATTAAATCAGGATCAGCCCTGTATGCCCCAAACCATATATCTATTCAGAGCAATCTTTGTCCCATGATAAAGCATGAAAATACCATAGCCTTGGCAAAGCCTGTACATGCACACTGGATGATGTGCTGATGAAAACAGTGAACTGTGGGATTGAATGTATTGCCATCTAGTTACTTAATGAAGTGAGAACCTGCTTTGGGGCATGCAGAAAGGAAAAAGTGAGACAAGTATGGACAATTCTTACTATATGGCAGCACCTCAGTTATCATCTGGGATATCCGCCAAGTGTGCAGGCAGCCTGTACCACTTAAGATTGTATAGTTAGAACAGGAAGGCACTTGAGAAGTCGTCTGGTTCACCTCCTTCAACTGAGCCCCATTATATTGTCACGAGGGATGGTGGGGGGAGAATCAAAGGAAAAGGATAGGACCTTTGTTGAGGGTGGAAGGGATAGTGCTAACTGTTTTCTTTGCAAAGGAGAATGGCTTTTATACTGGAAGTGACAATGGAAAGTGACTACCAGGGAGGTAGTGACGACCGAGTGACTACCAGGATGAGGAGATAATGAGACATAGCTCCTCATTGCTCTTGGTCAGTTCAGGTCAACTGGCACGACAGATGCTATTGAGGAACCACTTTCGGTGATATCTGAAAAATCATGGGAAATGGGGGCGATAACCCCAAACTGTGAAAGGCAAATGTCCTAAAAAACGTAAAAGAAAAGAAAACTGAATCTGCAGACTGTAGTCCAATAAACTTCACTTCCTGGGAAAATTCCCAAATGAATCACTAAAGGTATGGATGGCAAGCATCTAAAAAGGGAAACAAATTTGCAAAGAACCAGCTTAGATTCATCAAAAACATACCATGCTAGATTACCTTGTTTCCTTTTGGAAACTACTAAAGGCGTAGATGAGAAGGATGCTGTGGCTGTCGTTTACCTAGATTTCAGCAAAGCTTGTGAACATATCTCATACTTTTCTTGAGGACAGGATGGAGGAGTATGGATTAGATAATAAGACATTCAGGTGAATTCAGAGTTTGTTTGCTAGCTGGATCCCCAAGTGTTTGATTGTTCAATGCTAGCGTGGCAAGAAGTTTCTATTGGGGAACTGTAAGAACCTATGCTTGGCCTTGTGCTGTTTTAACATGCAACAACTTGGATAAAGGTACAGAGGGCAGGTTTACCAGATTTGCACCTAATACAAAGCTGGTAGGGATAGCTAACACAATGAATGACAGAATCAGGTTCCAAAAGAATCTTGACAAGCATTGATCTGGATTAAGGAAGATGAAGTTAGAGATAGATTTAAAAGTCTTGTACTTGGATACAATAAAGTAAAATAAAAATAAGTAGAAGACAGGGAGGCACAGAGAGATAGTAGTTGTTCAGAAAAAGATCTGAGGGTTTTAGTGGACTGTAAAATCAGTATGTCAGCTATGTGCTGTGGTAGGCACAAAAACAAATGCACTCTTGGGCTCAATTAAGGGGAGAGGCATAGCTTCTAGGAATAGGGAAGCTATATAGAACACTGTTCTTTGCTTTTGTCAGACCTAATTCTGGAGTGTCATGTTCAGCTGTGATATATAAGAATTGACTGAGGGAAATGGGCTTATTTACTCAAGAGAAGACTCAGGGAGACAGAGTTCCCTTCAAGTATTTGAAGGACTATTTGGTGGAAAGATTACATTTGTTCTGTTTCACCATAGAGAGCAAAATGAGGAACCATGGATAGAAACTTCAAGGCATCAAATTTAGACTTGATGTCAATGTGTTGAGCTCTCTGGCTTCACTCTTCCTGAACTAGCTGGTTGCATCTCTTCCCTCAGAGTTGTACGGGTAGCCCTGAGGAGTAGGATGGCTCTTTGCTAATGATATTGGCTGGAGCTCATACCCTGATGTGGTCCCCCACAGTGAACCATCAGTTACCTCAAAGCTAAGTAGCAAGAACAGAAGCTCCAGTCTTCCTTCTCAGTGTTTCCCCTTGGTCTCTGGGGTGAGTGGGCTTCTCCTGAACAACATCCCACCAAGTTCAGGTCTGAATGCGGTTACTGAGTGAATATCAGTGGAGACTGAGCCAGGTGCCGAAGGGCTGGCTGCAAATTCCAGCAGAGGCTGCACTCGGGACCTGGTGACTCAATCTCTTGACCTTTTGAGACTCACATGATCATAGTCTCCCATCTCCTTTACCTATAATGGAGAAAAAATGACCGTGGTGAATTTAGGCCCAAGGCTGTAGAACAGTCTTTAATTTACTATTATTCTATATCCATACCTTTCCTAGATGAGAGAGATCCAAACTGGCATAGTTCCTCCTGTGCCTTCTGAGATGCATCTCTCTAACCTGAGATCATCTGAGGTAACATTTTTAGGACTCTTGAACAAGGAAATGATCATAATACATTAAATACAGTTTGGGGTTAGCGTTCCCAAAACAGTCACTCTCCAGTTCCTTCCTTGTTCGCTCCTTAAGGACTGAAAAGCTTTTATCAATAATTCTTGAATTAAAAAAAAAAGATATCACCTGTAAATGACTGATGGCACCAGTCCCTTCAGGGGATGGGTAGGTAGTGATCTTACCTAGATGAGAGTTCGGTTTGAGTATCACCTTGTAACCCTTTCCTGGGACCTTTGTCTTTGTTCTGTCACCTTTGATCCATTTCCTGAGACCTTAAGAGGGAAAAGGTTTTTAGACTGGAGAAAACATTACTTAATATTTTCAGCTGAACTAAAAAGGAACTTTTTACTACTCTTCCACAGAACTCAGACCTGTATTCCCTGATCATAGGTCCACATTGACTGGGTAGAACCCTTGACACATCCCCTTACTGCATGGTCTCCCTTTTCTCACTGTAACTAATGGGCCTGAAGGCGGAAAGAAATTGAAAAAAGAAATGAGATCGGCTAATTGATTTTAAATACATCCCCAATTCTGGCTAGAAAGTTGTGGCCGTTTGGAGAGGCTCCTTTTACCATGAGGTTAGCAGACCAGAACTAGTTGTAGAGTGTCTGCACATGCTCCAAAGTCCATGTGGAAATTGCATCAGCTGAGCATGCTGCACATGATTGTAAAGACTGGGCGCTTTGGTCAGTCTCCTGTTACACTCCCCATTCACTCTAAGCTTCATCCTGGTTCAGGGTGAGAGTCTCTGGATATATCAGGAAAAACAGGCCAGTTCTCTTATACATCACAAAACATTCCTAACAAGTAGAGCTGTCCAAAGTAGAATGGCTTGCCTGAAGAAGTGCTGGGTTCCCCTGCCTTAGAGGTCTTTAACCAGAGCTTGGGCAACCGTTTGTCAGATATGTTATAACAGGCGTTCTTTTCATGATGGACTAGAGGACCATCAAATTCCCTCCCGACTCTCACATTTGGTGATTTTGTAAGAGCTTAAATTATTTGCCTTGAGGGCTAAGCAAATCAAACCTCTCAGACCCCAGGACCCTGAGCCCCAAGGGCGTTGGCATCGCTTCTAGCACCGTGCCCACAGTGATCATCCTTGGAAGCAACCCTGTGGAGCTGAAGCCTGCTGGCTGCTCCTACAACCATTGAAAACTGCAAAGAAAATTCTTGCTACCCAGGGCTTCAATATTGCCAAATCAGAACCTGAGCTTTATCAAAAAATGACATGAAAGAAGAGATATTACCATCTTCTTTAATTACCAACTTGCTGTTGCACCCTAAGCACCATGGGACCTTTCTATCTGACTTGCCGCTGAAACTGTTGTGTCCCCCCATTAGAATGGGAGAAAATATTTGTATCCTCAGTGCCTTGGACATCATAACTGTTTAGTAAATACTTTAAAAAATTCATTCTCATTGATTGATTCAGTGTCACAGATAAAATAATAATTGATCCAGAATTTGAACCCAGCTCTTCTGACTCCAAATACAATATTCTTTCCACTATACCTTCTACTATTACCTTCACTTGAAATAATGCTGGAAAAATAGGGTTGGAGGCAAACTTTGAAGAGCCTTAAATGCCAAGCTGGAGATTTTGTATCTTATCCTAGAGGCAATAGGAAGACACCTCAGCCCTGTGATCCCCTCGAATTATCATCCTATGTATCTTCTCTTTTCACAGCCACTCAAAGAAAATTGCTTATGTTAATTTCCTTTACTTCATATTCTACTTACTTCTTGACCCTTTGCAAACTGACTTTCAGTGGATAGTATTGTGGGCTTCGGAGTCACAAAGATCTGAATTAAAATTTAGCTGTATGATCCTGGGCCAGTCACTTAACCTCTACCCCAGTGTCCTCAATTGTAAAATAGCACCTACCTTGCAAGGTTGTTATGAAAATCAAATGAGGCAATAATAGTAAAGTACTTAGCAGTGGCTGGCAAGGTTGGGCAGCTAGGTAGCACAGTGAAGAGAGTGCCAGGCCTGGAATCAGGAAGACTGGCCTCAGACACTTCCTAGCTGTGTGATTCTAACCAAGTCACTTAATTCTGTTTGCCTCAGTTTCCTCATCTGTAAAATGAGCTGGAGAAGGAAATGGCAAGCCACTACAGTATCTTTGCCACAAAAACCCCAAATGGGGTCACAGAAAGTCGGCATGACTGAACAACCACAGAAAATGTTCCCCCCCACTCAACTGAAACTTTTAAAAGTTCCCCGTATTCTCCTAATTGTTAAATGCAATGGCTTTTTCTTATTCCTCATCCTTTTGGGCCCCTTAATAGCTTTTCTCACTGCTGACTAATCCTTCTTAGATATACTCGCTCCCAGAATTTTTTTGAACACCGATCCTTCTTAATTCTCCCTATTTGGCTTCTCCTTTTTAATCCTTTTTTCTGTATCATCATTCGTGCCCTGTCCCCTGTAAAAGGCTGTACCTACCCCAGAGCTTTTTCCTGAGTCCCCTCTGCTTCCCACTCCACAAATTCTTCCATGGAAATCTCATCAGTTCTCATGGGTTCAGTTCTCTCTGCATAATCTGCATTTTCAGACCTGACTTTTCTCCTGTGTTCCAGTCCCCCATAACTAACTGGCTGCTTGATTTCTCCATCTAGATGTCCCATAGACCTCTCAATTTCAATACATCCAAAATAGACTTCTTCATCTTTTCCCCCTAAATTTGTTCCTTTTCTTCTATGCCTTGTTTCTCTGGAGGGAACCACTATTTTTCCAGTCATGGAACCTTAGGATGATAATCCTCACCTCTTCCCTCCCCCTCAGTTCTCATATCCAGTTTCCAAGTCCTATGTATTCTACCTCCAAACATATCTCTCATCAGTCCTCTTCTCAGCTCACAGTGCCACCACCCTAATTCAGGTCCTCACCACCTCTAATCTGAACCATCACAATGGCATCCTGATTAGTCTCCCTGCCACATCACCTCTCCAAACTTCCACATAGCTGTCAAATTTTCTAATTGATTTTTTTTCAGAATTTAAAGACAGAGCATTTACATATATACAAACAATACAAAATGAAGGTTGCATATGAAAATATTAATTTACATACAGGAGGCAAAATATCTTTTTTTAAAGGCTAAGCATGGCTGGCTAATTGTTGTCATCTAATAATCACTGCTTTTAAAAAGTATGTAATAAATTCAACATGCTACTTTTCAAAATTATCCTGCTCATATGGTGAACTTCCTCCTATTATCTTTTGTGTATTAAAAATATTTCAGCGACACTCTCTTTTTTGGAGTCATCATTGTTAATCCTCCTGCCCCACTCCATTCCATCATTTAAAAAGGTGGGGAAGGGGAACCTTATACAACAAATAAGCATAGTCAAGTAAAACATGTCCATGCTGTGATCATGTCCAAAAATATGTCTCTTTTTGAACCTTAAATTGATCATCTCTGTCAAGAGATGATTAACATCCTCTGAATGAATGGTTTTCAGAGAGTCCAAAGATTTCCAAATTATCTTTCCTTAAGCTATTTTCTAGGCAAGTTGTTATTGATATATTCGCTTTCTAATTTTTTTCCAATCTTTTTATTTTGTTCTAATATTTCTTGCTGTCTTATGGAGTCATTGATATCCATTTAGTCTTCTCTGATTTTCAGAAGAGTACTTGGACTTTTCTAATTCCTTCTGTTCTTTTCTACCCTTCTAATTCATTCCTCTAGATCTTCTATTTTGCTTTTTAAAATATTTTGATTCATACCTTCTAGGCATTTGTGTAGCCAGTGAAAGTGACAAAATAGAATAAGTGACTTTTTCTACTTGTTGATCTATACTGGTGCTGGCTTTTCAAATGCCTTAGACGTCTGGTTTTTTTTGCACAGTTCTGAGGTAGAAAAAAGTCACTTATTCTATTGTGTCATTTTCACTGAGGCTGTCTCTTACACCTGGAATTCTCTCCCTCCTCACCTGTGCTTCCCAGCTTTCCTGGCTTCTTTCAAGTCTCAGCTAAAATCCCACCTTTTTTGGCAAGAAGTCTTTCCCAGTCCTCCTTAATTCTAGTGCCTTTTGTCCAAGGTCAGCAAAGGTTATCTCCATTTTATTCTGTTTATACCTTATTGGTACATAGTGCTTTCAGGTTATTTTGTGCATCAGGTTGTGAGATCCTCCAAAGCAGGAACTTTTTTTTTTCTTCCTTTCTTTCTATCTCTACATTTAAGCGCAATATCTGGCACATAATGGGTCCTTGTCAGAGCACATGTGATGGGGGGGCTTTGATTTCTGCATTAATGAGTCATCTCTAAGTTCAAGCCGGACTCTTCTTTCCTCTTGTATCCATTCCCTTCTCTTCCCATAAACACCCGCCTCACACTTCTTGCTTGGACTACTTGTGAGAGCCTCCCAATCCATCAGAGCTTCTGCTCCCTTCCTTCCCTAGCCAGTTGGCCTCCTCCACACAAAGCACGAGTGGAGCCTCATCACTGCCCTGCTTGAGAACCTCCTGGGAGTCTTCATTGTTTTCAGTTCTTCATAACCTGGTGCTCTCCTTGCCATGATTTTTGTTATAGCCAAACTGGCTATAACTCAGAATTCCATCTCTCACCTCCATGCTTTTGCCTCTGCTGTCCTCCATGCCTGGAATGCACTTCCTCCTTCCTCCTAATTGGTCTCTTCGAATGCTGAGCTTCCTTCAAGGCCCAGCTCCTGGGTGGTTTCCACCTCCTTTGGAGAGCCTGTTGTTCTGTTTCCCTCTTCATATTGTCGTGTGCTGTAGATACTTTTCTCTTTACATGTTCTCTCCTCCCCAGGAGAATGTAAGCGCCTTGAAGTCAGGACTTCATTCACCTCAGCATTTACCACCCTTCTCATTTCTCTCCTTTATGTGTTGTGCACTCTTGAGGACACATACTGTCTTGCTTGTATCTGTATCTCTCACAGATCCTAGACCTCAGTAATCACTTCATAAATGCTTTTTCATTGATTTATTCGTGGGAGCCTGGAGCCTCCTGGGGATATTATTATGGGATCCTTGATTTCCCAGTGGGCTTACAAATAGATCACTCTGGACGTTTGCAACTCTGCTGTCCCCACAGAGGACGCTATTATTATAGGGTGTTTGAACTCAGTTGGCATTAGTGCTGTTTTGAGGTCTCTGTGGGTCACGGGAGTGACTGTGGCATTTCTGGGTGCCTGCTGGACGTACAGCAGTATTATGATGGGGTGCCCTCTTGGGTTCCCTGTGAGGTTTCCAGAGAGTTCACAGATGACTTAACTGTGGAGTTGCTGAGCACCCAGGGCTGCTATTTTACACCCCCTTCTATGTGTGTTTGTTATTATGGTATCTATAGGATTCTTTTGGTCTCACATGGTTGTTACATTGTATGTAAGGCCACCAGATGTGTTTTTGTGGGATCTTCCTGGCCCCAGTGGGGGCTTGGGGATCCTATCTGTATTGTACCTCTGAGCTCCACCTAGGTTATGGAAGTGGTGGTGTGGGTTATATGGTTCTCATACTACCTAGGGTAGGTTTCCTTAGGCCTCATAAGTAAATTGGTTTGTGCTCCCTGACTTCAGCCAGCATTACAAGGTGTTATTATGGGATCCCTAAGCCTATGGTGGGCTCAGGGAGTAAAATTGGGTGATTTGTAGGGAGTTTTTTCATAGTTTCTCAGCTAATAAATAAATGTTGATTCTTGTCAGTCACTGTTTCTTCCCTTACCACATCCTGTAATTCCTGGACCATATGCTGATGTCCCTTGTAAGGGATAAGCCTCTTCTGCTCTCATTTTAGCTTCCAGAGATTTACTCACACAATCACACCATTCCACACACCCCCATCTCAGATTCCTTCCTTCTGACAATTTCCTCCCACCAAGTTTTTAGCACCCCCTGTCAAGTGAAGACTTTTTTAAAGGAAGCCCCAATTTCCAGCTCTCAAAACCCTCTCTGTCACTTGCTTTCTGTTCACCTACTCCTTTAGATTTCTATTTCTTTTCTTCCTTGCCCCAGCCTCTTTTCTCAAATTTTCTGATGGTTTCAGAATTTTTGTCTCCTTATGTCCTCTCTCCAGTCTTTCCCGGAGTTCTCATTCCCTTCCCTTTGCTTATGTCTTGTAGTCACCCCAAGTCTCGCTCCCCCAGGGAAGCCAACTCTGGAGAATCCAGGGGATCTTGGGGAATGGTATATGAGCTGATAATGGACAAGAATCCAAGAGCGCAAGGATGGAAACTGGAAGGCCACCCCCATAGGGTCTCTGGGTGGTAGAAGGGCTCTGGAATGGGGACTGAGAGTAGGCTTTGTGGTACCTCAGATCAGTATGCTTCAGTCTAGGGTGGTTATATCTACACCAAGGACTTTATAAGCAGAGAAAAGGTCTGGGCCATTTGCCCTTGGCCAGGAATCTCATCATCTTTAATTAACATCAGATCCCACCATCACCCTTTCCTTCTCCTCCCCCAGCACTTTTATTTTCCTTCCCTTTGCCCAGCAACAGCTTATTTCCTGACTTGGCTCCCTAGGGCCTCATCCCAGACGCTCTCTCTTTCCATCTCCATCTTGGTGGGTAGGGAGCAAAGCATCTGGGGAAAATTGTTCACAAGTTTCCTCACTGCAGACTCTGTGCTGCCCTCCTTTCCCTGCCCCTGATAGCTTAGGCATTCAGCCAGATGTCTAGAGTCTGCTGATCCCCGAATCCTCAGGCAGCTCGATGGGAGGGGGGGCCTGTCGTACTGAGGTAGGCATCTGGATTGGTGGCTAAATCCAATGAAGCTGGGTGATTTAAGGCCGGATTTCTGACCCTGCAGTACGTGGCATCCTCTCAGAGTTGAGCCTGAGGCATCTGCCCCTTCCCTTCCCCCGCCATTTGAATCCTGGGGCATCTAGCCTCTCCGCAGAAACCCAGGCTTCCAGTCCTTTCCCCACCCTCTCCTCAGAAGGACACCCAGGTGTTTGGCTCCCCAGCCTCATCCCCCCTCCCCACCCCAGACTGTGAGCCATCCATCCCACCCCATCTTTCCCTTTCTCTAAGGACCCAGGTGTCTGGTCCTCTGTTCTCTAGTTGTGGTAAGAGGATATTTCTCAGGGATATGATCCTTTCCCTCCCACCTGCCTGTCCCAGCTGCCCCTAGACCCCCTTGGCCCTCGTGGGAACGCCGGCTGGGACCCTCATTGAACCGTCAGGACAAGCTGCTCTGTTCCCAGCCTCCTGGTCCCTGGCCCCTCCTACTTTTATTGTGTCTCCCTGGTGACCACAGGGGCAGTGAAGAGGCTGAGGGAGGTGTGGGGACTTGAATGCCTGAGATCTTGCAAGGGGTGGGGGTGGGGTGGTAACCAGAGATAGAAGACAGTCTGTGGATCCTATGGGTAACTGTGGACAGGACGTGTGGACCCCCAAAGACATCTGGGGAACAGGATTCCTGGTTTCTGACTTTTAAAAAGGCAGGGGGAAGAGTTGGCAGAATTTAGTATTAAGAACTTTGCCATATAGGATCCATAATCAGACTGGGAACTCTGGAGTACCCAGGATCAAGGGTGGGGAACCTCCTTCATCACTGAGTCTCAGTTTCCCCCACCAACTACTGACCCTGATCTGACCTTGCTCTCAAGCTAAAAATAGCCCTACATCCCGTAGGTCCCCAGCTCAGCTGGAACCCCTGAGACCTGGACCGTTTTTGTCTTCTTTTCCACTTGGGGAGCCCAGGAGACTCAGCTTCCTACCCCCAGGGCCCTGCCTGAGCGAGTTTGTTCCACTAACTGAACGAGCTCCTTCCTTGGAGCCCAGAAGTGCAGCCAGGCCCCAACCAGAGAACCCGGCATTTGGTTACCTAAATCCTACTCTTGTGTTAGGACCCACACCTCCATCCCCTAGCCCATGTTCCCTTTCCACCTCCTATAACGACAGGTGGCTCTCCTCACTCTACACTCCGCTCCTAAACTCTCTCCCTCCCCCAGGCTCTAACTCTCAGTCTGAGGAGGGTTTTCTCAATGGGGAGGGGCGTGTCCAGTTGGAGGCGGGGCAGAGGAAGGCTGCCTAAGTGTGTAGCCAGGCCCAGCCCCCGGGGACTTACTGAGCTTCAGGCAAGCCGAGAGGCTGCCAGCCGAAGCCAGAGCCAGGCTTCCAGGAGCTTGAGCCTGAGGGGTCACGGAACCCGCCTGGGGGTCCGAGGGGGCAAGAGATTCTTCTCACTGGGCCACAGGGAACTGAAGTGTGGGCGGATGCAAGGCGAGCGTTAGCACAGAAAGTTTGAGGACTTGAGGGAGACGCCAAGATGCTCTCATTACACCTACTTGTATTCCTTCTCCTTGGTTCCAATGCAGGTACGGGATAGGGTAGGATGGGAAAGGATGCGGGCTAAGGTGCTAGCCTCTTGGATGCCTCGATGGAGTAAAGGAGGGACGGTGTCCATGGACCTGCTTCCTCATATGTGCTTTCGACTGTAGTTGGTGGGGTGGGCGAGCCCTCCGAGACAGGAGTACCAGCTCCAAGATTCAGGGGGGAGAGACAGAAAGTAGTATCCTTGTCACCTCAGGCTGCCAGGATTATCAGCAGCGGCATCCCAGGATAAAAGTAAGGTGACAGGTCTAGATAGATGCCTGGGTCCTCGGGGAAGGGACCGGTGGGCTGGAATTCTGTTACCTTATACAGAAGAGGATCGCTGAGGTTGGGGACAAAGTAAGAGGCTGGAGTAGACCCCTGAAGTCCCATTCTGTTCCCATCCCTATTCTAATTGGAGGTCCGGGCATTCCCAAGCCTGTGAGAGGGGCTGATGAAGGTTGAGAAGCTCTGATTCATCTTTCTCCTCACCCCAGGCCATGTCCCCCGCTTCACACAGCAGCCAAAAGACATAGAGGTTGTCCTGGGGGAGGAGGCAACGCTACCCTGTGCTCTCAGCGGCTACCATGGCTTGGTTCAATGGACAAAGGATGGATTAGCCCTAGGAGGTGAACGGGATCTGCCCGGTGAGAACTCTCTGCTGTGATTTAGGGCCCGGAATATCTGTGTAATGGGGATTAGGGAAGTCTGGGTTGAGACTGTCTAGGCTTGGATTCAGAAATGTGAACCTTCCCCCTTTTGTGCTGTGCCACCCCCAGGGTGGTCCCGTTATTGGATAGCAGGAGACAGGGCCAGCGGCCACCATGATCTGCACATTGGGGCAGCTGAACTTGGGGATGAAGCTTCCTATGAGTGTCAGGCCACCCAGGCTGCCCTTCGCTCCCGGCCTGCCCGGCTCCAGGTTCTGGGTGAGTAACTCCTGATCCCTGTTCTAGCTGGACTCAGGCATTTGCCCCCACTTACATGCCCAGCCCCCTCCCACCCCTAATTCATGTATTTGGCCTCAGGGACTCAAGGACTGGTCCCCCATGTGTCACTTCAGGGTCTCAAGTATGTGCCTCCACGGTTACCCAACTATCCTTGATCTTGCTTGCTAGGCTCAGGATGGGGGTCTGTGATGAGATAGAGATGTCTGGAGGTTCAGTAGTCTCTCGTTCTCCTCAGTTCCCCCAGAAGCACCGGAGGTGCTAGGGGCCCCAACTGTGGCTCTGGTTGCTGGGGTTCCTGGGAACTTGACCTGCCGCACCCGAGGTGGAGCTCGCCCCATCCCAGAGCTGCTCTGGTTTCGGGATGGTATCCGTTTGGAGGGAGCCAGTTACAGCCAGGTATTATAATCTGGAGCTGTCTCGTACTTCACAGCATGGGGAGGACAGGGAAAGAAAAACATTTCTCTATGGAGACTTTGACAAAAGTTTTGGCGGTAATAGTGACCTCAGAATGGGACAAGACAGATGAAAAATAAGCTAGGTCATTCCCTTAATGAGGGTCAGAAGTCAACCACCTCTCACCCCATTCCTTTTTTTCCCTCAGACCCTGTTGACCAGTGGGATCCTGGGAGCAGCTGAGAGCTCCCTCTCAATCACCCCCTCTGCCCGGGATGATGGTGCTTCCTTCATTTGCCAGGCCCGAAGCCCAGCCCTGCCCAGGGGGAAGGATACTGAGGTCACCCTTAGCCTGCAGTGTAAGTGAAAATCAGACTTCTGGGTTCTGTAGGGGACTTGAGGGGCTCTTGGACAGAGAAGAAGGAGTTGGTTGGAGAAAAGGATGCTGGGCAGGTCCTTCTTTACTCTGACTTCAATCCCCTCCCATCTCTTAGATCCCCCTGTGGTGACTCTGTCTTCAGAGCCACAGACAGTGCCAGAGGGTGGGAAGGTCACATTTCTGTGCAGAGCAACAGCCCATCCCCCAGTCACTGGCTACAGGTGAGCCCCTCTAAATATATACTCTTGGCCTGCAAATGATGGGACTCTCCCAGGACCCCATAGCACCACCCCATACTTGAGACCCTCTCCAATATTGATCCTTCCCATCTCCCAGGTGGGCAAAAGGGGGATCTGTGCTTCCTGGAGCTCGAGGGCCCCTTCTAGAGGCGAAAGCTGATGCTTCCTTCCTGACTGAACCTGTGTCCTGTGAGGTGACCAATGCTGTGGGCAGTACCAATCGGAGCACGGCATTGGATGTGCAGTGTGAGTACAGTGGACAAGACTTCAGCTTCTGAAGAGGCAGTGGCTGGGGAGGGTTTCCGCAGTGGGTGAAGGATCTTATTTTCCAGGGTTCCTGCAGGGCTTGGGAAGTCTAAGTGCCTTGATCCCTCTGGGCTGGGAGGAACTTCTTATGCCTTGGTATCTAAGGGACTAGGAGGAGGGCACTCACAATGCATGGGAGGGCTTGATTAGGAGGTCTGAGTTCTGAGTCAGGAGACAATCTCATAGACAACCTCCCTTTCATCTTCAGTTGGTCCTCTCCTCCTCTCCCCACCTGAACCAGTGGCTGTAGATGTGGGAGAAGACGCCTCTTTCACCTGCACCTGGAAGGGAAACCCGCCCCCACGAGTGACATGGACGCGCAGTGGGGGGACCAAGGTGAGGGATGGAGCTCTGGGGGGCAGAGGCTCTAGGTTTAGCTCATCTCCTCCTTTCCATCTCCCCTAATGACCTTTCCCCATGGATCCCCAGATCCTGGGCTCGGGGCCTACATTGCGTCTGGTGTCCGTGGGGCCGGGGGACGCTGGAAATTACGAGTGTCGAGCAGAGCCAGGACCGTCAGGATTGGGGGGCGGCCTGGGGGAGGCAACCTTGACTGTGCATGGTGAGCAGAGGTTTGGGGGACAGGACGAAAGGGAGGGGCTGGGCAAGGGACGAGGTTGTCCCTGATTGGACCTTGAATCATTCCAGGCCCCCCAGCAGTGACTGCCCTGCCTTCGCTCCCTGCTGCTTTGGGAGCCCCTGCCCGGCTAGAGTGTGTAGTTCTCGCATCTCCAGCACCCGAAGCAGTGGTAAGGTTCTCTGATCTATCCCTTTCCCCTCTTTCCCGAGGCTTCCTCCCCGGCCTCCGATGCCTCTCCATCGCTGAACCTTTCTCTGTTCTCCCCCCCCCCCCGCCCCCAGGTCTGGTCCTGGGGCGAGGGCGCACTCGCCTCGGGCTCCCGAGGCCGCTTCCTAGTAGAGACGTTCCCCGCCCCAGGGGCCCCGGGGAGTGGGCGCCCGGGATTGGTGTCGGTGCTGCACATCTCCGGGACTCGGGAACTGGACTTCGCCCGAGACTTCAACTGCAGCGCTCGCAACCGTCTGGGCGAGGCGGCAGCCCGGGCTGGCCTGACCCGCACTGGTGAGCCCAAACTCCCCAGAGAAGCGCAGGAGGGGACCTGACCTCCCAAATCCATGTAAATCTCCAAACCTAAAGCACCCAGTCTGAGGCCCCCAACGGGGCCTCGGCGCACCCACATTCCCTGGGGTCCCCTCCCTTTGTGGACCCAACCTCGACGAAACTCCTTTTGGCCCCTAAAACTCCCCAACTTGACCTAGGATCCCGGCCCGGGGCTCGCCAAACTTTTCCTTAACCCTGTGACCCCTGTGTCCCCTCCCAGACCCACTGCCCCTGGTGCGGATCGTGGTGGCTGCAGCGGCGACTGCCTTACTACTACTACTGCTCATCGCAGGGGGCACCCACTGCTGCTGGCGCCGAGGCCGAGGTTAGTGTGGTCACAGCTGCCCTTCGAGGTCCACCCCCAGCCTGGTCCCTGTCTCAGCTGCCCCGCCCCAGTCCCTCATCGTTCAGTTTTCTCGGTTTCTGGGGTGCCGCCCTCCAGCTCCGCCTTCTCCTCCACCCTCAGGCTCCAGAGCAAGGATCTCCAAGCGGGACATACTGGTGCAAATCACTGACAGCGATGGTTCCAGCCCTCGAGTCCCCGAGGAAGAGGAGGAGGGGATCCGAGAAGACCAGGTATGGACCTCTGGAGGCCCCTTCGCGCGGACCACCCCCCAACTGCCAGGAGCCCTTGCCCGGAGCCGACGGCTACCGAAACCCTAGTGGGAAGTGGGTCCTGTGCGGTGGCTCCCAGGGGTGGAGGGTGTCCCCCTGGACTCTCAGTGACCGGCACGACCTCTCCCGCTCAGGTCGTCAGCAGCGAGTCAGCCGGTACCCCGAACTCAAAGCAGAGCAGCTTCGTTGGGGCTGAGGAGGCGGGGCCTGAGGCCAAGGTGGGCGGAGCAGGGCGAGGGCGGCGCCTGGAACTTCCTCCCATCTCTGTCTTTGTATCTATTTATGACTTCTCCCCTCATCTGTTTCTGGGTCCCCTTAGTCACCTCACTGTTTTGTCTTTCCATCTCTTCCTCAGTCTTTGCCTGGGCTCACCGTACCCCGTATTCAATTGCCCTGGCATACCCATTGGTCCGTTTGAACTCTTGTCTTTCCCTTTACTGGCACATCATTGCTGATGTCTGTATGTTTTCCTGTTCCCTGCTCCCCCCAATATCTCCTCCCCCCCCATAAGCCTTTTCACCATTGTTCTGGGACCTCCTAGTTGTGTCTCCTCTCCATCTGTTTCTCCTTGTTTATCAGCCTCCAGACTATTTCTCTGTGGTGTCTCCCTGTCTCCTTCAAACCTGTTTCTGGTGCTTCTTGTATTTCTCTTTGACCTTGCCCATAAGTTCCCTCCCATCTTTCTGCCCCTGTTACACTCTATATCTATCTCTTCTTATGTCTCTGTTGGCCCTTTTTCTTGATCTCTGTTGCTTCCCCTCCCCCTTCCCCCACCTTTTTCTTTATGTTTTTCCTTATCTCCATCAGTCTCATTTTTATCTTTTTTAAATCTCCCAGGATCCCACTAATGGCTACTATAAAGTTCGAGGCGTGAGTGTGAACCAGGACCCTGGAGCTGCTCTATTCTTCTCTCCAGCATCCCCTGTCTTCCCTGGCAGCCCTTCTGGGTTCTATGACCTTACCCCTCATCTGCCTGTATTCCCCCCAGACCGAGGTGGTCTCTACAGGCCCCGGGATGGTTACCTCACCACTCCATACACTCGTGCTTTCACCAGCTATGTCAAATCCACACCCTACGGGACCCCTGACCCAGTTTCTGGGCCCCCTTCCTTTTCCTACACTGTCCCTGTTCCTGGCCATCAGCGCCTTCAGACCCATGTGTGACCTGTCTCTCAGACTGATAGCTGGTCATCCACTCCAGCCAATGGGAGGCCTCTGTAAAGTCTCCAGTCCTTTCTTGTGTGATGAAGAACTGATCCAGTCATTGGGCAACCAAGAAGATTTCCCCCTCAAGATAGTAACCCAAGTCTGGGAATGGGGGAAGGGGGGAAGAGGAGCAAGACTTTGATGGACAGCTGACCCAGCAAATGGGAAAAGGCCAAAGTGTAAACATGTCTACCAGTTCACTCTGGTCAAGAGAACTCCAAGTGGCAAATGGACTAGTATGGGCCTCCTGGAAAGGGGAAGTACACAGGGTAGGGGCAAGGCTGGAATCAAGGGCACACAGATGTATTGATGACTCCAACCAATAGATGAGGGAAAAGTCATTCCTGGCCCAGGAAGCAGGTTCTTGATGGTGTGAGGACCAGGAATTGGTGGTCCTCCATTACCTGGCAAGATGCTCAATCTCATGCAAACTGTGTCAATATGGCTTCTGACACCAGGAACCCAAGATGGTGGACTCAAGGTGGCCACCCCATCCTAATGCAGGGAAGGAGGGAATTTGGGGCACATTTCTTAGGATGACCCCATTGCTAAGACAAATATGAATTTGGAAATATGGGAAGGATGTTGGGATTTGAATATTTATGTTTAATTTTAAAAAATAGAAAAATGTATGTGTAAGAAATTTTTTTTTACCATCCAGCAACCAGTCCAGGGTAAGTCATGAAAGTCAAAGACTAATTCTGATGGCTCGGGGCTACAGGTGTCAGGGTCCCAGCCCACCACTTACCCTCTCGGACCCAGGCATCCAGGTTCCCAACCCATTCGGTGCCCCACCATTTCAGTCACAGGTTCTGGGGTCTGTAGAGCAAGAGTTGAGGTAGCGGGGCTGGGGGTTCTAGGCATTTGGGTCCCTTCCCTCTCCCGAAGCCAGACTTTGTTCACAGATATATATAACCCTTCAGCCCCAGTTCCTGTAAACCTTCCAGGTTCAAGAGGAAAATAGCTGAAATAGTCCCAGTGCGGAAACCTTTCCTTATTTTTCCACCTTAAGCTACCGAGGTAGCCCAAGGTGGGGTGGGGAATGGCGATGCCGTAATGTTGAGGTTTCGACCCTCCCTCGTATCTAGGACGTGAGACTGAAAGTGGAGGCGAGATACCCAGGGCTTGGAGAGGGGATTCACCCCTGAAAGTGAAGGGGCTGAGAACATTACAGTTTAGATCACCCAGGCATGGCGGGGTCCCCAAAAGATTTAGGAGGAGGTTTAGAGCCCAGAACGAGCAGCGCAGCAGGGCAAGCACTCTCACCCGCGCTATTGTCCCGGCCGGGGAGGCGGGGCCGGGGCGGGGCTGGCGGCGCCGGCGCAGCCCGGGGCTGGAGTGGGGGGGCAGCAGCAGGAGGCGGCGGCGGCGGTGCTGGGAGCTCCTGTCACCGGCGGGCCCAGGGCGGGGAAACCCGGGGGAGGGGGATATCGGAGTGAAAGGAGGGCGACCAACCAAGGACTGGGGGAAGGGGAGGGCGAACTCAGCTGAGCCCAAGAAGGAGATCGCAGGCCCAGAGGTCGCTGCAGGGACGGGCAGGAAAGACAGAGAAGGGGGCTCGGGCCCCAGCCCCGGCCCGGACATGGGGTCAGCGAACCCCGCGGCCTGTGGGCTCGGGCGCCGCCTCGGTTCTCTGCTGCTGCTGCTGTTGCTGCTGCTTCCAGCTCCCGGGAGCTCATCCAGGGGGACGCCTAGCCCTGGGGAGGTGAGACTCACGCCCCCGGTCGCGGGGTGAGATGGGGAACCCAGATGCCCAGAACCCCCAGCCCTCCACATCCCACCCCACCCCGATTCTCGCTGTGCAGTTCCAAGAACCTAAGGCTAAAATGGGAGGGAGGCCTGGACTCCTTGGTCTGAGAGGGGATGGGCGGGCTGGGACCCTGACACCTGCGGCCCTGAGCCAGCAGGACCCTGGTCTTTGAGGGGAGAGGGTTGGGGAGGATTAAAAACGCATGAATGCCTGATGAGGACAGTGGTTTTAGGATCAGAAGGTTTAGGCCCTTGAATGGGGTAGGGGCTGGAGGCCTAGACTCCTGGGTCCTTACATTGTGGCTCAAGGGACCCAAACACCGGGGTCACGGCGTGAGGGAGAGAACAAGACCGGAGAAAGACCCATGTCTACGCCGCCCCACCTCCGCGGGCCAGAGAAGATGGGGGTGCGGCAGTGGGAAGGAGGGTCTGTCTCCGCGGAAACCAGCCGGTGATGCCAGGCGGTTCACCTGGGACCCAGTCTCCATGGCGACCCCCCCATCCCCTCTGGTGCAGTTGCCTTAGCAACACCATCTGCACCGCAGCGGGGGCTGGGGCCTGGATCCCTGAGGGGGGACTAGAGATGGGGCCCACATGCCTGGGTCCTCGAGGGGGGCGTGGTCTGGGGGTCCAGATGCTTGGTATCTCTGATGTCGGGGTCGGGACTCCTGGGTCCCCGAGTGGGGCGGGGCCGTGGGCTGGAGCCCCAGTCCCAGACACTCGATTCTTCACTCTCTTTTCAGATCGCGGGGGTCCCTCAGGTGGCTGGGCACTGCGGCCGACTGACCCTACACAGGGACCTGCGCACAGGCCGCTGGGAACCTGACCCTCAGGGCTCCCGCCGCTGCCTGCGAGACCCGCAGCACGTGTTGGCCTATTGCAGACAGGTGGGCGGGGCCTGAGGGGGCCGGGCCGGCCGGGGGTCCGGAGGGAAGGGACTGAGAATGGCCCGGCCATGGGTGGGTGGGAACCTTTGCGGGGTGGATACTCTGCGGGGACGTGAGAGCTGAGCCGAGCCCTCAGAATTCAGAAAAAGCACCTGGGAGGGGATTTGGGTGAGAGTTAAGGAGAACCGTGAGACTCCTCCATGGAGCCCCCATCCCATTTCCCCATCTCTAGGTGTACCCCGAACTCCAGATCGGCCGCGTGGAGGAGGCCTCGAGACCCATTCCTATAGAGCATTGGTGTGGGAGTGCCCGCGGTACCAGATGTCCCCACCACGTGGTGATCCCTTATCACTGCCTGCGTGAGTGCCCAGGTGTGGCCGAGAAAGCGGGGCTGGGGGGGGGCCCGGATATCTAGGGAGTACGTTTGAGACAAAACACCTGGATCCCTGAGGTGGGCATCTGGACAGGATAGGGATTATTTGGAGGGAGAGAGGGGAAAGCGGGAAGGCTCATTTTTCTTCTTCCATACCCCTACAGCAGGTGAGTTTGTGAGTGAGGCCCTGTTGGTTCCTGAGGGATGCAAGTTCCTGCATCAGGAGAGGATGGATGAGTGTGAAGGCTCGGCCTACAGGCACCACCAGGCCCAAGAGGTGAGGTCCAGAGTCAGACATCTTGACTCTAAAGAATTTTCAGAGACTCCTGTCTCTACCCCACTCCCATCTCCATCAGGATCCCAGGGTCTACTCTTCCATCTCTCCAACCCGTTCAGACTTGAGTGTCCAAACTCCCATCCCCCTCATTCCAGTTCACTCAGTAATCTATCTGTTCTCCCTTTCCACCCACCCCACATTCCCTGTCTTTTCCACTACCCAAGGACCTCTATCACTTCCTTCTCAGGCTTGCCGCTCTGAGGGCCTCATTCTTCATGGCTCAGGGATGCTCCTCCCGTGTGGAACTGATCGATTTCGAGGTGTGGAATATGTCTGCTGCCCTACTATAGGCACCTCCATACCTCCCCGGATGCCCCATAGGTGAGGTCCTGGGTCTCCATGAAGGTGAGGGCTAGTCTGCCATGTGTGTGAAAGTTGGAAAGTCAGAGGGTTGGGAGACTGGGAGCCTGAATGTGCCCCTGAAAGTCGGGAACAAGGTTCTGGATACTTAGATGCTTGTAGGTCACACAGCCAGATGTGAGGGTCTTGTCCTCTTTGCAGTGATGCTCCCAATCAGCCCCATTCCCCAGGGAGAGAGGAGGAGGAGGAAGATGAGTCATTTCCCCAAACAGTGGATGACTATTTTGTGGAGCCCCCAGGGGAGGATGAGGAAAAAGAGGAGGGTGAGGCCAGAAGACTCCAGCACCCCAGCACTCAACCTCCTTCCAGGGCCAGCAAAGGTGAGCCTCACCCCCAGAACCTGGGAGTCCAGATGCCCAGAGTCTGAGCCAGGCTCCTTTATCAAGGCTGGCACAAAGTAGCCCTCAAAAGGAAGGAGAGGTCTCCTCTCAGCTGCACCACCCATAAAAGCTCCTATGTTCTGGGCTTCGGGCTCCCAGAGGGAGACTACATATTCCTTGGTGGCCCAGGATAGCCTGAGCAGTGGTAAGAGAGGGCATCATGGTGCAATTGTTCTCAGACTCTTACACCCCATATCCTGGACCCCACAGGGAACCCAACAACTCGGCCTACCGACGGGGTGGATGTATACTTTGGAATGCCGGGTGAGGGTGGCGAGCATGCAGGCTTCCTAAGGGCTAAAATGGATCTGGAGGAAAGACGGATGCGGCAGATTAATGAGGTGGGGACCAGGACTCCCTATCGGCCTCTGGAACCGACACAGACCCTCCAACCAAGGGAATACCCATCTGCCTGGGCCACTCTCCCGAATAACTCTCAGACCTCCTTAGTAATTCTTGGACCCCTTTCGATAACTTTGAGACACCCAGAATATTGCTCCAATAATCCTAGGGTACTTTCCTTAATGGGGCAGATCAATGAGGGGAGCCTGACTCCATAATACTTTGAACCCCAGTAACCTAAGTATTCCTTATAATATGATGAGATTAATAGAGTAGGGGTCATGAATCATCTCATAACCCTGGTCCCTAGATCTTCTGTTATAACCTTAATACCCTAGAGATTCTCACTAACACCAGAGACTCCTCCCCTAGTTATACTCTGGAATCCCCAATAACCCTCTAGACCCCCCAATAAAATTTCAAGGTAACTTCAAACTCTCAAAAAATACTGTTCCCCCCATCCCATAACCCCCCATAAGTCCCTAGGGGAAGAGCTTTGAGGAGATAACCAAGGGATCTTGGGACACAGTCTTGGGGGACTGATGTGACTATCCCTATTCCAGGTCATGAGGGAATGGGCCGAGGCTGACAATCAAGCCAGGAACCTACCTAAAGCCGATAGACAAGCTCTCAATGAGGTGAGGACCCTCTGACCCAGACCCTGCTTGGATTGGGAGGGGGTAAACTAAAATCCCCACTCAGTGTAACCCCAAATGGACCTCAACAACTCTGTTGGCTCTTCATGGCCCAATGAAAGAGGTTCTAATGACCATCAGCGCCCATCCCTCAGTGAGTTCACTAACCCTACTGGAATGAGCCAGTAGCCTCAATGATCCCCCTTCCCCTATAGCATTTCCAGTCAATCCTGCAGACATTAGAGGAGCAGGTGTCTGGGGAGCGCCAGCGATTGGTGGAGACCCATGCTGCCCGTGTCATTGCCCTCATCAATGATCAGCGGCGAGCAGCCTTGGAGGGCTTCCTTGCAGCTCTTCAGGGGGATGAGCCCCAGGTGAGGGGAAGAGCCCCAGGTGAGGGGACTCTAGGGTTCCTGAGGGGATGCAACTAGAGACTACAAGGCCTCTGCTGACCTGTCTCCTTAAGGGGAAGAACTTGGGAGTCATGTACCTTAGTGTCTGAGGGTACGAGGCTGTAGGACTGGACACCTGGGTCTCCCCCGCAGGCAGAGCGAGTGCTCCAGGCCCTGAAGCGGTACCTGAGGGCTGAGCAGAAGGAACAAAGACATACCATACGCCACTACCAACATGTGGCAGCGGTAGACCCTGAGAAAGCTGAGCAGATGCGCTTCCAGGTAGGAAGGGCCAGGGCCCCACTCTCTAGGCTTCCCCTATTTCCTGACCCCTGATCCCTGCTCAGGGGCAGCTCATCAGCCCCTCTCCCCCTTTTGCTTCTGTCCCCAGCTGATCACTGCTATAGAGTTCTCCAGTGGTGGGGACAAGAGCAAGAAACCTCTCCTCTGACATCCCTCCGCATTAACACCCCCTTCTTTGTAAACTCCAGGTTCAGACCCATCTCCAGGTGATCGAGGAACGCATGAATCAAAGCCTGGGGCTACTTGAGCAGAACTCACACCTGGCCCGAGAGCTTCAACCCCAAATCCGTGGGTACCCCTATTCCTGACCCTCAAATTTCACCTGTAGCCCATCCCCAAACTCCAAACCCTGACCCACATCCCTCCCTACCCCTATTCTCAGCATGACAGTTTCAGGTTCTCTTCCCAATTCTCCCCTGCAGAGGAGCTGCTCCGGGCTGAGCACCTTGGTCCTGGGGAGCTGGAGGCACCTCCCCCAGGGGGCAGCAGTGAGGATGGGGGTGGCCCCCTGCCACCTGCCGAAGAAGAAGGTGACTGAACTTCACTGATGGGGGTGGGAGGTCAGGAGGAGGCCAAGCCTGGAGCTGCACGACAGGCTCAGTAGGCAAAAGGGACTTTCTTGCCTCTTTCCCTAATCTCTGGTCTTTCTCCACTCCCCCCACCCCAATCCCTTATTTCCCCATCGCCCTCTAGCAGACATGGGTGCAACGATGCCTCTTAAAGGTGAGTGAATGGAAAACCATGAAGTCTTCTCTAGACAGGCCCTCAAAGTCACCGGGTGGGTGTGGGGGAAGTTCACGAAGACCTTAAGAATTATTGAGGTCTGAGAGGGGGATGGATCTGGGCCCAGCTGGACTCTAAGTGAGGGTTTCCTAGGTGCAGGGTCCACAGAAGGGGATGGAGCCGAGCGACTTCAGGAGCATAAGGTGAGCATAAGTCCAATTCCTGACCTGGCCAAGTATCTCCCGGGGGTGCAGTCTGTGGTTCTCAGAGTGGGTGGAGGAGAGGTCTGGAGTCTGGACTCAGTGCCCTGGAAGGGCTAGGGGCCAGAGGCCAGATGCTTCCACTTTAAAAGTATAGAGGCTGGACCTAAATTTCTCTTTCCCCAGGTGAATGTTTCCACCCCTCGGGGTCTCCCGTTCCGCTCTCCTGAGATCCAGAGAGATGAGCTGGTGAGTGTGACTTGGGGCAGAGGTACTGGTGTTGAAGATTGGGGATTGAGTCTGGGATGATGTCTGCCTATGACTTCACTAAATGCTGAGGACTGGCTTTGCGTCAGTCTTAGGTCAGGCTATGATCCTGTTTTCTCCCCCAGGAGCCAGGAATGGGTGCAGGGACAGGTGTGGCCCGTGGGGCTGTGGCGGGGCTCCTTGTCGTGGCGGTGGCTGTGGCTGCTGTTGTTGTCCTGACTCTGCTGGTAGCCCGGAGGAGGCGACCTTATGGGGCCATCAGCCATGGGGTCGTGGAGGTAAGCCCACCCACCCTGAGATTGGGAAGCAGGGGCTTGGGGGATCCTGGGAGATTACTAGGGTGGGAGTCCATGGATCACTGCGGGTTCATCAGATTACTTGGGGATGTCCAGGGTTCAGGAGTTTCAACACTCCTGATTCCATTTCTGGCCCCAGGTGGACCCAATGCTGAGCCTGGAGGAGCAGCAGCTCCGAGAGCTGCAGAGACACGGATACGAGAACCCAACCTATCGGTTCCTGGAAGAGCGACCCTGAGTGACCAGACCTTAACCCCAACCCCTGAGCCCCCAAACCCTAATTCTGGGGGACCAAACCCCCAATCTCTGACCCAGAAAGATCCCCAAACCCCCAATTCCTGTCTTTGGGGCACCCTGCAACCCTGAACCTCTGACCCTTGGGGCCCTGAAACTCCTGCTCTCTGACCTTAGAGGCCCTCTAAGCCTGTGATTATCCCATCTCCTCCCCTAATTTATTTTCTAAGTTAATTGGGTGCAGAAAATCTGCCTTCTCCACCCCAGGGCTCCCACTCTGTCTCCTACCTTGTGACCCAGTGAAACTAATGACTCAATAAACCTTCCCTGTCCAACAGTCCAGTCTCTCTTGACCAGACAGATATGGATGGCGGGTGGGGTGGGGTTGGGGGCAATGAGAATTATGGATTGAAATTATCCAATGAGACAGTATTTATAAAGTGCTTAGCACAGTAAGGCCTGGTACATGGTCATTGCTATATGAATGCTTGTTCCCTTGGCCAGGTGTGGGGACAGAGAGCATGCCTGAGATCCATGTACCCCAGGAAACAAGGACAAGCTCAAAATGAGGTCCAGGGAGCGGAGGGGACCTGCCTGAGAGCACTCCACCTTCACCCCCAACAGGCCCAGGCTTGTGTGTAGGCTCCCTTCCAGAAGAGGAGACATTTGAGTTGCATCTGGAAGGCCAGGGGGAAGTTTGGCACCAGGAGTATCAGAGCATCTCACAGTGATGGTAGTGAGAGGGGATGTGAAATCCAAGAGAAATCACGTAGTAAGGGCCCAGCATTGTCTGGAAGGACAATGAGGAACCCAGAGAATCCTCCCGGGCATTTCTGACCACTGAGGAGTCAAGCTCTTAGAGGCTGGAGGTGCCCAGAAACTTGAACACCCATCTTGTGGAGAGCACGCAAACTGAACTTATGTAGCAGGAGGGAAACATCCCTGTGGAACCCTGAGTTTCTATATTCTTACCTACATCAGGCTCTTCTCCACTCTGTGCCTCAATTTCCCTGCCTATACCACAAGGGATTCTGTGTCTGAAGGTCTCTGTGCTGCTCCTGCTCCCACATCCTCCTCCTCATAATCAGATACCCAAATCTGGGTTACCACAATGATCCCTTTGCCTTACTCCTCACATCAAGGACAGGAGAAAACCAGATAGAGTCCAAATCAAATTTAATGGAAGGGTTGGAGGGTTGGATGGAATGTCTGGGGCTAAATCTGTTTCACAGAAACAAGTTTGGGGGGGGGCTTTCAATTTCACAGAAATCATCATAAGCTCCCCCTTTCTCCCCAGTTTCCCTGTCCACAACCTCCCCCCAGGGTCAATGGATACCACAGGAGTTTTAATGTAAGACTCCCCAGGATGGGGGGTGGGGGCAGAGTGGTGGATAGGGATCCAAATAAATTATCATAGATTTGCATATATCAGCATACGCTTGGTTGTCCCTCAGGGACAGGAGGGTTGAACAGATGTGGACTGAAGAATTAGTCCAGGTACTGGGTCTGGAGTCCTACGAGGACGAGGCCAGAGGGAGGGCCCGGCTTCTCTTCAACAGCTGCCGAAGCTGGGAAAACAAGTCATAGATCAGGGTGGGTCAGCAGGCAAGACATCAACATTCTGGGTCTGAGATCAGAGGTCTAGGTCAAGGTCAGAGTGAAAGGGCAGGTAGAGGCAAACATTTGCCGGGGTCAGAGGTTTAGATCAGGGTTGGAAGGGCAGCAGCCATCAGAGGTCAAGTTCAGAGTGGGAAAAGTAAACAGAAGAGAGGCAAGGGGCTGCCCTTACTGCTTCAGAGGCTGGTCCAGGTCCCAGCAGGTGGGCAGGCTGCTCATTCTCCAGATTTCGCAGGGCAGGATCTGCCCCTGCTGCCAGAAGCCCCCGAATGATGGGCTCCTGGGGAAATCCTGGGGGCAGGGCGGCTGCCATATGCAAGGCTGTGTTCCCATGGGCCTGGTGGGGACAAAGAATTGGAGGGATACAAGTGGGAAGGTCTGAGTGCTGACCTTGCTGGGCAGCATCAACTTTTCCCTGCACCTCAGTCTCTCTTCCTGCTGATGAGGCCTATTGTGAGATGTTCTAAGGACCTGCTGTGCTCTAGGACAGGGTTTCCTCCTATAGAAAACTCCTCCCCGAGCTCACTGAACCCTCATTCTACACTTACACCCCCAGGGGTTCTGTGATCTGCACCTCTCACCTCTAGCCCCTTCTCCCAAGGTCTTGGCCCCAGGTCCTACCTTCATGTTCACAAAGGTCTTTGGATCCCCATTTGGCAGGTCCAGCAACATCTGGACGAGGGAGAGATTGGCACCCTGGACAGCCAGATGCAGAACAGTTTTACTGCTCTTGAATTCCTAGAAAAAGGGGCAAGTGAGGGCCAAGGCAGGGAACCAGGCCACCCTGTTCTCTAACCTTGGGAACGTAGGCTTTTGTATCTCCTTGTATTCTCAGGGACTGATGTGTGCAGCCCTTCCCCCACCTCCTCAGGGACCCTGCCCACCTGGCTGGTATGGTCAGCACCCATCTGTAACAGCATCTGGACACAGGCCAGTCTGTCCCGTGCTGGGACGCTCATTGTCCTGGGGCTGCAAGCTGGCTGCTGTGTGGCCTCATTGAGGGAGAGAACAGCAGCATGCAGAGGCGTGAGGCCTGGGGATGGGGATCCATGGGGACCATAAGTCCTGACAGGCCTTGAAAGGCTCTTCACTTTGTTTTTCCCAATAGTCCCATCCAAATATGACTCACCCTCAAAGTCCCTGGTCTCCATGTCCACCTGAATGCCTGAATTAAACACAGCCTGGGGAGAAGGGTGGAGGTCAGTTATAGTCAATGTTCCCCCCAGGCTTCCTGGGAGTTGGGCCTCCAGTCCCCCAGAGGTCTCTAGGTTCCTCAGAGACTCTGTCTCCCCCCCACTCAGGATCCCAGATATCCCTGTCACAGCTTCTGTCCCCTGGGATGCCAGCATATCACCCCCTGAGGACCCAGAAGGTCAATCTCCAGGACCCCAGGTGCCCAGGAGCCATTCTCACCGTGAGGACCCCAGGGAGGCCATAAGTGGCTGCCAGGTGGAGGATGGTTCGGCCACGGTGGTCAGTGGCATTGGGGTCAGCTCCCAGGGTTAACAGGTCCTGGACAATCAGTGGTTGGTTGGCTGCGGCAGCTACCAAGAGTGGTGTCTGCAGGAAAAGGGGTGTTAGGATGTGAGACTGGAGTGTACCAAGCCACTGAGATGTGCCCTTACCTCTCTAGCCCCTCACCTTTCCTTGGTGTTCCCGAATGTCCAGCTGTCCACAGCCCTGCAGGACTTCTGCCGCGGCATAGGATGACCAGCGTAGGCCTTGGGCAGCAAACAGGTGAAGAAGCCTGGAATTAGAAGAAGAGAGGGTCATACCTCAGTCCTGGCCTTCTCCAAATTCCCCCAGCCCCCCAAATCAAACTCACGTGTCCCCCTCCTCGTCCTGAGTCAGCAGCCGCTGCAGCCCCAGAGCATGAACCTCAGCCCGAGCTGCATCCAGTGAAGCCCCTTGTGGAGCCAGGAGCTGAGGCGGCCCCGGGACCCCCCAGGGGCCAGCTGGAGGAGGGCTCGGCTCCACATAGAGTCCAGGGGCATCCACAGGGCCCTGCAGATGAGGAGAGGGAGAGAATGGACTAAAACCAGCTTTGGAACTGAAAGGTCTGTGTCTTTGTAACCCAGAGTCAAATGGGGGAGGGGACTAGGACACCTAGGTCTAAAAAGGAAATGGGTGGGGGGGATTGCATGGATGGAAGATGGGGCCCTTCTATAAAAAGATTGATCTTTCCTTAAAATGAATCATCCATTCCACAAAGTGAATCACCATTTCCTCCTTTCTTTTCTGAGTATTTTAATTTTGTCATTGGTGGGTGGAGTTAAAATGGGGAGGGGGAATGAGAGAGGAGGGGACAAGTCTGCATCAGAGCCTCGGAAACCCTCTCGGACTTCCTCCCCCATCCCTCTCCCTCTATCCCCCCGCTCTGGGGGCCTCACCTCCAGGAGGGGAGGGAAGGAAGGCAGCCCTCCAGGCTCCGTGGGTGTGAAGAGGCCAGGAGTGAAGAAAGCTTCGGTAGAGGTTGCGCAGTGGTAGTGGCAGTCAGGGTACAAGGCATGGGCTTCCAGGTCCCACCCTGGGGTCTGGGCTGGGGGAGCAGACGGGGCCCCAAGGCCAGCCACCTGAACTTCTGGGGCCTCTGGGAACGGGCCAAGACCTGCAGGGTACCAGGGATTAGGTACAAAGACAAAGAGTGACTCGGAGGGCCCTGGGCTGGGAGCCGCGATGCGCGGGGTGGGGGAGGGACTAAAAAAGGGGGCTCGATTTTTCGTTTTCAGACTCACCTGGTTCTGTCTCAGTGGAAGAGGTCGCAGGGACTTGTCCCTGGTTAGAGGGGGAAGACGTGAAGGTCAGCTTCAATTTAGAGACCTCCTTCTCCCCATCCCACCCATCCCAGGAATCCTGATAGGGATGAAGGACTACATCTCCCAGAAGGCCGCGGAACCGAATAGGCCTCACTGCCAAGCGGTGGCCGCTGCGCCTGCTGGAGGATGTAGTTTGGATGCCCTTAGCCTTTACCTGAGGCTGGTAGCTGGTGCCAGATTGCCTCCGCCGCCTTTGAGCCTCCAGCAGTTTCTTCACCGTCTGGGATGGGCAGTGGCTGCGCTCACCCCGGCTCACTGTGGACGTGGGGGTGGGTGGGAAGGAGGAGAGCTCAAACGTGAGGGTTATCTGGGGTCCAGGGTAGTGGAGGGGCCCCTCTCCCTCTTCCCTAGCTCTCTCACGGGAAAATAGAGGTAGGGTTTCCCACGTGGGGGCTCTTCCCCATCCCCACCGCCTGTTTCCTCCCGACCCCGTCTCCCTCTTCTCATGTCTTGGAAACCAGGCAGACGGCCGAACCCTTATCTAGAACCCCAGAGTGTCTCTCCCCAGGCGATCCAGCCATCTGTGCTGCCCACATCCCGCCCCAGCTCCCGCCCCCGTGGACCCTGTCTTCTGTTCTCATCCCGCCGCCCCCTCTAGTCGTCCTTTCTCTGAGATTCAAGCTCGGATTCCCCAGTCCTTGATTTCAATCCCCTCTAGCCTCCTCCTCGTGGACCCATGATCTCCTGCTTCTGTGCACCTAAAGGCTCCTCTTCCGGAAGACTAGCACCCCCCTCCCCCGCATCCCCAACTCAGGGACTGAAGCTCTTGGACCCTGAGTAGCTTCTACACCCAAGAGGCTTCCGAACCTCTCAACCCCTCCTGTCTGTCAGGAAAAGCTTCCACTTTAATTCGGATCAATTCCACAAGCATTTACTAGTTTATGTGCCTGGCACAACACTTGGCGTAGAGGATGCCGAGACCACGAAGAAACCGTCCCAGCTCTCTAGACGATTGAGTACCCGAAAAGAGCCTGGGGCAGGAGACCAGGAGTCCCGGATTCTAGGACTGGGCTTTTAGGTCTAGACTTCTCAAATTAAAAGGGTGGGACTGGATGATCTCTAAACGCCCTTCCAGTTCCGAGAATCTATGAATCAGGCGTCCAGCCCTTGCCCCTCAGCTCTTCCCTCACTGCCGAAAGATACAGGTGCCCCAACCCTCACTCCTGTCCGACTCCCTGGGGTCAGGCTGAGAAAGGGTTAAAGTGGAGGCGGGCGGTTTCGGAAAGGAGTCCGGAAAGAACGCGATGACGTCACGGTATCGTCACCCTTGCGCAGGGGAATCTTCCATCTGCCACCCGCCTTCCCCGGGGACCCAGGTGTCCAGCCCAAAGGGAGAGGGGGGGAGGCGGGGAGGGCAGCCAAGCGCAGTGACCACGGAATCCCCGCGTAAAGGGGAATCCCTGTTTGACCCCAGGTCCCTCGAGCAGGGCGGGGGAACTCCCAGGGCCAGGGGTCCCTTGGCACGCCCTGCCGCGAGACGGGGAGAACCTAGGAGTCTGAGCCTCCCCACCACCAATTCTGACTTTCTGAGACCCAGGAGTCCTTCCTGCCTCTTTGTCAACTCCGACTGTCCCAGATCCAGGAAAGTCCCTCTCTAGCCCCTAGCTCTGACTCTCCAGTACCCGGGAGTTCTAATACCTTCCATCCCTGACCCTTCAGAACCCAGGAGTTTCAGGTCCCTCAGCTCTGACCCGTCGGGACCCAGGAATGTAGATGTATAGACTCTGATCTTACTCTACTACAGTCTAATTTATCATTCCTTACTTTCCAGAACCCAGGAGTCCCAAACCCCACAGCTCCGACACTCAAGGATTCAGGAGTCACGCCACCACCTTCCCCCACCTCCTTCTCTAACTTCTCTCCAGAGCTCAGCTCCCCGCCCCTTTCAGCAGCCCTGAAAAAATAGTTGTCCCTCTCTCGGCTCCGCTATGCTCATTGGGACGCCGGAATCCCTAACCCGCAGCTCAATCTTCGTCTGACTGTCCTAGATTCGGGAGTTCAGATGTCTGAACAAAACGCTCCCTTCTCTCTTCCCCCCGCTGCGCCCCAACTCCTCGGATCCTCTAAGGGAACATGCTCTGGCCTCTGACATCCCATTCTTCACTCTCCTCGGGTACCCAGACATCTAGTTCTCATCCCTTCCCCCGCTTCCCCACACTCTCCAGCCCTGTCCCAGACCCAAGCATCCAGGCCCTGGGATTACCTTTAGAATTCCGGGGCGCGGGTGGCGGGGCCCCAGGGCCACCCCTGCCTCGGCGCTGCGCCAGCCTCTCCTCTGTCCGGGGAGCCGGAGCTGTTCCCCGATTCTCGATCCAGCCCGCGCCGGCGCTTTAAATCCTGGCCCAGGCCCGCCTTTGCCCCGCCCTGGGGGAGGCCCCGGGAGTTACGGAATCACCGAAGGAGACAGAGGGTTTTTGGAAGCATCTACACTGCCGCCTATCCCTGACCTTGCCAGAATTCCCTCCGTGACTGACATTCAGACAAGTGATCGTCGGGCCTTTTCTGGAAGTCGTCAGGGTTCAGGGACTTTGCTAACTCTCCCCAGCCCCACCATTGCACTTCCCCTCTCAATGAACACACGTAGAGTCTGCGGTGTGCCAGACTGGGGCTGGGAGTAGGGAGACAAAGGTGCGAGTCGGCCTTTCCAGCAGTCCCCTTTTTTGGATCGTTCTATTGTATTTTTATTTATTTTTAATTATTAATCTTCTTTAAATTATTTAAATTATTTAATTATCTCATTTATTTATTAACAATTATTAAATATTTATTTAATTATTATTTAATTTATATGAAATAAATTTAATTATCAAATTATTTATCTAATTATTAAGCTATTTTTAAATTGTTAATCTAATTATTAATGTAGAATTAACATCTTCATTTTCATTATTTATTTCTAATATTCTTTTTCAATGTTAACTTCCAAATTCTCTCCCTCCCTCTCACCCCTCCCTTAGTTACTGAAAAGACAGGCAAATGAGATCAATTATATACATGGGAAATCATGCAAACCATATTTCCATATTAGCCACATTGCCCCCCAAAAGGCAAGAAAAACAAAGTGAGAAAAATATATATTTCAATTGTGCCCAGAGTTCAGCAGTTCTTTCTGGACATGGACAGCATTTTTTTTCGTCATGAATTCTTTGGAATTGTCTTGGATCATTGTATTGATCAAAGTAGCCAAGGCTTTCCCAGTTGATCATCATTCAACACTGCTGTTACAGTCCAAGATGATCTGGGTCTTCTCACTTCACTTTGCATCAGTTACTACAGGTCTTGCCATATTTTTCTGAAACCCCTCCTTCATCATTTCTTATAGCACAGTAGTATTTCACCACAATCGTATGCCACAATTGTTTAGCCATCCCCCCACTGATGGGCATCCCTTCACTTTTCAATCCTTTGCCCTTACTAGAAGAACTGCTAAAAATACTTTTATGCAGATAGGTCCTTTTCCTTTTTAAAAAGTCTCTCTGGGTACAGACCTAGTAGTGTTATTGCTGGGTCAAAGAGTGTACACAGTTTTATCTACCTTTGGGCTTATTTTGGAGAGTTCTAAATCTGCCTCTGGCCCCACCATTGCTCCTGGCCTCAGTTTCCCCGGAAGTGGTTCATGTTTCTAGGAAAGGGTTATTGACAACATTCTTTTCCCACTCCATGGGGGTGATGACTATTTACAAATCAAGTTATTTATCACTGGCTGAACTCCAGCTCTCTGAGGACAAGCATCCTGCCTCAGGAGACCTAGACATCCTTCTTTGAAGCCTTTCCGGGGACCTAGGCATCTTGTCTCTCAATCCCTTCCTTGTAAGATCCAGAGTGTATCCTGTTTCCCAGCCCCTACCATGTGTCCTATTTCTCAGTACATTTCTTTCTGGGGCACCTGAGTCCTGTCTCCCAGTTCTTACTGCCTCCTTGCCAGACTCAGACTTCTGAACCCTCCATTATAGCTCCCAGGCGCCCTCCTGTGGTCCAGGGGGCCTCCTGAGTTTCTTGTCCCCCTTTATTTCCCCGCCCTTTTCCTGCCCCTAGACCTCCCGCCCCCACTTTGCTGGGGGCAGGAAGCTGGCTGGCCTATGCCATCTTCTTTCTTAGCTGCCACACCCGTTGCTCCTGCATCCTCTTCTGGGATCCCAGAGCCCCAAGAGCCTAAGTCTGATCTCAACCTGTAAGCATGAGTCCCCAGGTACACAATCTGCTCTTGGTCTTGCTCACAGGTCAGTGGTCCCTTCCCAAAGTGCAGAGTGGGGCTAGGGTTGGGGCTGGGACTGAGGGCCTTGTTTTCAGTCCATTTGTGTCTTCCTCTCTGGGATGGGGGTAATGTCTCTGTGACTTTCTTTCTCTGGGTCTCTCTCTTTTCTAATCATTCTTCTCAACATCTCTCCCTCTGTGTCTTTTTCTCCCCTTTGAATCTTTCTCTCTGGTCCCTTCTCTCTCACCACTACTTCCGTGTCTCTCCTTCTCCTTTTTCTTTCTCTCTGTCCCTCTTCTCTCTATTTTTGTGGGTATTTGTCATTTTTCAGTTGTGTTCAACTCTTCATGACCCCATTTGGGATTTTCTTGGCAAAAATACGAGAGTGGTACGCAATTTCCTTCTCCAGCTCATTTCACAGATAAGAAAACTGAGGCAATCAGGGTTAAGTGACTTGCCCAGGGTCACACAACTGGTAAGTGTCCCAGGTTTGAACTCAGGTCTTCCTGACTCCACGTCTGGCGCTATATCCACTGCACCACCTACCTGCCCTTTCTTTCTACTGATGTTTAAAATACCAAGTTTATCGGTCTTTTGTCCACCTGCCCAATCAGCCTGCCCAAGTCCATGCCTTCTGACTTCATTTTGTCTATACCAGCATCATATTTACCCTGCCCCCCCCATGTTTGAATCCTTTGATTTTTTTCCCCTCTTGTCCGCATCTTATTTAATCAATTACCCAGTCTCAGACAATGGGGTGGGGGGAGGGGACACTGGAAAGATCACTAGCTTTGGATTCAGAGGAGTTCACACGTCCCATGTACTGTGTGACAGTAGGCAAGGCAAATCCCCTTGCTGAACCTGTTTCTTCATTTTTAAAATGAGAGGGTTGACTTCTGAGGCCCCTTTAGTCTTAAATTTATGATCCTGTGATGCTTATTTTCCTCCTCCTCATCATCTCTCCCTTCCTCCTCATTTCCCCTCAACTATCTCAGCAAGCTCTGATTGGTCTTTCCTTCTCCCACCTTCCCTTTCTCCAATCAGTCCCATAGGCTACTGCCTGAGTAACCTGTCTAATGAATAGATCTTCTGCTCATGTCTTCACGGGTTCCCTAAAGACTCACGTTTGAAGTTGGCATTCAAGGTCTCCCACAGTCTGGTTTCAAGCCTCCCACATGCTACTCAGGCAAATCCCTTGACCCTGGCACCTGCACTAAATTTCGCCACTTTCCATCCCTTCTAATTCTTACCAGTTCTTTAAATCTCAGCTTAAACAACTTTCTCTCTGCCTCTCCCCAACAGGGTCATCCCCTCAAGGGATGAAACCCATAGAGTTGTGGTTAAAATCCTGCCTCAGCCACTTAGGAGCTGCAGAGCTGAAATAAATCACTTAACCTCTTTGGGCATACATTTTATCTTTGGGGAAATGAGGAGTTTGGGTTCAGAGATCCCTGCTAGCTCTGCTAGATGGTGAGAAGTGCTAATATTAATGATGCTTTAAGGCTTACAAAGCACTTCACAAACATTACCCTCACAGCAGCCCTGGGAAGTACGGGCTGCTATTATCTCCCCTCTATGGATAAGGAAGCTGAGACAGACGTGACTTGCCTAGAGTCACACAACTAGTAAGTGTCTGAGGTCAAATTTGAACCCAAGTCTCTTTCCTGACTCCAAATTGATCATTCTAACCATTGAGTTACCTGGTTGCCTGTGAATCTTTCAGTACTTTCAATTTGGCCTTCCCTGGGTCTTTATGTCATTCTCTGTTGTATCATTGCTCACTCCCAACCCTGTAAGCTCTCTGAGAGCATGCTGTAAGTCAGTACTTTTGTATCCCCAGTACATGTATCCCCTGCATACAGTATAGGCACTTAATAGTGACTGATTGCAACTGTAGAGTCCTCTCCATGTCTCTTAGTTTCTCTCCTTCCCTCTCACCCCATCCCTCACCCTCCTGTATCCCTCTTCCCCCTTCTCTCTCTCCATCCTTCTCCCTCTGGGTCCCTTCTCTTTCTTCTCTGAGATTTGCAACCCAGTAGCTGCTGATGTCCCTCTAATTCTCATATTATGGAATTCATGGGGCAGAGGAAGAATAGCTGGAGTTAGAGCCCCAGTACTCTAGATTCCTCCTTTGTAAAGTCTAGGGTTTAGGGTGGTAGCTACAGTACTGTTCCGGAAGGTCAAATACTGAAGTTGAAGCTGAAATATGTTGCCCCCATGAAAAGACAAGACTCATTGGAAAAGACTCTGATTTTAGGAAAGATTAAAGGCAAAGGAGAAGGGGGCTGCTGAGGATGGGATGAATAGATAACGTCATGGAAACAATGAACATAAGCTTGGGCAGACTTGGAGAGATAGCGGAGGATGGAAGGGCCTGGCGTGCTGTGGTCCATGGGGTCAGAAAGAGCTAGACATGACTGAACAACTTAAAGTCAGGAAGAGCTGGGCACAAATTACAGGTGACACTGTGTGACCTTGGCCAAGTCTTCTAAACTCTTTAAGTCTCAGTCTTTTTAGGAGTCAAATGAAGAGGTTGGACTAGCTGACCTCTAAGGTCCCTTTCAACTTAGGATCTAAGATTCTCCTCTTTGTCTGGGTTTCTAATCCCTGACCAGCCCTCCTGATGCTCTCTCCTCCCTTCTTCACAGTGACTGCAGCCCAGACGCCTCCAGGTGAGAAGGAGGGACCTAGGAGGCCCCAGGGCCCCCCCTCTCCCAATCTCTCCACCTCTGGGGTAGGGTGGGGGTACCCTCCCAGCTTTCTGATATCTCCATTTCTCTCCAATTTCCCTCATCTCTGTCCCTAACTATACCTCTGCCTTAGCTGACCCCCCAGTCCAGGACCCTAATTGTGGGTCCCTGACCCTGCCCTTGCCTCTGCCCCTCCTCGTTGGGCTCATAGCAGCAGATGCCCTGATGACTCTGTTAATTGTGGGTGCTGTATTTGCCTGTACCAGGCCCCGGCGGGCCTCCCGGAAACCAGGTAAGAAGCTGAGGAAGGATGGAGGGCTTGCATCTCTGTGAAAGGAGGGAGAGTGGGCAGGAAGGGCCTCCTGGTGGAGAGGGGGGTGAAGATGGGTTCCTAGGCTCCTCCTGATGCTGTCCTTTCTCCCTAGAGAAGAGCAGGGTCTATGTAAACATGCCTGGGAGAGGCTGAGCCCATGACACCACCTGTCTTATGGACAGACAACCATATCCCCTTCAGAGGATCCTGGCATCCCCATCCAACCAAAGATAACTTACCCCTTCTACTACCTACATTGTACAGTCCTCCTTCACTCTGGAAATAAAGGAATTAATTCTTATTCCCAGGACATCAATTTTAGTCTTTCACTAGAAATCCAGATATCATTTATACTTCAGTCTGGAACTCAGACATCCCCAGAACCCGAAGGTCCCCATAAGTCACTCTTCTGGGGCTCAGGTATATTCATAACTCAATAATCTAGGATCTTGTGGTTTCCATAATCTCATAAGCAAGGATCTGGTGTACCCAGTTTCCAAACCTCCGGGATCAAGGATCTGCCATGGTTCCCAGACCTGAAGAGGTAGACATTCCTGTTCTCTGATCACTTTTAGGAACCAGGAGTCCCCACAACCCAATCCCTTGGGCCCCTGGCACCTTCACATTCTAGCCTTCCCCCACCCCACCCTCCACCCCTTACCTCCTGGAACCCAAAAATTAAGCACAAATGAGGTCTCTGCTCCATGTTTATTGTGAGAAAAATGATGGGAAGGGAAAAAAGGTTCCTAGGGTCAGAGAAGGGAGCAGCAAGTGGTTAGTGGGTCTAAAGTTCTTGGATCAGAGGCTATGGGCTTCCCACGCTGGTCATCTTTGGGGTTGAGTCACATTTTATCTGTAGAATCCTTGTTGAGGAGTAAGATCACTGTAGACATCTGCTCTATGTCCCTGGAGTTCCTGCATGGGGATCAGGCAACGTGGTCAAAGGGTGATGTGAAGGGGAGTTGTTGGGGAGAGAGGGACCAGGAGACCCTCAGGGAGACAGTACAATGCCCCCAATCCTCTTCTCAGTCATGAAGATTCTTAGCTGTGTCCCAGGGGCTAAGGTGTCCTGGGCTTGGCAGCGTGGACTCAGAGGGCCAGCACTCCTCAGACTTGTGTAAGGGAAGTCTCAGGGATCTATCACTGAGCCAGAATGCCTTAACACTCCCCCTCCTGCCCCCTAGCCTCCCACACCCTTGTCTGGGTAGGATTGAGTAGCCACTTTACTCTGCCCTCAAATGGCTTCTCTTAGTCAAAGCCTTTCCTTCATCTAATTCTTCCTGAATTAAAATCTGCCCTAGGCCTAGAGATGGCCCATTTGTGACTGGAGGGACCTTTGGTTTCTGGCTTAAAAGGATGAGTTTTAGCAGAACATAAATATGAGCTTCCAGGGGAGGTTCAGAGAGGAACTGGGGGATAAGGGGATTTCTCTTACCTGATAGGGGGACTCAGTCTCTGTCATTCTCTGTTTCTTGGAAACTGGGTGTGTGGAGAAGGAATGAAGAAAGAACCATATGAGGCTTTGGGGGCTCTGGACACTGGGTGCAGTCACCCTAACTCTCCCCATACTCCACTTCCCCTGTCATTGGTCTCTCCCCAGTCAAGGCTTTCACTTCCCTGGTCAGTCCCAATGCCAAAGTCTCCCCACTCCTTCCTGTCCTGGTCTGGCCAGTTTCTTATCAGTCCCATCTAAAAGTTGCTCCCTCCCTGTCACAATGGTTATTCATCAGTCCCCCTATACAATCCCTCACCCTCTGGGGCATTCCGACCTGGAGGCACAAGGCGACCCAGATAGTAAACAGCCAGGGCTATGAGAATGGTCAGAACGAGATCTCCAAGCACAATCCCAGCCAGGATCCCTGGGCCCACACTTGTGCAGGAAGTAGATTCTAAAGAAAACATAAGAGCGCTGGCATCAGTGAAGAGAGAGGAGGTCAGTAGAAACAGTCTGAGGAGGTCACTGGGAGGGGCTAGAGGATTTATCAAGAGATTTTTTTGGAAAGGGATCAGTGAAGGGTCCTAGGAATCAAAGGCAAATCTTTGGAAAGTGTGCTAGAGAGTCAACGGGGACAGGGGGTTGGTGGGAAGGACTGGGGCAGTCAGCAAGGGAGAGATCTTAGGAAGTCACAGGGAAGGGGTCGGAGCTCTCAGTGGAAGGTCTGAGAAGCAAGCAGGGCAGGGGGTCCAAGTTCCTACCATTTTGGGACCAGACTGGGTTGAAACCTAATCGGAGTGGGGAAGGCAGAAAAAGTAAATTTTCAATGACAGGGTTGAACTGCCCTAGCCCAGGAACCCCGGATTCCCAGTCACAGAGGGGTCAGGTTTCAGCAAAAGACAAAGCATAGCAGGGAAGACCTTAGCTATTCAATCTGACTCATGCCAACCTTCTCCCTGACCCCCCTAGGACCACTAACCTTATGGGGAAAATATTTCAACGCTTTTTATCCTCTGTCCCCTCAAACTCTTCCTCTGTGTCCCAACTTCCTGGGCCCCCAATGCCTAGACACTAAAGAGCTTTAACACCTGGGAGGTCTGGGATCCCAAGGTCTTTTAACCTCCCCAGGATATACAGATATTCCCTTCTAATTCTTCCCACCAAATATTCCCTCCCTATTATGACTCTTCCTAGGCTTTGGGACCAGAGATTAGGGAGATTTTCCTGTCCCAGACCCAAAGCAAGCCTGACTCACCCCCTGGGGTCAGGAGCAGGGCCAGAACTAGAGCCAGGCTGAAGGTAGAAGCTCTGCTTTTCCCCATGGCTGGGCCAAGAGAACCTGGAGACTAGGGTCTGAAAGGCCAGGCAGGGTGTGGTGGAGTGTCTGAGCAGAGAGGAAGTAGGAGGCGGGGAGAAGGCGGAAGGGAGAGTTATGACACAGGGATACCCAGACATCAGGTCCCCTCAAGGTCCCACCCCATCAAGGACCAGGGTATCAGGTCCCCCCAAAGTTCCCTCCCTGTCAAGGCCCCAGGCATCAGACCCCCTAGCCCACAGGCCCTCAGGTAGCTCCTGATGGAGCTGTGCGGGTTTTGAGCCAAAAAGCCTAACAGTGATATTCTCAGTTTACCGATCCTGTTTCAACTGCCACCCACCCCAGCATCAGCAACATGGAAAGGACACATAGAGGAAGAGACAGACAAAAAATATGGACAGAGAAAGAGGAAAAAGACAAAAGAGACTTCCAAGATGGTCCTAGATGCAGGGCTCTGTGGTGGACTTCTATGGAGCCTGTCTGTGTGACCACTGGGTGATGGTGATGGGGGCTGAGGCTAGGAAGGGAAATCAGTATCTTCTCTGCCTGAGGAGGGATAGGAAATGGGCTAAGAGGGAGTTCTTCAAACTCACAATTATAATCCTTGACCCACTCAGAAGACCAGAATCAATCCTGTGATGTTTGTGAGCTTATCTGGTTGGCACTTTCCAGGGGAAAAAAAAAGGAGGAAAAAAAAAAAGGAGGAACATGTGGCTTGGGGCCTGGGGAAATGACGTGATGAACCAAAGAGAGGAAGACCCAGAATGCAATGCCCCCTCCTCTTTCTATTTCCCTTCCTTCTCCCATTCCACTCACAAGAAATGAGAACCTTGTTCTTTGCTGAAGTCCCATACAGGCTACAGATGTCCTGAAGACCTTGGAGGCTCAGGGGAGTCAGGAAAACAAAGGCCTCAGAGTCTGGAGCAGGGTTCACAGTTCTCATTTTTAGGTCAGGTTAGAACTTGGAGGCCCTAGGCATGCACCTACCTAATAGCACAGAGTTCTGTCTTCTTAGCTACTAAGGTTAGATTTAGGGATGAGTTATTAGACCTTACCATAGATGTTGCTAGACCTCATCGATCTTGGTAAGGAATCAGTGAGTCTAGTTGCCAAGGCCCATCAGGTTAGATTTAGGAGTCACTAGACTCTGTTGCTTGTTAAGATACTATTTGTATAAAGGTGGATTCCACTGACTTATCCCAGAAGTCTCAGAGTCACTGAATCAATCAATAAAAAATGTAAGCCAGGTGTGACCAGGTCTCCAATTCAATCTAACAAATCGTAAACATATATTAAGTGCCTACTCTGTGCCAGGCATTGTTGATACAATTAATGCAAAGGAAGGTGGCCCCTGCTCTCAAGGAGCTTGAAATCTAAAGGAGGAGACAACATACAAAAGAAAGCAGGGAAGGAGTTGGAGACAAGACACCAGGGCATACCCAGGGAGGGGGCATCTCATTCTGTGCAGTAGAAATCAGACAAAGTGGAGTGAGGGGCTTTGGATGAAATCTCGTGAAGCCAATCAGTCTATCCACATTTATTAAGTGCTTACCTACTATTTGCCAGGTACTATGCTAAGCTGGAGTTACAATAAGAGGAAAAAGACAGTCCCTACCCTCAAGGAGCTTACGGGGGAGACAAGATGCAAAGTAAGGTATATACAGGATAAATAGGAATTAGGTAATGGAGGGAAGGCACTAGAATTTAGAGGGCAGCTAGGTAGTGCAGTGAATGGAACATTGAGCCTGAAGTTAGGAATACCTGAGTTCAAATCAAGCCTCAGACACTTACTATGTGACCCTGGATCAGTCACTTCACCCTGTTTGCCTCGGTTTCCTCATCTATCAAATGAACTGGAGAAGGAAATGGCAAACCACTCCAGTATCTCTGCCAAAAAATCCCAAATAGGATCATAAAGGGTCAGACAGGGCTGAAATGACTGAACAACAACTGAAATTTAGAGAGATTGGGGAAGACTTTCAATAAAAGATGGGATTTTAGTTGGGACTTAAAGGAAGCATCTTGAGAGGGAGGAAACATCTTGAGATTGGCTGCAGAGAATCAGTCATGCCTCATGGGGGCTATGTCTAAAAACAGCAAGCTAGTTCAGAGGCAGTCAGGCAAATGGTAGTCAAATCTGGCAGCAAAGAACTCCTAAGAGGGAATTCTCCCTACTCTACCCCCACCTCAGAGCAACAGTGAATGGCTTTCACATTGGGAGCTGAGAAGCATCTCTAACATACAAGCCCCACAAAGCAAAGGCAGTTATTTGGACTCTACATGGATACAGCCCTCCAGAGCCCATCAGAGAACTATACTCAAGGGGAATTTCATGAAGATGGCAGAAAGGGAGAAAAAGACTTCTAGTAACCAGGAGCTGTGAATTTACTCTTTGACCACGCATATGTTCTAATTTTGGGCCCACTCTCACCAGAGACTTTGTGTGTTCAAAAGGAAAGCATTTCCTGGTTTGAGGGGAGATTGGGTGGTGGATGTTTCCCTAACAACTGTCGTTGCTATATCTGTTTAATAAATACCCCTTCTAAAAATTCATCCAGTCTGGCTGACAAACAGTGGAAAAAACAGTAGTAGGAGTTTATGAGTGACATTAAAAAGTCAAGTCCCTCAAGGTTACTCCAAGAACCCTGAGCAAGGCTAATGACTGACTTCTGAAGTTGTGGCCTGCAAATGTGAGTGGTATTTGGGAAAGTGGTCCCAGAGCAAAGCATTTCACAATCTTTTAGGTGCTACATCAATTTCAACTATTGTTTATTATTAACTCCTCACAGTCCCCTTCAACTTGGCCTTCCTTAAATCCCACTATGATTTATTTTTGTGTCCAGTTCTGGAGCCACATTTTATAAAGGCTGTTGACAAACTGGAGACCAACCAGAGGAGGATGACCATGTAAGACCACAGGATCATATAGTTGGAGCCAGAAGAGACCTTTCAGATCAAAGAGTCTAATCCCCTCATTTTACAGCTAAGGGAACTGAGACACATGGAGATAAAGTGACACGTTTTTAACTCATGCATATTAGGAGTTTTTAAAGAAAGTGATGATAGAGGACCTCTGATGAAACTTATTATCTGCCTCCTGATGGAAAGGTGGCTGGATGCTATGGATTTGCTTTACTTGACTATGCTTATTTGTAAAAAGGGATTTTTCTCCCCTTTTCTCCCCTTTCTCTCAGTCTTTAAGTGGAAGGGGTATTGGGAAGACAATAGCAAAGTTGATGGGAAAAAAGAACACCAGTAAAATATTTTTTAATGCAAAAAAGAGAATAGAAGTTGAGAAAGAAGCCCAGATAATCAAGACAGCTTTGAAAGTGGCATTTAGAATTTATTATATACTTGTTAGTAGTATGAAATGGAATGGTTTCATATACAATTCTCATGTTATGTTCTTTTGTGTCTGTGGACATATTAATTTTTTGCATTAGAATTTAGAATAAAAAAAAATTCAAAAAAGAAAGTGGTGATTTTTCAGTTTGGGGAACAGAAAACCTGATAGCAATTATCAAATGACTATCCCATGGAAGAATGATTAGCTTTGTACTGCTTGTGCCCAGAGGACAGAATCAGGAGCACTGCGGGAAAGAGAATGACTTAGACAGGACATCAGTAAATTCTCTGACAACTAAAGAAATTCAATAGGGAAAGGGATTGTGTCAGAAGGCTCTAGGTTTACTATTGTTTAAATAATGGCTAGATGACTATTTGTCAAGAATGTCAGAGAGGGGATTCATACTATTCAAATATTCTTTGAGGTGCCTGCCAGTCCTGCAAGTTTATGGCTATCCTTCTCTGTGTCGGGAGCTTCTAGGGTTGGCTTCTACCTCTCCCATAACTCTATGACTGTGTCTCTCTAAGCAATGAAAGAACACCAGTCCCTAGTCTTTTCTCCCCCGCCCCATGGCTCTGTCTCAGACTCTCTGTCTCTCCCATAGCTGTCAGCTCGCTCTCTCTCTCTCCCTCTCTCTCTCTCTCTCTCTCTCTCTCTCTCTCTGTCTCTGTTTCTCTCTCTTTCTTTTTTTCTTTCTTTCTCTGGCATCTCTTCTAGTGATGGGAAAGGAGCTACCCCAGGCCTGAGTTAATTTTAGATGCATTTTCTCATTAGATACAATTAGGAAGGAGTCCAGAAAGCATCTGCTGGAAAGCTGAACAGCTTCAGCCACTGAGGGCAGGCACAGGCCCTGTCCAAGGTCACTGGCTGTCCCATTAGACCTGGGATCATGTCTATCCATCCCAGTCAGACTTAAACATTTGTCTCTTTCTCAGACATTCAAAACCCTAAACTTGGGTTCCCATTTCTCTCCCTCAGCCATGTTCAAGGAAGGGAAATGGAAAAGAAAACTGGAAGAGGAACGAGAGGGAGGGTCATTGGAATAAATCAAATGGGTGAAGGAGGAAAAAGGGAGCTAGGGAATTTGGGAAAGGAGAATCAGAAGTGGAAGGTCATCATATAGAGAATTAGAGAATGCAAGATCCATGTGGGAATGGGGAGATTAGAAGAGTAGTCAAGAGGAGGCAGAGTGGGGGTAGAATGGTGATCAATTAGTCAACAAGCCTTTATTGACCTTTCAGAAGCATTTGACACAGTTAACCAGCCCTTCTTTCCATGTATACTCTCTCCTCCCCAGCCTTTCATTCCTGCTTGCCAGAATATGACTTCTGTCATAGTTTTCCTCCTCCTTCTTTGGCCAATCCTTCTCAGCCTCCTTTGCAAGGTCACCATCAATGCCCCACAACCAATGGTGGGTATACCCCTAGGCCTTTGTTTTGGGTATCTTTCTACACCCTCTCTGGGATCTTTTCAGCTCCTATAGACTTAATTATCATCCCTGTGCAAGTCTCTCACTTATCTACCTATTCATCCAACAACTTCTTGAACTCCACTCTCATACCTCCAATTGCTGAACAGCTCCACTGACATAGATAGACCTCTCAACTCGTCATGTTCAAATGGAATTCATTATTTTCCTCTAAAACCAATCCTCCTCTCAACTTTCAAGGACATCCCCATCCTTCCAGTCATCCTCCACTCTCCCTTCTCCTTCATACCCCCACATTCAATCAGTTGTCAAGTCTTGTTGATTCCACCCCTTCGAAGTCTCCTCTATCTGTGGCCTTCTTTTAACTCACACCACAACCACCCTAATCCGGACCATCATCACCTCTTGCCTGAATGACTGCAAAGTGCTCCAAGCCTCCCTATCTTCAGTCCTTCTCTCTCCAAATCATCCTCCACTCAGTTGCAAAAGTGATCTTTCTAAATCACAGATCTGACCATTTCACAGCCCATCTGAAGGAGCTTCATTGGCTCCCTATTCTCTCTAGGAACATACATACATACATACACACACACACACACACACACACACACACACACACACTCCTCTGTTTGACACTTAAAAGTCCTTTACAATATGGTTCAGCTCACCTCCCCAGGCTTATTACACCTGCTTCTTTGTATTTGTAGCCCCACAGAAAGCACTTAATAAATGCTTTTCTTTCATTCACTCTCAGTACACACCACTCCATTTCCCATCTCCATGTTCTTGCATAGGCTGTCCTCCACGTCAACAATTCTATCCCTCCTCACTACCTCTTGGAGTCCTGAGCCTCCTTCTTCAAGAAGTGCTGGCTAAATCCTGAAAGTTGTTGGCATCTTCTGAAAATCACTGTGCATTTATTTTGTATCAACTCTCCAGTCCCCCTCCAGCAGAGCATCAGCTCTTTGAAGGCAGGGGCTGGTTCACTTTCACATTTGTATCCCCAGCACAGCGCACATAGTAGGTGCTTAACAATCAAACAAAAATTATTCAGTGCCTTACTATACCTCAGGCATCGTGCTGTACAAGGTACTGGGGACTCTAAGGCAAAAGCCCCTGTCTCGAGATGTTTCCCTTTGACTTGTTTATACTACTTGTTTATAGTCAGAAACGGGGCGATACAAAATAAACACACACTTACGGGAGTGGGGTGGATACTAACAACTGGGGGGAAAAAGATGGTTTCTTGGAAGAAGGGATTGTTTGAGCTGAGAGCTTCTCAAGGATGTGGGTGTCCAAGGATGGAGGATCCGAGGACTAGGGGTCCTATGGCCAGTGAGAAGACGGAGGGTCAGGACATGAAGACCCGCTAAGGGGAATCAGGGAATTATGATTGAGAATCCTAAGGAATCCTCGGAGAACTGAGGGTCAAAAGGAAGGTCAGAAGACGGGGGCGGATTTAATGGATGGGGGACCACAAGGGGGTCTGAGGATGGGCGGGTACGTGTGCGAGAAAGAAGAGTCAGAACATGGGGAGGGGCCTGGGCAGAGAGAGCACCAGGAGGGTCTAAGGACGGAGGAGGGGGCGATTAGTGTTTCTGCCTCGTGGGCTAGGGAGGGAGGGACTCCAGGGTTCTCCCGGCAGAGGAGTCTCCCCCGACCAGTCGCCTTTAATCGGGGTCGCGCCTTTGCCTTTGCCTTTAATCGGGGCTCTCCTGTCCCTTTAATCGAGACCGCGCCTTTGCCTTTAATCGGGGCCGCGCCTGCGCCCGGCCCTGGGTTCCCGGAGCGACCCTCGCGAAGGCCGCCTCGCGCGGAACAGACCCGGGGTGGGCCCCACGGCGGCAGCAGCAGCGGCGGCAGCGCCTCGTCCCCTTCCAACTCCCCCTTCCCCCCGGCCCAGCCCCGCGTGGGCGCGCCCCCCTTCTTGCCTGGGCCACGGCCACGGCCACGCGCGGGGCGGGGCGGGGCCTCCTGCGGCCCGCGGCCCCTCCCCCTCCGGCCCCGCGCGGCGGCGGCCGCTGCTGCTGCTGCTGCTGCTGCCGCTGCTGCTGCTGCTGCTGCTGCGGCTGCGGCGCCCCCACGCGCGGCCCGGCAGCCAGGCGCCCCCCATGGCCCCCGCGCCCCGGGTCCCGGCCTCCTGCCCGCCCGGCCCCGCCCTGCCCCGCATCTCCCCACCCCCCACGCGTGTGCCCGGCGCCCGAGAGTCGGAGGCTGAGCCGCAGCCGGGGATCGGCGGGGCCCGAGCCACGGCCTGATCTGGCCCGGGGCCTCGTGGGCCTGGGCCCCTAAGGGGCCGGGCCTGGCCGCCCCACCGAGACCCCTGGGCCCGGGGGTGAGCTGTCACCTGTGACCCCGCCCCAGGGGGCTCCAGGTAAGAAGCGAGCCGGCGCTGTCCATGGTCTGATTGTCCCGACAGTCCGTCCTCTTTGTGGTCTGTGCCTCTGTCTCTCCGAGCGTCTCTGTCTCTGTGGTCCTGTCTCTGGGAGTGTCTGTGTCTTTGTGGCTCTGTGCCTCTGTCTCTGCCCTCTCTCCCAGGGTCTCCAAAACTCGGTGTCTCCATCTCTGACCCCTTATCTGTGTGTCTCTGTCTTCCTGCTTCTGTCTCTTGACTTTCTCTGTAGCTCCAGTCCTGTCTCTGTGTCTGTAATTCTGTCTCTGTACCTCCCCTCTGGCCTTAAGTCTGTGACTGCGACTCTGGCCCTGTCTCTCTCTTTTTGTGGCCTCTGTGGTTCTAGCCCTTTGTGCTTCTGTGGCCTTACCTCTTTTCCTATGTATTTCTATGTGCCCCCCTACCCCTTGTGTCTATCTCTGTGTGTCTCCATGTAGCTCTGTCCCCATCCCGTGTCTCTCCATGGATCTCTGCCCCTGTCCCGTGTCTCTCCGTGGATCTCTGCCCCTGTCCCGTGTCTCTCCATGGATCTCTGCCCTGGGTCTCTGGCCCACTCTGTGCCAGCTGCCCTGACCCTGGGTCCACGCCTCTCTCCCCAGGGCTCCAGGGTGCCAGCTTCTATGTCTGTGGAGTGAGGATGCTGGGCCTGCTGCTTTTGTGCCTGCTGGCTCTCAGCCCCCCACGGCTGGGGGCAGCCAGCGCGGTTGGACCAGCATCAGTGCCCGATGGTTCTGTCTCGGGGCCTTGCCCCCGGCGCTGTCGATGCCAGACTTCTGCGCCACCCCGGAGCGTGCTGTGCCCAGGGGCTGGCCTGCTCTTCGTACCTCCAGGACTGGACCGCAGGGCCTCTGAGCTACGCCTCCCTGACAACTTCATCGCGTCTGTTAGGCGCCGTGACCTCGCCAACATGACGGGCCTGCTGCACCTCAGTCTCAGCCGCAACACGCTGGCCCACATTGCTCCAGGGGCCTTTGCTGACCTGCGTGCCCTACGTGCCCTGCATCTGGATGGCAACCGACTGTCCTCTTTGGGAGCGGCCCAGCTCCGGGGTCTGGTTAGTCTGCGCCACCTCATCCTAGCCAACAATCAGCTGGGTGTCCTGGCAGCAGGAGCCCTCGCTGACTGTGCTGAGACCCTGGAGGACCTAGACCTCAGCTACAACAACCTGGAGGCACTGCCCTGGGATGCTGTGGCCCGGCTGGCCAACGTGAACACCCTGGGTCTGGACCATAACCTGCTAGCTGCTGTCCCCGCAGGGGCCTTTGCTGGACTGCACAAGCTGGCCAGGCTGGACATGACAGCCAACCGGCTCACCACCATCCCACCAGACCCACTTTTTTCCCGCCTTCCTGTATTGTCCCGGCCCAGACCGGGAGCACCAGCCTCTGCCCTGGTACTAGCCTTCGGGGGAAACCCACTCCACTGCAACTGTGAACTGGTATGGCTGAGGCGGCTGGCCCGGGAGGATGACTTAGAGGCCTGTGCCTCACCCCCAGCCCTGGGAGGCCGCTCCTTCTGGGCTGTGCGAGAGGATGAGTTTGTGTGTGAGCCTCCAGTGGTCACCCACCGATCCCCACCAGTAGCTGTACCTGAGGGCCGCACAGCCTCACTGCGCTGCCGGGCTGCTGGGGACCCTGAACCCAGGGTACGCTGGGTGTCCCCCCGAGGCCGACTTCTGGGGAATTCCAGTCGCACTCGGGCCTTTCCCAATGGAACGCTGGAGCTGCTGGCAGCCACACCTGGTGATGGCGGTGTCTTCACCTGCATCGCAGCCAATGCTGCTGGGGAAGCCACCGCCTCTGTGGAGCTCACTGTGGGACCACCCCCGCCCCAGCTGGCCAACAGTACCAGCTGTGAGCCTCGAGGGGAAGGAGAGGATGGTGAAGGTGGGGCCCCTCTCACCCCCTCCTCCTCATCTGCCTCCTCATCCTTGGCCCCCATAGATCCTCGGGCTGGGCTCCCACAGACCCCGGACCAAGATGGTGAGAGTGACGGGGGCAGCGTCCAAGTGGCAGAGCGGAGTGCCACTGCTGCCCTCATCCGCTGGCCTGATCATGGACCCGTCCCTGGCCTCCGAATGTACCAGATCCAGTACAACAGCTCTGCGGATGACATCCTCGTCTACAGGTGAGTGAGGATGAGGTGTGAGGGAGTGCAAGACAAGTTGGGTAGTGGATGGAACTCCAGGAGTGGAGTCAGGAGGATGAAAGGTCAAATCTCGCCTCCAATATTTACTACCTGTGTGACCCTGAGTGAGTTCCTTAACATCCCTGGACTTCAGTTTCCTCATCTGTAAAATGGGAAGATTAGCCTCTAAAGCCCCTTCCAGCTTTCAATCTATGATTAAGGTGAAGGTGGAATTGGACAATGATACTAGGAGGAAATTGTGGGATGGAGCTAAGAGGAAAACTGGGAAGTTAGCTCAAAATGGGCTGGGTGGCAGAGATGAAAGGAAATAGAGTATCTAAGACAAAAGAAAGGGGATTCCCTTTCCTAAAAGTGAGGTTGAGCTGAGGGGATGGGGAGATGTATTTCTGGAAGACTGAGGAGGAGGGGAGGTCAACTGAGAGGCAGGAGAGAAGGGGAAAGATAGTGGAGGAATTCAATTCAAGCCTTTCCCAAGTGCCCACTCAGTACCAGGCGTTTGGCTGGGCACAGCAACAGTCCCCATGCTCAGGAAGCTCCCGTTTTGGGGGAGCCCATGCCAGCCCTGAAGCAAAGCTCAGTTCTGCTCTCTCCTGCAGGATGGTCCCAGCTGGAAGCCGCTCCTTCCACCTGACAGACTTGGTGTCAGGACGCACCTATGACCTCTGCGTGTTGGCGGTGTCAGAGGATGGGGCCACTGGGCTGACGGCCACGCGAGCTGTGGGCTGTGCCCGCTTTTCCACAGAGCCTGAGTTGCGGCCCTGCCGTTCTCCTCACTCAGCAGCTCCAGTCCTGGGGGGCACCATGATCATCGCTCTGGGGGGTGTCATTGTTGCCTCCGTGCTGGGCTTCATTTTCCTTCTGCTGCTCCGATACAAGGTGCATGGGGACCAGCCTCCTGGCAAGCCTGCGGCTCGGGGAGGAGTCAGCAGTGTCTGCTCCCAGACCAATGGGGGGGGCCCAGCCCCTGGGCCTGAGAGCTCAGCCTCAGACTCAGACCCTACACCTCCAACACCAGTCAAGGGGCATACCTTGGTGCAACTGGACTTTGAACCTTCAAGGGGGCCTAGGGGCCGGCTTACTCATGAACGTGGAGGGCAGTGATCTTGAGGAAAGTCCCTCAGACATCCCTAGCCCTGGACTGCACCCTAGAATATCTCCAGCCTCAGCCTGGCACCATCTTGGCTCTTTGGATGCCCTGATACCTGGCCTTGGTCCTGGGATGTTCCTTCGCCTCACAGGCACCCCTAGTCCTGGCCCTAGGGAATTACATGGACAGAGTAGATCCCAGGGGCTGTGGCTGGGTCAAGAATGGGCATGGGGGGGAGTCCATGCTTGGATGCTGGCTCACCTTGCAGCTCCTGCCCAACCTCCTATTTTTAACAATCCCATGGGGACTTGGTGGGAAAGTGGGGACACTATGGAGATTATGTCAAGAGAAACCTATTTTTCTAAGCTCTGGCCTCATTCATTCCCTTCTCTGTCCATCTGTTCATCTGCTCATTCAGCCATCCACCCACCTGGGGTGGGGCCTTTCAGGGGAGAAGATAAATGGAGTGACCATCACCTCACACATACCCATAGCCCTATTCAGAAAACCCCCCTCAAGACTAGGCAGAATCCTACCATGTCCAGGGCCCCTGAGCTAGTCCCTGGAACTGGATTCTAGGACACCAGTGCCCAGGGCATGTGTGACTGTGGATTCACCAGGAGCAAGGGGCCAGGAGTTATCGGGGTATGGACCTCCTCGAACTCAGGGGCCACATTTTGAGTTTATCATTTGCTTCTTGAGTCCAACCAGAACAGGCATATTATCTCACCCTCTTAACCCTGACCAGAGTCTGCTCAGAGCAGGACAGACAGTGAGACTGACCCAGAAAGGCATCCTTTTGATGATGCAGGCCTGGTTTGGCTAGATTGAGGGGTTACTTCATTCATAGACCTGAGCAGGTCAACCCAGCTAGGTTTGACTAATGACAGAATACCCAGATGTCAGAAGTAGAAGAAACTTAGACATCTGGGCCAACCCTATCCTACACATGGAGAAACTGAGGCCTAGAGTGGACAAAGGAGCTGCCTATGGTCATACACAGAGTTGATGGCAGAGTTGAGACTGGTGCCTAGGATTCAAGCTTACTTCTGGCATTCATGGTTGCCTGACTCTTCTACTTGGAACAACCTTGGAGCTTGCTGGGTGGCATAGGGAGAATCTTTAGAGTTCTCTTTGTTTCACCCCATCCAGTGCTATCTCCTCTCTAGGCCTTGGTGTCCCCAAGTACAAAATGAAGAGGTTGGACTTAGTGACTTTCAGGTCCCTTCCACCCCTAGGTCCCTGATACTACTCATCACCTCAGTAGCTTAAATGCTATCTAGGATGATGTCAGGGCCTGAGCACAAAGCCAAAGGAGAGATTTGTGCCTATGATCTGGAGCAGGCACCCAACCTGGGATGGGGCAGTGGGTGGACTGGAGGGACGGACCTTCCAGGCCGAGAGGCCATCCCTGGGGTGGGTTGGGGAAATTCTAAAGATCATTCGATCCAATTTGCCTGGATTCTAGAATATATAAGGGTCAGAGGGATGACTCTAGACTGCATATGGCCTTGAATGTCAGCCAGAAAAGTCTGGGCTTGGTCTTTTGAATTCCAGGGGATGTTTTTGAGCTGGGGGACATGGGGGATTTGAGGATCACAGGTTCATAGTTAGAAGGGACCAGCTGATCCAACCCTCCTATTTTACAGATGTAAAAACTGAGAACAAGAAAAGTTTCAGTGACTTGCTCAGGGTCTGAGGTGGGATCTGAAGCCAAATCTTCCTGACTCCAGCTCCTGTACCCTCATCCCTATTATATCACATCACAGCTCCATGTGACACCAGGTCCTGTGGTCTTCTGTAAAGGGTGACTAAGAGGCTGTTTTTTCTGCAGTCACTAAGAATTTCCTGGGTTCCCACACTGGCCACAGAAGAGGACTGGCTAGGCAAGTCTTGTCATCATCCCATTGGTCATATGTGATCTCTTGTGGCCAACAGGAAGGCCATAGCCTGGCCAATTTATCAACAATGATGGATTCGGGTCATTACCCCAGGGAGCACTCAGCTCCAAGACTCCCCAGTTATCCAGCTGTGGTCCACCATTTCTCCTGACCTTGTTCTCAAAACTGATGTGCCTAGTGTCCCCAGGGAAAGGGGAGCCAAGTGCACTCAGGCCAGGGGTAGTTTCGCTATTTTCCTTGTAGGGGGGAGGAAGGGATGAAGTGTCCCTTGGCACTCACCAGGAGAGGGAGGGAAGACTGAGTAGGAGGAGTAGTACTCTACTAGGCTGAGATGGAACATGGAGAGGGGGTGGAAGGACAGGCATTCCTGGCTGAGGGACCAGAAGCAGTGAAGGCAGGAAAAGGTGGGGTGATTTTGGTGAACACTGGCTCCAGTTTGGCTGCAGTACCGAGTGCACAATGGAGAACAGGGAGAGGCCATGTTCATCTGGATTGGAGAGGACCTTGGACACCACACAAGTTTGGACTCAGTCTCTTCAGTTCCAAGGTATGTTTTCTGAGCTGGGGAGATGCTGGAGTCACTATTTCCCATTTCGGACTGTGTAGAGATCAAATAGCAGAATTGAAGCAAAGCTGAGCCCGTGGGACAAACTCAAACCCAGTTCATCCAGGGCTCAACTCTTTCTACAAGCTTCTCTGCTGAAGTTCTTGTGGTCTTTGCTTTGGTACCTCCCTGCATGGAGAGATCCCTGCATTCAACTTGACTTAGAGACGTCAAAGGTTTTTTATTAGGAATTTTTTCTACCTCCATCTTCCCTATGGCTTCACCTTTTTATTGATGAATCAATCATTTATTAAGTGCCTACTATATGCCTACTACTAGGTTTTGTGCTAGGTGCTAGAGACAAAAATGAAATAATGCCTACTTCAAGGAACTTGAATTCTACTGGTTAAGGGGTAAGGGAAAAATTTCTACCTTTCTCCTGCTCCCTTCCTCAGTTGCAGTCAGACATCTTTCTATTCCTCCTCTCCCTCATAGGGCCCTAGGGAGACACACATGGTTCGGACCCACAATGGGCCACCGGGGACTGCCTATGTGCAGAGAGGTAAAACATTTCTCCCTGAAAAGAAAAATAGTCTACTGGATGAGCAGAATGGAAGAATATGTTGTTGTTGTCATTTTTAGCCATGTCCAACTCTCCATGACCTCATTCAGGGTTTTCTTGGCAGATATACTGCAATTGTTTGCCATTTTCTTCTCCAGTTCATTTTACAGATGAGGAAACGAGGCAAACAGGGTGAAGTGACTTGCCCAGGGTCAAACGGATAGTGTCTGAGGCTGGATTTGAAGTCAGGAAGAGGAATCTTCCTGACTTCTAGCCTAGTACTTTATCCACTTCGATACCTAGCTGCCCCAAGGAATACAAACAACTAGGATGGAATTGGGGAGGGTCCCAGAGAGAAGAAAAATACTACCCCATATCTCCAACCCTAGTCCCCTCACATTATCTCCTGTGTTATTTCACACTGTCCCCCATATATCCCACTGAATCCTAAACTCCCCACACATTATGCTGGTATTCCCCTTCCTTGGACTTTCTCCTTTCTCCCTTTTTGTCTTTGTCCCTCTCTTGCCTTTCCACTCCATGTCTCTTTTCCTTTGTCTGATTCCAATCTCTGCCTGTCCTCCTTCCTATCCTCTCCCCACCCAAATTCTCTCCCAATCTCTTTCTTGCCTGTCTCTCACATGTTACAGCTCTCTCTACGTCCTCATGTCTCTCTCACTACCCACCTGGTCCCCACTACACTATCCCCCATATCCTGCACATGCTGCCCCCTCACTCTCTCCCCTGTGCCTCCAGAGTGTCTGCACTCTATGTGGCCTCTCATGTCTTTCCCTGCTCCATCCCACTTTCCCCATTCTTGACATCATCCCCCATATCTACCAGGTCTCTCTTCTTTCAGCTGCCCTGTCTCCCCACAGTATCTACTATGTTCTCAGCACACTCCCCTCCATGTCTCCTGTCCTGCTTTGATCTCCAAACTGTGCTGTCCCTCATCATTTGGTTCCCCACACTGTCTCTCTCCATCTCCATACTGTAGATTATTTCCCCCATTGTTCCGCATGTCACCCTATATCTCTTCATGTCATTCTCTCCATGTTTATCCAATCTGGGTCCCCTTCTACTATCCCTCCCTATTTTGTCCCCCCTTGGCATTGTCCCCTATTTCCCTGTTCTCCCTGTGTCACCCTCAGCATGGTCTTTTGTGGTTCCTTCTCTGCCATCTCCCCTTGTCCCTGGGCAAGTGACCAGGAAAGTGCACTCCTGGCTCTAGATTGGAGTGTGGCATCTTTGTTCTCTGGCTCAGGATGTTCTGGGACAAGGGGTGACGTGTAGGCGATTGTCCATGCTTGCCCCACCTTCCTCCAAACTAGCTTCCCAGGACAAAGAGTCCTCCCAAAGGCCTGCCAGGTCTCTGCCAGGACCCAGGTATCCAGTTCCTCATTATCCTCCAATCTTCTCAGGGATCCAGGCCCCCAGGTCCCAGTCCCTAGGCCCTTCCTGATGCTGGGTCTAGAGAGTTTTTACTCAGCCCACTCACTGTTTCCTCTCTGCCTAAGAATTCTTATCCCTCACTCTCTCCTGGTCCCCTCCCCCAATCTCAATCTCTCCATCTTTCTCTACCTTGTTCTTTGTCTCTGTCTCTCTCTGTCTCTGTCTGTCTCTGTATGTGTGTGTCTGTCTGTCTGTCTCTCAGCCTCTGTCCTGTATCTGTTTGTCTCTGTCTTTGTCTCATTCTCTCTCTTGTTCTCCCTCTGTCGGTCTCTCTATTTCTCTCTCTGTCCCTCTCCCTCTCTCCCTCCCTTCCTCTCCTTCTCTCTCTTTCTCAAAGAGGCCTCAAAGTGCAGTAGAAAGAATATAGGACTTGGAGGCAGGAAATCTGGGTCTGGTACTTACCAACTGTGCAATCATGGGCCAGTTACTCAACCTCTCTGAGCTTCAATTCCAACATTTCTAAAATGAGGATACTAATACCTGCTTCATAGGAGAGAGGACCCAACAAGAAAATGTGTATAAAGAGCTTTATAAATGTTAATATTATGCCTTGTAGCCTCAACTTTTTGCCCATCTCCATTTCCTTCTGTATCTATCCCATCTCTTTGTCTCTTTCTTCTCAGCTATCTCTCATCTTTGTCTCTGTATCTAGATTCTCTGCAGCCTGTTTCACTCTTTCTTCTTTTCCTGTCTTCCTTTCCTTTATCCTTCTCCTGTCTCCTCTTTGTGTCTTTCCCTTTCTCTTTTGTAATCTCTCCACCCAGTCTTTCCCTTCTCCTCCCTCCATCTTTAGCCTAGCTTTGACAACCTCCCTGTCTCTTTCTATCACCATCCCTCTCTGTCTCTTCCTCATTTGGTCTTCCTCAATTTTCTGTCTATCCCTCTTTCATTTATACCACTCTCATGTCAATGTCTCTCTCTCTATCCTAATCTCTTTTCCTATGTCTCTGTCCCTCTCTCTTCTGTCTCCTTTCTATACCACTCTCTTGTCTTTGTCTCTCTCCTGTCTCTCTCTCTCTACTAATCTTTTTTCCTATCTCTGTCTGTCCTCTGTTCTGTCTCCCTCTTTCTATCTCCATCTTTGTTGTCTCTGCCCCTCTATCAATCTCTCCTTCAGCCATTCTAGGTGTTTGGTAATTTAAGCTCATTAAGGTTAATTACTGACCCTGGTCTGCCCGGAGCCAGCACTAATGGGAACATCCGTGTGGGGAGACTCAAGGGTTGAGGAGTATAAATCCCTCTGCCGAAGGAGCAGCCCCAGCCAGGCTCCCCGGGCAGGTGAGGCCCCAGTCATATCCTCGGCCAGTCCTTTATCCTTCGAGCTGAGCAGGATGCTTGGATCTCTTTCAAGGGGAAGGGGGGGGTGGAAGTAGTTATGAGGGGTTCCTGGGGATATGGGAATGATTCCAGTTAGGTTCAGTAGGGTATGCCAATAGGCCCAGGTGGAAGAGCATGTTCTTAATCTTTCTCCATCTCCCCCAGCCATGGCTCCCTGCTTATCCACCCTGCTCTTCGTTTACCTTTGGCTCCTGTGGGGTGAGTGTTAAGGAAGGGACCTGGGAGGCAAAGGGACTAGTGCAGTTGAACTTGGAGAGCTCGCTCTGAGCCAGGAGGTTCTACAGTAGGCGGCTGGCTGTGAGGAGGATGGGCTGTAGTGAGCCGGCTGGTTAGTTCTAAGTAGGAGAGGGGGTTCTGCTCAGGGGCTGGAGCTGCAGCAGGGAGCTGGTAGGGGTGGCCCAGGAACTTGACCCAGCTCTCTCTGCGTCCTCCGCCAAGGTTCAGTTACCGGGGACCCCCTGGGCCGCTGCTTCCTCACGGCTTTCCTGCAGAATGGGGGCGCGACGGGGCCAGACTTCCGCCTGTACTTGTCCTCGCCGCAAGAGGTGCCGAAGTCTGAGCAGGGCCTCGCCCTGGTGACTGTGGAGGCTCGGGGGGTCTCCTTCCGGCAGCAGCTGAACCTGGAGCCTGGGCGCACTCGAACCGTTTGGCTGCCCTCGAGCGTGGAACTGCACGGCTCCGGAGTAAGCCTGGGAGCCGTCCAGGTCACGTCGTCACGGGATGTGTCCGTGAAGGCCGTGAACGCCCGGCTGCGCTCTCTGGACACGGCGCTGATTTTCCCCTGCGACCAGCTGGGCAGACACTACACCGTCGTCACGCCCGCGCTGCAGCCCAGCGACAGGTACAAGGAGTTTGCCGTGGTGGCAGGTTCCCTGCCCACGCAGGTTCAGCTGACCCCGCCGTGCGCTGTGACCCTGGGTGGCGTGACCCACCAGGCTGACCAGCCCCTAGACGTTAGCCTTGGGCCCTTCGAAGCTGTGCAGGTGCAGAGTGAAGCAGACCTGTCCGGGACCTTGGTGAGCGCCGAGCGCCGGGTGGCAGTGATAGCGGGCCACAGCTGCCTGCGCTCGGGCAGCGACTGCGAGCATGTATCTGAACAGCTGCTGCCCAGGAGCCACTGGGGTCGCGTCTACGCCGTCCCTCCCTTTGCCACGCGAGTCCCCGGGGAGAAAAATCCCTTCGACTACGTCTACGTGGTGTCGGACAGTGCCGGCCGCCTGAACTTCTGGAGCGGCGGCGGCATGGCTGGCGAGCGAGCGCTGACTCCGGGCCAGGTCCTGCGTTTCTCACTGGACTCGCTCAGGCCCCTGGTGCTGCAGTCCTCCGCCCCAGTCCAGGTGCTGTTCTTGGCCGGAGGTGGGTCCCGGGAGGGCGTGGCCTACGACCCCTGGTTTGCTCTGGTGCCACCAGTGAGTTCCTACGGCCGATGCTACACTCTCACTGCGCAGCCAGGGTTCTCTAACTTGGCCTTGCTCATGGCCCCGAGAGAGGGGCTGGAGCCGGGGACAGTGCTTTTAGATAAGAGGCCACTGACCGACTTGCGTTGGCAGCCCATTCCCTGCGGAGATAGAAGCTTCTCCTGGGCAGAGGTCGCCTATGGTACGGGAGGCGGCGGGAGCCACCGGCTAGAAACTCTCGGAGGCCAAGTAATAGGGGTCCTCGGCTGCGGGATCTCGGAGAGCGCTGGCTTTGGAACTCAGGCAGTGCGGGAGGCTGGTGAGCCGGGCTACCAGGGCTTTAGAGAGGTCGGGGCTGGGGTCATCTGAGTCCCTAGGGGAGATGTGGACTGGGACAGGGGAGTGGGGAGAGGAGTAGATGTCTGAGTCCCTAAGTAAGGTGGGGAGCCCAAAGGACTTGGGGACTGAGGAGGGGAGGAGAGGGGAACGTCTGAGCCTCTGAGGGCTTGAGGTACACGATCTCGATAGAGAGAGAGGAACTAGAAAGCTGGACACCTGGGTGCAGATCTCACTCTCGCTACTTCCCTCTGGTCCCCCACAGTCATCCAAAGTGGTACTCCATCCGAACGTCTGCAAGATCTGGGATCCTTAGTTCACCCTCCACAGATCTCCGGGCTACAGACAGGGCCCCGTCACCTTTCTCAGCTTTTTCCCCTGCCCCACCCTCAGCCCGGGACCCTTCCCCAAGCAGGATCCCTCACTCTGCCCAACCCTGATTCCTTCCCTCAGTCCCTGCCCTCGCCACCAGGGCTTCCCCTACTTCCTTTTCCTCCGAATCCTGGCTCTGTCTACCCACCAACCTGCAAGGATTATTTCTGCGCCAAGGGTACATCATGTCGCCTGGTGAAGAACTTCCCTCAGTGCGTGGCCCAAGGGCCACCAGTGGCTGTGGCTGAAGCTGTAGGCAAACCTGTGACCATCACTGAGCCTGAGTCTTTGTCTGGGGCCAAGACCGTGGCTGCTTCGGGGGCTGTGATCAAGCCTGCAACCATCTCAGAACCTGTGGTTTTAGCAGGGCCTGTGGGTGACTCTGTGGTGGGGTCTGTGGCAGAGACCCTGAGGGGATCTATACCAGGACCCATTGTTGTGCCCGGTCCAGGGCCTGTAGGTGGGTATCCATCAGAATATCAGCCAGGACAGCTGAGTGCATCTCTGGCAGAACCTGAGTTTGAGCTCATGGAGGGGTCTGTGGCACAATCTGGAATTGGGCCCATCAGGGAATTTGTGTCAGAATCTGGGCTTGGGAACATGAGGGTGTCTATAGCGGAATCTGGTCTTGGACCCATTGGGGTATCTGGGGGGAAATCTGAGCTTGGATCCGTGCCAGTGTCTACGGCAGAATCCAGGTCTGAGTCCTTGGTAGTACCTGCAGCGGACCCCGGGCTTGAGAATGTGCTGGACCCAGCAGAAGACACCGTGGTCGTAGCCGAGCCTGTGTTTGAGCCTCCAACTTCACAGACTTGCTGGGCGTCGGGACTCCCCTACTTTCACACCTTCGACGGTCGTTCCTTTGCTATGCCAGGAGCCTGTGCATATACAGTGTGTCGCTCTACCCAAGGTGTCTCCGGGGAGGGGCTCCCAGCCTTCCACGTGTGGGCTGGTGGCGCTGGGGGCAGGTTGCCGCTCCGCTATGTCGCCTTCAGTGTATTCGGCCACACGATCACAGCTGCCAGATACGAGTATGGATTCGTCAGGGTAAGAACCTGGCCCCCAGTCTTCCCACTTTAGAGACCCCAGGCATCTACGACCCAGGCCCATTTCTTTCCTATAGATCAAGGAATCAGGGACCACCCACTCCCTCCCCGGAGTCCCCTTGTTCCCATGCCCTGCTTCTTTTCCTCAGAACTAATGGGTCCTTCACAGACCCATCTCCCCGCAGGTCGACCAGCAGCGAGTCCGGCTACCGGTGACCCTGGCAAGCGGACGGCTTTTACTGTCTTACCGAGGAACTGAGCTGTGGGTCGAGGCTCAGGCAGAGGCAGTGACCGGGACCGGAACTGGGATTGAGACCGTAGTCAAGGCAGGGGCAGGGGCAGAGGCAGGGTCCGGAACCAGGAAGAGAAACGGGACCGCAGTCAAGGCAGGAGTCACAGCTAAGGTAGGGGAAAGGACCGGGACCGGGACCGGGACTGGAACCGGGACTGGAACCGAGATTTGGGCAGGGATCGGAGCCTCAGCCAAGACAGGTGCAAGACCTGAGACTTGGACCGCAACCGAGACTGGGACCAAGGTGGGGTCAGAGTCTGGCCCTAAGGCAGGTTCAGAGTCTGGGGATAGGACTGGAACCAGTACAAGGACTGGAGGCAAGGTAGAGGCCGCGATAGGCTCCAAGACTGGAACTGTAGCCCAGACAGTGGCAGGGGTAGCGTCGAAGACCTGGACTGGGACGGAGATTGCAACTGTAACCAAGCCAGGGGTAGGAGTCTTGCCAGGGGCCAGATTCGGGTCTCAGGTGGCTTTCCGCCTGGTCTATGACTGGCAGCAAGCCTTGTGTCTCACAGTGTCTGGAGGGTACCGGAGCCACGTGGAGGGTCTCTGCGGAAACTTCAACGGAGAGTCCGCAGACGACCTCAGCCTGCCGCAGCAAGACGCTGTCCTAGCTTCGGACCCAAGGATACCTGGCCCAGTCCTTAGTTCCTCTGTCCCTCCTAGAGTCTTTGCCCAAGCTTGGGCCTTGGAGTCATCTAGTGCCTCCTGCCACTCGAAATGGGGGTCTTCATGCATTCTGGACCACGAGGTGCCAGGGGTGAAAACGTGTTTGCTCATGGAGAGCCAGCTGGGCCCCTTCGGAAACTGCCACCAGATTCTGAATCCTAAGCCCTTTGTACTCAGTTGCTTGGAGGCGGCTTGCGCCTTTCCTGGTTATAGACCGGTGATTTGTCGAGAGCTGGAGACGTATGCCCGTGCCTGTCAGCGGGAGGGAGTATCGCTGGGCCTCTGGAGGCTACTGACCAGTTGCCGTAAGTGCATGAGGGTCTTGGGACAGAGGTATGGTGATCGTAGACTCTGGGGTATCTTGTGGAGGCAAGGAGGTGGGGGGAGTCAAGGACCTCTGGGTCCTTGGGCTGAGGAATCTATGAATTTCCTTGGGCCGGTGGGCAGTGGATTTCAGGATCCTAAGGAGCAGATGAGACCTCCTGTGACCTGGGTCAGAAGGGAAGTAATAAATCATTATCAGCAGTTTAAATAAAAGCACTTGTGGAATGCATACAGAATTTTCAAATGGCAAACAGTGGAAAGGGTTATTTCCCCATCTTCTCTTTCCAGCATCCCCTCTTCCTCACCTCCCTATCTCATGGTCTCCCTTTCCTCCCCATTTCCCTCTCAAACATAAAGCTACTGTTTCTTGCTTATCTAGTCTCTTCCATTGATCAACTGCTCCATTTTTTAAAACTACCAAAATTTTTAGGATTACTGCCTTATGATATAGTTTGAAGTTTAGTCATGCTATACTCCTTTTTCCTTATTATTTTTCTTGAGGCTTTGCATCTCCCACTGAATTTCTTATTGTTCAGTCTCATATCAGATTTTTTGTGACCCAATTTGGAGTTTTCTTGGTACAAAAATGGGAGAAGTTTGCCATTTCCTTCTCCTGCTCGTTTGAAAGATGAGAAAACTAAGGCCAATAGGATTAAGTGACTTGCCCAGGTAAGTGTCTGAGGCTGGATTTGAGCTCAGATCTTCCTGTCTCTAGATCTGGCACTTATCCACTTGGTTACCTAGCTGCCCCATATCAACTGAATGTGTTAATTCTAATTCGAATCCCTAATTTATTCTAATCTCTAAATTTTACCCCTATAGTAATTTAATATAACCCTACTTCTACAGATCAATTTCAGTGAAATTGCCATTTTTATTAGGTTGGCAAAGCCCAGGCATGAGCAGAGAATATTTCTCCAATTATTTGTCTTCCTATAAAGTGTTCTGTAGTTATATTTATATATAATGTGTTTGAATGTGTTTTAGTAGGTAAAACTTCTAGCTATTTATGCATTTCAAAGTTATTTTGAATAACTTCTATTGTTGCTTCTTTCTGGCTTTTTATTACTGTATAAAATGCAAATAACATTTGTGGGTTAATTTGGGTCGTTCCCTCTTCTTTTCCATTCTGTTTTCTTCTCTTTTCCTCTACATCTCTACCTCCCCTTTCTTCCTTCACCTCCCTTCTCCTTCCCTGAATCTTCAGATGACACAAAGCTGAGAGATCTGAGAGATTCTGGATACCAAATAAATAAATAAGCTAATCAGACAACAAGTTAGAATTCTGGATCCAATCTCATAATATTAAAATTATTAGTGATAAACACCAATTCCTTTACTTAGGTTCAAAAAGTCAGTTTCACAGTTGCAAAATAGAAGTCTGGTAGAAGGGTAAATCCTGTGAAAGGTCTGGTGAGGTTTTTGGCTGTAAACTAATTTTTTTTGTTGTTTAGTCATTTATCAGTCATGACCAACTCTTCCTGACTCCATTTAGGGTTTTCTTGGCAAATTGCTGAAATGATTGGCCATTTCCTTCTCCAACTCATTTGACAGATGAGAAAACTGAGGCAAAAAGTGTTAAGTGACTTGCCCAGGGTCACACAACCAGGAAGTGTCTGAGGTCACATTTGAACTCAGGTCCCTCCTGACTCCAGTCCTGGTGCTCTATCCACTGCACCACTTAGTTTCTCTAAGCTGAATATGAATGTAATAAAGCAGTCCAAATAGGAAATCATGTACGGGTCAACAGAGGCATAGTGTCCAGGACAAGGGATGAGATGCTCCCTTCTGTCCTCTGTCCTGTACAGAGTACATCTAGAATGTTGTATTCATTTCTAGGTACCACTTTAGAAGGGACAGTCAGAGGAAATGCCTAGAGATAGTGCTGTAGAAGAATTTGTTGAAGAAACTGGGATTCTTTAGGCAGTAGAGAATCCTTGGGGTGGGCGTGGAGAGGCGATGCATCCATGATATCCAGCTTCCAGAATAGCATGTGAAAGTGAGATCTTGGCTCTGAGAGGGAAGAAGGAGGCAGGTGCGGTAGGTGGACGAGAGGGAGATTTTAACTATCAGAACAGCCTTCAAACGGTTGCTGGAGCTGTCCAACAAGGGCCTGGGCTGCGCCCGAGGTTTAGAGTTCCCTGTCACTGCCACTTGGTCTTCAAGCAGAGTTTGAATGACCACTTCTGGGAGATACTGCAGAGAAGATGCTTAATATAGAATAGGCTGATATTCCGAGGTTTCTTCCCCCTCAGAGACTGAGGCTTCTGTGTCCTAGGGCGGGTGAGAGAGCTAAGGGTTTCTGGGTCCTAGGAATTGAGAGGGCTCTCCCTTGGATCCTGGGTGATAGGAGGGCTCTTGACTCTTGGGCATGGAGTCTCCTGGGGATAGATGAAGGGGCTCATCATAGCCCCTCTTTATCTCCTTTCTCCATGAAGACCGGATATGCGGGCCCAACAGTCACTATGAGCCATGTGGCTCAGCCTGCCCTGCCACGTGCGCAGACCACGAAGGCGGATCCCCCCAGCAATGTGCATTGCCGTGCCTGGAGACCTGCGCCTGCGATCCTGGCTTTGTGCGCAGCGGTGCAACCTGTGTGCCTCGAGGGGGCCCAGACTGTGGCTGCCTGCTGAACGGACTGCTTCTGGGGCCTGGGGAAGCTATTTGGGTGGGCCGGGGCTGTGGCCACCGCTGCTGGTGCCCTGCCAGAGGGGGCCAGGCTCGCTGTCATCCAGCGGGCTGCGGGCCGAAGGAGCGCTGTGCGGTCTCTGGGGGTGTGCGGGGCTGCCGGGCCACCAGAATCACCACCTGCCGGGCTGCGGGCGCCGGCCACTTCGAGACTTTTGATGGGCACCGCTACCGCTTCACTGGTTCCTGCAGCTACCTGCTCAGCGGCCTCAGAAGCTACAGCTCTAGGACGAAGCAGACCCTCATCCCCTTCCGTGTCCTACTCAACGCTGGGCCTGCTGGAATCCCAAGAGGGGTTGTGGTCCATGTACCAGGTTGCCATATCCGGCTGGACCGGGGCCAGTCTGGCAGGGTTCTGGTAAGAGACGGAGAGATCCTCTGGCTCTGTGTCTTTGTTTTCATGACCTTGTGTCCCAGTCCTTCTTTTTCTTGGTTCTTGTCTCTTTGTTGGTCTCCTGGTCCCTTCGACCTGCCCTGGCCTCCCCACCCCACCCTCACCCCTGACCCCACCGCACCCCGCGTCCTTGCTTACCTCATTGTCTCAGTTGCTCCGCTCTCTCCATCTCTGTCTGTATCTCTCTCCATCTCTCTGTATCTCTCTCTGTTTCTTTCCCCTCATCTCTATGTCTCTCCATCTGTTTCTCTGCTTGTGTCTCCCTCTTTCCAAGTGTCCCCCACACTCTCTCTGGGCCTCTCTTCCTATGTATCTCTGTCTGACTAGACAGATGGTGAAGACTGGCTCTCCCTGTATCTCTCTGTCTCTGAATTTCTGTATGACCTGTACCCTTTATGTATGTCTCTGTCTCACTGTATCTCTCTGTATTTTCAGTGTCTCATTATCTCTGTCTCTCCATATGTTCTTCACTCTTTCTCTTCTGTGTTTCTGTCTCTTGCTATGTCTCTCCTCATCTCTCTGTGTAACTTCCTCTTTCTCTTCTTTCTCTGTTCCTCTCTGCATATACTTCACCCTCTCTGTCTCTGTCTTTCTCTGTACCTCTCATTATCTCCTCATAGCTCACCCTATCTTTCTCTGTTTCATTCTATCCATTTGTCTTTTGCCATCTCTTTGCGCCTTTCAATATATTTGTCCCTCATCTGTTCTCTCTATCTGTTCTTCCCTGGATTCCTTCTTTCTCCCCACTCCCAACATGGTTCATGCCAGTGACGTGTGTCTCCTGGACATCTCTCCTGTGTCTGTTACGTCTGCAGGTGAATGGCACATGGCGGAATCTTCCATGCCAGGTGGGCGATCGTGTCCTGGTTTTCCACAGAGGGTGGGACACTGTTGTGAGCTGTCCTTTTGGCCTTGAGGTGGCCTTTGATGGCGGTAGCCATCTGGTCCTGGCACTGCCTAGGAGTTATGCAGGACAAGTGGCTGGTCTCTGTGGGAACTTTGATGGAGACCCAGCCAATGACCTGTTCCCCATATTGGGACCTCTCCCCATCTCTGGCTTGTCTGGTGCCTTGGCCCTGGTCCATAGCTGTCGTATTGGGGCAACCCAGGGCTGTGAGGAAGTGGTAGAAGGAAACTGGAAGGGAACAGACAGCAAGTGCAAGGGAGCCATAGGTGGCTGTGACATCCTTGTAGCCTCTGATGGACCTTTCCGTCTGTGCCACCATCAACTGCCCCCCCAAGGCTATTTCGATGACTGTGTTCGAGATGCTTGCCTCATTCCTAGGAGAGGGGCCTGCCCAATCATTAGGAACTACGCTGCTGCCTGCCAGGAGGAGGGGATCCCCATCTATCCATGGAGGACCCCAGACTTTTGCCGTGAGTTCAGGGATGCTGACATCTGGGCCTTTTTCTCCTCAGGGACCCATGCATCAGAACTTTTAGCCCCTGTTTCTGCCTCCTTAGGGATTCAGGAAACTGACCTTTAGGCTGCAACCATCAGACATCTAAGCCCCCATTTCCCCAAGAATCCAAACATCACTGGGCATCTGGCTTCAAAGGGAAGTAGAGAAGGTCTGGGAGTTCCTAGACAACATACATTCAGTTGGCCTATTTCCTCACAGGTCCACTATGCCCTGCTCATTCCCACTATGAACTGTGTGGGCCAGCTTGCCCTGTCACCTGTGAGAGCCTTTCTGGGCCTGCAGGTTGCCAGACTGGACGATGTCGAGAGGGCTGTGTGTGTGACACAGGCTTTGTGCTGAGTGGGGCAACATGTGTCCCTGTGCATCGATGTGGCTGCCTCCTCTCTGGCCACTACTATGAACCAGGTCTGCAGCTCCCAGGGATTTGGGGGGTGCCATGCAGAGAGCCCTGCATCTGCCAGCCTGGAGGTCAAATGTTCTGCCCCTGTGAGGTTTCCCAGGGTGCCCTGGCCCATGAAATCTCAGACCCAGGGCTCTGCCTGGTCTCTGGAGGCCTTCATTTTCGAACCTTTGATGGTATCACCTTCCGTCTCCATGGGCGCTGCTCCTACACCCTGGCTGAGACAGTCCCCAACTGCCCAGCAGGCCTCCTACCCTTTTCAGTGAAGGTGGAAAATGAGCCCAACAGGGCTGTCTTCAACCGTATTACCCTCACAGCTGTTGGACACCACTTTGGCCTTAATAGTGGGAACTGGGGCTATGTCATGGTGAGTGGTGCCAGCCTTCAACAACCCTGACATGTCTTGGGAGCTGGAGAGAGGGCAGGACCAAGAGCTCGAGACTGAGGAAAGGCAGGGATGGAGGGAAGTCTGGGAGTCATCACAGAAATGGAGGATTCAGGGCCAAGGCAGGGCATTGTTGAGGTCTCTATCTCAGTCTCTTTCTCCAGCTAGATCTCTGGCTATCATTTTGTCTCTTACATATCTCAATTTGTCTCTGTTGCTTTATTTCTCTGTTGCATCCATTTATCTGTCTCTCCATTTCTTTTCTGCTTCTCCCATCTTCCCATCCCTTACCTCCTTTCCTCCCTCATTTTCTGCTTTCTCATCTCCTTGACTTTATCTTTGACCATTGACCCCACAAAGCCTGAAGAGTACTTCCCGTTTTTACGGTATCTCCCTGATCCCATCTCTTTCCTGACCCCAGGTGGATGGAGTACGATTCTGTCTTCCATTTGGACTTCCTGGAGGTGGGATCCGAGCCTTCATGCAGGGGGCATCAATGGTGCTAGTAGCTCAGGGAGGGCCTCGCCTGCTCCTGGGCCAGGGCCCCCACCTCAGCCTGACACTGCCTACTACCTATCAGAGCTACATTCTGGGGCTGTGTGGGAATTACAATGGCAATAGTGAGGATGACCTAATATCTTTGGCCCCAGGCCCTGGCCTTCAGTCCTGCCCTCTGCCCCAGCCCTGTCCCAGCCCCAGTTGCCCCACTGTAGGGGAGGCTGAGAGTGCCCCATTCCGGAGGTCCAACTCCTGTGGGCTCCTGTTGGCAACCCAGGGCCCATTTGCCCCCTGCCACCACACTTTGCCCCCTGGACCCTTCTTCCAACGCTGCCTGGCAGATGTCATCCGTAGCCGGGGGAGCCACAATGTCCTGTGCCACTGTCTCAGGAGCTATGTGGCTGCATGCCAGGAGGCAGGTGCCCATGTGCTACCCTGGAGGAGCTCAGCACTTTGCCGTGAGTTTGGACACCAGTAGATGTCCCAGAAGAAAAAGGGTTGGCTACAACTATGCTAAGGCCCAGGAGTGGTGGACAGGCAGGGGACCAAGTTTGGGAGGCCAGGGACTGATATGGGTATTTGGGATCAAACAGAAGGGCTGGTGCTGACCAACCAGTAAAACCAGACAGCGATGTTGGGGGCTTCTCAGACCCAGGCTGAGGGAGAAGGTTGTGCTGGGAATCTGGGGAATTTGGGGTGCAGAGGCTGGAGCCAGGCTATCCAGAAGACACGTGGGACAGAGATAGAGAGAATGTGGATTTGGGGACCAGAGGAGACTGAGGCATAGGCAGGATAGGGCATCTTATGGGAGCAGGACTGACTTCCCACCTCTATCCCCACAGCCATGCGCTGTCCTCGGAACAGTTACTACAGTCTGTGTGCAGACCCTTGTCCAGCTGCCTGCCCAGGTGTCCAAGCCATTGTCCGGAACCCGGTTCGATGCACTGAGGGCTGCCAGTGTGAGCCAGGCTTCTTCCCAGCTGCAGGGGCCTGTGTCCCCCTGAAGAATTGTCCCTGCTTCCACCAGGGCCTCTACTTTTCGGTGAGTGTTGGGATGTTTCTCCCCTGCCCTCCTCCTCAGACCCATTCCTCCCTTCTAACCCCAGGGTTTGAGTCAGACTTGATCTGATCTCTGTCTCTCCTCTGACTTCAGCCACGACAGCCAGTCCTCACTAACCACTGCACGTCTGCCTGCTCCTGCCAGCCGGGGAAAGGAGTGACCTGTGTCCCACACCAATGCCCCAAGGGGCACCTTTGCAGCATCAGTAATGGAGTCCTCAGCTGCCTCCGACCAGGTGACCTAGATGTTAGTACCTCTTAGGGAGCTTGAAGAGTCTGAGTGCTTAGGGACCTGAGGGCATAGTGCCCCCCAAAGCAATGGGACCTGGCTTCTCAGTCTGGCTGGGGGTTGGGAAATCAGGCTTCTGGGCCTCGGGGGTGCCTGCCACTGCCTCCCCAGTTAGGATGTAAGCTCCTAGAGAGTAGGGATTGCTTCATTCTTTACAGGTCTAACTCCAGCACATAGCCTAGTGTCTGACACATAGTAGGTGCTTAATAAATGCTTGATAATTGATTGATTGATTAATTAATTATTTGGATGCCTGGGGTCCCTGAAGTTAGGTAGGTGATGGGTACAGAACATTTAGGTCTTCAGAGAAATGGGGGGTAAGGGTCTGAACCCCTGGGTGCCTAACTCTTTCCCTCTCTTCTCCTCCAACAGCCTACTCTCTCATGTCCCCAGTCCCTCTGACACCACCACTGGTCCCAGGCAATGACCCTGCCTGTCCCCTGTACTCCCGCTATGTTCCCTGTGGCCCAGCCTGTCCTGCTACATGTGCTAACCCAGCAGCCCCGGCTCACTGTGGCCTGCCCTGTGCCTCCATCTGCCAATGTGTGCCGGGCCGACTTCTACTGGCTGGACGCTGTGTGCCCAGTGAGCAATGTGGCTGCCTCCTAAGACCAGGCAAGGCCTTCTGGACAGAGGGCTGTGCACAACGCTGTCACTGCCCGGTAGCCGGGGGGCCTGGGAGTACTGGCATCCAGTGCTGGCCTGCCCGGTGTCAGGGCCGCTGTGAAGAGGCCTCTGGTGGAGGGCATCGCTGTCAGCTGATCCATCAGGGCTCTGGGTCCCACCACGTTACCTGCACTGTATCTGGTGATTTCCACTTCCAAACTTTTGGAGGTGCCCAATACAGTTTCCCTGGCTCTTGTGTATACCGGCTGGCGGGCCCTTGCAGTACTAGTAGGAGTAGTGGCCTTGACCCCTTCTACTTGGACATGACCACACACATCCGACCCCTTGGCTGCTCAAAGTCACTGACCCTGCGGGCCTGTGGCCTCAGGCTGGACATGAGCCCAGTGGACCCAAACCTTCTCCGGGTGAGGCCTGTCCCCTCAGCCATTGCTCCCCACTCTTCCCTACTGAGACCTTCCTGACCCCTCCTGACCTCCCACAAACCCCTCCACTGTTTCTCAGTGATGCTTAGTGGTCCTTGTAGTCTTACCCCTGCTCTCCCTAATCATTTCACAATTTCCCAGCCTTCCCTTAGGAATACACAGCATTCAAATTTCAAAGCCCCTTTCCACCTGGTTCCAACCCATTTGGAACCAGGCTTATCACCCATTTTCCTTCTCTTACTCTAAGTTCCAGTCTCATACTCACCTTCTGTAAGTCCTCTCTCCATGTCTTTGCACAAGCTGTATCTCATATCTGGAATGCACTAGCTCCTCAATTCCAGATCTTGGAACCCCTAGACCTCTTCAAGGCTCAGCTTCACAGTGCCAATTCAGAAACCAAGCCTCTCCCAATTCCTCACCCCGCCACTTCCTAACCCTCTCCCCAAATTGCTTTTTCATTTAATTATCTGTATGCATGTTATTTTCTCTCAATAGAACACATGTTCTTTGGGAGCAAGGATCTTTATATTTTTCCCTTGGCATCCTCAGAATCTAGCACAGGACCTGGCATATAAGAGCGGCTTAATGAATGTTTGTTGAATGACTGAGGGAAAAGAATTAGATTGCTGTGCTCCCAGAGGGTGGAACCAAGGAGCACTGACTGGTGACCTCAATGTAGAAAATTTGTTGTAAAGGAAAAACTTGCCACAGTGAAAGCATCCTCAAGTTAAAAGGGCTGCCTGCCTCAAGTGGGAGTAAACTCAAGGCTCCAGGCCTGGGTTAATGGGATTCTTAGGTCCCTGGAGCTGTTCTTTGGATAATAGGTTCCCCAAGGCTGGAATGAGTAGGCTTTGGGAAACTTGGGCTTGGAAAAGCTGGACACATGTGCTTCCTCTTGCCTGGATAAATAACCAGATACCTGGGTCCTCTTTCCCCACAGGTAGATGGCATTCTTGAGTCGTTGCCCTTCTTCCATGGACGCTGTCTTTGGGCGTATACCTGTGGGGGTCAGCTGTGCCTGGACACAGCCTCAGGCCTCTCTCTGACCTATGACTGGGACAGTCTGGTCCGGCTCTCGGTACCCCAGGCCATTGCTAGAAGCCTGTGTGGACTCTGTGGGGACATGGCTAGAGGGCTACCATCATCTCAACTCTCTGGCCTGGCCCATTCTTGGAAGGTGGCCGAGATCCCTGGTTGTGGCCCATCCTGTGGGCCACATTGTCCACCCCCCTGTCTGGCTACTCAGCGCAGTCGCTACCGAGGGCTGGGCTACTGTGGACTTCTGGGTGCATCCACAGGGCCCTTGGCCCCCTGCCACCCAGTCTTGAACCCCATTTCCTTCATGGAGGACTGCCTGGATGATGTGTGTCAACATCGGGGCTGTCATCAAGTTTTGTGCCGAGCCCTTGTGGCCTATGTGATGGCCTGTCAGGCACGAGGGGTCCATCTCAGGCCCTGGAGGACGCCCAGTTTATGCCGTGAGTGGCAGGGCCAGGTACCAGGGAACCCAGGGTGCTTGGGGCCAGGGAGCCAAGCCCCAGAGTCCTTAGTGGGCAGAGGATGGGCACACAGATCACCCAGGCTTGGAGTGGGGGAAGCAGTGAAGAGGCTTCCAATCTTTAAAGGTGCTTACTGGCTAAGACTGGATTAATTGAAATATTCTTCTTTTTTTCCTTGATTTTTTTTCCACCTCCATGTTTCTCTCCTGGTCTGTATCTTTCTGTTTTCTCCCTCTCCTTCCATTTGTCTGTCTCTCTGGTTCTTGATCTCCCATGTTTTCCTTTGTCCTCCCGGGCTCTGTCTCTGTCCTGTTTCTCCTTTATCTCTCGTTTCTCTTTCCCTCCCTGATTTCTCTCTCTTCTATCTCTTGTCTTTTCTTCTGCCTGTCTGTCTCTCTTTCCTCTGTATCTCTCTGGGAAGTCTTTCCCTCCTAATCTCTTTCTCTGTCTCTCTCTGCCTTTCTGTCTCTGGTCTTTCTCTCCCCTATTGTCTCCATGTCTCTTTCCTTCCCTGCCTATCCTGGGCCCCCAGCACTTCAATGCCCAGCTCATTCCCACTACGAGCTATGTGGTCCACGCTGCCCCTTGATGTGTGGGGACCTGAAGGGACCCAACGGCTGCCAGGCTGGGGATCAGTGCCAAGAGGGCTGCGTGTGCAATGCTGGCTTTGTGCTGAGTGGGGCAACCTGTGTGCCAAGGAGCCACTGTGGCTGCCTCCATGAGGGCCGCTATCATGCGCTAGGGACCACTTGGTATCCAGGCCCTGGCTGTGAAAGGCAATGCCGTTGCAGGCCAGGTGGCACTGTGTCCTGTGGGCCAGGACTCTGTAGCTCCCATGAGGTCTGCACCATCCATAGAGGAATTCGAGGCTGCTTCCCAGATGGTCGGGCCAGCTGCTTTTTGGCAGGGTTAACACATGGCCTGACCTTTGATGGCCGTGTCTTTGGAGGCCTGGCTGGACAATGTGCTTATCTGCTGGCCCAGCATACTGGCTCTGACCCAGAGCCCTTTGGCCTCCAGGTGGAAACGGATGAGGCTGGACCCCGTCAAATCCGCCTCAGACTTTATGGGCATCAGCTAGTCCTGGATCGAGGAGCATCTGGCATTATCATGGTGAGAATCAATCACCGAGACCCTGGGGTTCCTAGTAAACTCCCCAGAGAGGTGTAAGGACTAGTAGTCTGGGCACCAGGGTCCTTGAAAGGAGCAAATACTGAGAATCTTTACCCTGGGTTCTCATTCCCCAAGGTTTTATGGAAGAGTTGAGATGGAAAGGACTAGGGCTGAGATACCTTAGGAGTTCAGGACCAGGGGAAATTGGAAACTGGAAGGAAGGGGCTGGGGGCCTATATTTACAAATTTGCCTGCCACATGCAAGTCACTGGGAGTGCTCAATTTGGAATTAGAGGAGCTGGTTCAAATCCTCATTCTAAACAACTTTCTAACGTTGGACACACCTCTGCCTCAGTTTCTACTCCTGTAAAATGAGACAGTTGTTTCTAGATAATCTCCCAAGTTCCTTCTATCTCTAAATCTATGGTCCCTTTATCTCCCCCCTGCAACAGACCAGATGCCTTCTCCCTTGGAAGCCTTTTCTAGCCCTAAATGTGCATGGTTGAAGCTGTGATTACTCAGGAGGGTTTGGATCCACAGGAGAGAAGCCAGGAGTCCAAGGACATTACCCCTTTCTCTGTCTTACCAGGTTGATGGAGAGCGCTGCCGGCTGCCTCTGGTCCTGCCTGGAGGCAACCTGTGGGTCACCCGTGAGGGCCGCTTGGTGGCCATCCAGGCAGCCTGTGGCCTGCGTCTTTTCTATGACTCTGAACGACACCTGCGGCTGACCATTCCATCCACATACCAGGGCCACCTCTTGGGGCTCTGTGGGAACTTCAATGTGGATGGTGGCCTAGATGACTTTGGCCCCATGGGTTCTCTTGAAGCCTTTGTGGCTAGCTGGGCCCTTCCTGGGTCCCTCCCCTGTTCTCCTACTGGGCCCTCCTCATCCTGTCCCCAGGGACTAGATGGAGTCTTCTCAGGACCCTTGGCTTGTGGGCTCCTCAGGCTGCCAAAAGGGCCCTTCAGCCATTGCCACAGCTTTGTACAGCCTGATCCCTTCTATGAGTTCTGTCTACAAGACATGTGCCAGGGCCATGGAGGCCAGCTGGGGCTATGTGATTCACTGACCACTTACACAAAGGCCTGCCAGGAGGCAGGGGCCCTTGTGCAACCCTGGAGAGGCCCCAAACTGTGTCGTGAGTACTTTCCTATCCCTGGACAGGGGACACAGAGGGTGGGCCCAGCCTTAGTTTGGCCAAAAGGGGCCACAGAAGAGAGGATCACCCTGGGACACAGCGGGAGACCAGGGCTCCAGGCCCAAGCTTCTACCTTTAGTCTAATTTTGGATTTCTAATCAGTCAAGCAGCAAAGGGAAGCTGCCCTCCCCAGGGCACCTGGAAGCTATCACAGGCCTCAGGAGCATGCCTCAGTGTCTGGCCACTTCCTGTATTCTCTTACTTCTCTTCTTTTGTCTACTTCCCCTTCCTGCCTACCAGAAACCCTGAGCTAGGAGGGATCTCAGACATATCCAGTTGACTCTCTCTCTTTTGGGACACTGCTCTTCTTACCTCATTCAAAGACTGTAGTAGCTTTGGGGAATGTCATGACTTATATTGAGCTTATGGTCACTAAACCCCCCAGATCTTTATTAGTAGAAATGTTACCCAGTATCTAGGAAGTTGATTTTTCTAACTCAAGTGTAAGACTTTCTATTCATTGCTATTACTTTTTTTTTTAATTCAATTCAAACAAATTTATTTGTTTGCATCTTTTGTGAGGCAATTGGGATTAAGTGACTTCCTCAAGGTCACACAGCTTGTAAAGTGTCAGGTTTCAGAGGCTGGACTTGAACTCAGGTCCTCCTGATTTCAAAACTGGTATTCTATCTATGGCACCACCGCATTGCTCGATTGGTATTAAATTTAAGCTGATTAGATTAACCCATCATTCTAGCTTGTCAAGACCTTTTTTGTGTGTGTCCCACTGACTTTTTTTTTTGTCAGCCCCCTGACTTTGTGCCATCTGAAAATTCAATGAGCAGATGAATCATTCATGCTGTGTTACTGTTAAAAATGAACAGCCCAGGACCAAGGACAGATCCCTGGGTCCTTCACTGAACACCTCCCTCCACACTGAAACTGAGTCATTACTTTGGGCATAGCAAATTCACTCAGCTGAGAGACCATTAGCAAACGGAGGGAATCAGTGATGGGGAGAAGACACTTGGACTGTGCTTTGAAGGGAGCGCAGGATTCTCTGAAGCCAAGGTGGGGACAGAGGGCATTCCAGATGCTGGGGATGGAGAGAGGAATTAGAATGAGGTGTTTGTGGAACACCTGGTAGATAGGGCTGACTGGAATGGAGAAGTTCTGAAAAGTATGTCTCCTTAATATATAATATTATATAATTATATATTATATAACATATATATTATATAATATTATATAATTATATATTATATAACATATATATTATATAATATATGATGCTGGCCCACCTCCACCCCCTTTCACCTGTCCTGCAAAATGCACACTCAGTGGTGTGATGTTTAACAACTGGCTTTCTGATGGGAGGAGGGTAGGGATGGGAATATTATGTACACATGGCACACTTCTAAATTTAATATGCATTGTTAACATGTTCTCCATCACTTAGACAGTAAAGTAAATTTTTATTATTTGTAACCCTTGGCAATTTCCAAGGCATAAATGGCCACATGGAAAATTTAACAATCAGCTCTTGCAAATCAACATGAGCTAGCTCCAGCACACCCCTGTGTGTGTCCATCCAATATTCCAATCATGTTTTATCTCACCAAGTCTCTGTGACACCTGTGAGGTCAAACTTGCCTTTTTTTGATGTTAGGACTTCAAATTCCTCTTGCTTGTTGAATAAAGGTGGGGCATCTGTCTATGGACACTTGAGGTCATTTTGTTTCCTGAGGACTTCTGGGTCTTCCTTCTATATTGAAGCTACTCTGTGTGGGAGCCAGCTTGAATAGATATATTAGATTTTCTCCCTCTCCCATCCTTTTCCATGTTAAGTCTTATTTTGTTAGCCTTGCAAGACAGTAAGCAAACACATTCTTGCTGACCTCAAGTCAAATGCACTCCATCTCTGACCAGGGCTATGTGATTTCTATATTTCCAACTAGAAATCCCACCCTTGACACTATCTTATTTGCAGTTCCCTTCCCAACTCCAGTTTTTCTCCTCTTCATCTTTGCCTTCAGTGGTGGGAAGTCATCAAAATGCCACCTATGCTCATAGGGTCTTCAGTTTCTAATCCAGGATTTTCTCTTTGGCAAATACTTTGGCCAAACTTGCTAGGTTCCTTCTCGCAGTATAATTTGTGCCTCTATGAATCACCACCAGTCAGTAGCACTCATCCATTTTGACAGGTCTTGAGAGGTACCCTGTTATATCTTGGCTACATGCCCCAGGAAGTCAATTGATTTCTCTGTGGTTGCTGCTAAGTTGACATATAACATATTCAGTAACTTACATGTTGGAGCAGAGAAGGCATATGTGGGGTGGGGAATGGGGGGGGGTGGTAGGGAGTGAACCATCGTTGCACTAGGACAAGGTGGGATGGGTGTGAAGAGGAGGAAGCAAAAGATTCAAAAATTAGCTGAGAAGAAATGGTTGAACTGCTCGACCATAGGGACAAGACTGTGAGGAGGGGAGCACAACAGAGCTGAGGGTGATGGATTAGTTGAATTCTAATAAGGAGAAAGGACAGGGTTAGGAAGAGTGAGACTGGGAGGGAGAAAAGGAAAGATTGTGCTCAGAAAGAAAGTCCTATTACGACCTCAACATCCAGGTGAGCCTACCTTGCCTTAGACCTGATCCTTGCCTTCTACCCTCAGCCCAGAAGTGCCCACCCCAGAGTTACTACAGCATCTGTGCCCGGACATGTGACCTTGGCTGTGCCCCTCTCCTTAGTCCTGCTCACTGCTCACCTCAATGCTTTGAGGGCTGTGAGTGTAATCGTGGCTTCATCTATGATGGGACAGGTTGTGTACCTCAGGAGCGATGTGGCTGTTTTCACCTTGGCCGTTATATCCCGGTGAGCTGGGGCTGCTGGGGGAGAGAATTCAACTCAATTCAACTCATTTACTAGGCATTTGTGTGTAAGACAGGCAATGAGGCAGATACAGTTTAGATATTACAGACCCTGCCCTTAAGGAGTTTACAGTTTTTGAAAGGGCTAAGACAGAAATACAGATAACTATAAATGTACAACATTACATGAGAAATGTATTAGAATATAAAAAAATAAGTATTGGTGGGGGCTGGAGGGAGATCATAACCAGCTGGAAGAATCTGGAAAGTCTCCTTGAGGAAACGGTATATTCTAATTGGGCTTTAATCCATCTATCGATCAGCAAGCATTTATTAAGCACCTACTATGTGCAGACATGGTGCTTCAAGGAGTTTACATTCCATTAAGGGTTGCAATATGTACATATATGAGTAGATACAAAAGAAATTCCAGGTAGTTTGTTGGTGGGAAGGGTGAGGGATTAGCAATTGGGGTAGGGGAAGTTTTGTCATGAATGGCAGCACTTAAACCTGGAAGGAAACAGGATCTTAAAAAGCAGAAGTGAGGAGGAAAAGTATTCCAAATATCTCAAGTATAAGGAAGGGAGAATATGATTCCTCCTTCCCCCATCAGTTTATCTGAGGTGAGTACAGGAAGGAAGAAAACACATTTATGTAATGCTATGTGCCAGTCACTGTGCCACGTGCTTTACCAATATTATCTCATTTGATACTTACCACAGTCTTGGGAGGTAGATGTTATTGTTATCCCCACGTTACAATTGAGGAAACTGAGGCAAAAAGGTTAAGTGAATTGACGAGGGTCACATAGCTAGTAAGTATCTAAGGCTGAATTTGAATTCAAGTCTTCCTGATTCCAAGGCAGGCCATGCGGTCTATCCACAGTACCACCTACCTACCATTAAGGACAGAATGTCGTTAATCATGAAGATATTTTAACATGTAAACAAGATGTATCTATGTCTTATGATCTCTTTATGATGTGAGAACCTCTTGACTAGATGGAGAGATTGGCTAAGCAAACAAACCAGTCATACCTTTCAGGGAATTAAGTATCTGAAGTTCAGCAGTTACATTTTGAGAGCTAAGGAATCCAAGATCAGAAGTGATTTGTGGGAAAGATCCCTGTAGGGAAGGGACTTTTCTCTCCATCCCCATTGGCCATGTCATCAGAGCTACTGAACCAGTAAGAAATAGTGCATCCAGTCACATACAGAAACATATACCTTAGAGGAGATAAGAATATAGAAAATAGTTAGCCAAAGGAGGAAACAGCTTCAGGGAAGCCTGAACTCCTCACAGCACAGACAAATGCCAGGTATGAACTCAGGAAAGACGTAGACCCTGGGAACCTGAGTAACCTACCAAACACAGTGCACTCCAGGAAATCTGCATGAAGACTCTTCAGAGAGAAAAAGGGACTTAGGAGTTGTGAGTTGCCTTTTGTCCCCAATTTCCCGAACATTTGCCTCAATACCATTGTATGCTGGGATTAAGCTCATTCTTCCCATGGATGTTTTGTGGCAGAATGCACCTTAGGTTTTGGAGAGATATGTTTGGTCACAACTTTCTCACTGTACTTTCTTTGTAAAAGCCTTTGCTAAAAGGTAAGTCTTTCTACTGGTTGTTTGTTAATGGATGCACACTAGTCGGGGCTCATAAGCTACATTAGTGAGAGCCACTGGAGCTTTAAAAGAGGTGCAAAGATTTAATAGACAAAGAGGTGAGGAACTTCCTTTATGTACAGGACAGATTAGAAGCAAAGGCAGAGAGCCCTTAGGACAGAGCTTGTGTTCAGTAGGCAGGGAACTATACAGTCTGTTCAAAACATAGGGTCACTAGAGAAGAATTAGACTAGGAAGATAAGATGGCAGCATATCATGTCATACCTTGAATGACAGTCAACTGACCATCAATCAACAAGCATTTATTAAGTACCTACTCTGTCCTGGTCACCCTGCACCTATGCCAATGGCCCAGAGAGATGGTGAGGAGGGCTTGTCCTGGGTTGATGGGCATTGGGAATAACAAGGAAGGAACAGATAAGAGATTTGAGAAGACAAAATTGATAGGACCAAATAATTGCTTGGAGAGGATTGGAAAGAAAGAGGAAGCATGGAAAAAAATGCAGTGAAAGAGCACTGGTTTTGGAATCAGAGGTCTTGGGTTCAAATCTCATCTCCGACTCTTACTACTTGGATAAACTTGGTCTCGCTAGGTCTTGGTTTCCCCATCTGTAAAATGAGATGGTTGAATTAGGTCATCTCTAAGGTCTCTTCGAGCTCTGGAGATGGAATTTCATGAGAAATCAAAGTGATCACAACTGCAGAAGGAAGGAAACAAGCATTTATTAAACTACTATGTGCCAGGCACAATGCTAAATGCTTTATAACTATGATCTGGTTTGGTCCCCACAACAACCCTGGGAAGCAGGTGCTATTATCATTCCCATTTTACAGTTGAGGAAACTGATGCAGACAGGGGGTGAAGTGACTTGCCCAGGGTCACACAGCCAGTAAATTTCTGAGGCCAGATTAAAACTCGTCTTCCCAACTCCAGGCCTGGTACTCTAAGTAGTTTAGACAAATAATTGTGTCCCAGGTCTAAAGAAGAAAGTCAGGAGGGGCAAATCAAACCCAATAAACATTTTTTTAAGCACCTACTATGTGCTGTGTTAAGTGCTGGGACAAAAGAGTCCTCTTATTCTTAGAAAGGAAATATGTTCATTTCAGTAGGAAAGACCCCCTAGAAAAGTTGAGTGAAAATTTCACAAAGTCAAGTATCACTTGAACTGCGCCTGTATGTGGATTTGGAAAGGCAACCATGGAAGAGTGAATCCCAGGCAGGGCTTGGGCCTGAACTGAGAGAATGCCTGATTTTCCAGTTGGAGTAGAACAGAGTTCTCCAAAGGGAATAACAGGAAATAAGGCAGGTAGGAGACAGATGGAGGATGGGGCAGGGCAGAGGGAGATTGGAAACAGAAAGATGAATCTGATCCTAGTACAATGTCTAGGTGAGAGGTAACAGGGGGCCGTGTAGGCGGAAAGAAGGAAATTTGTGGGAGATGTGTTGTGGAATTAGAATCGTCCAACCATGGAGTGATGGAGAGAGAAATCCAGGATGATTCTGAAGTCACAAACATAGGCGAGAGGGTGGGATCCAAAAATATGTGGGTAGAAAAGTGAGAGGTCAGGGTTCGGAGCTCAAAACCATTTGGCCCTCAGCGTTTCAGGCTTGTCACAGAATCCTAGACTAGAAAGGTAAAATGGCATGAGATTATGTCAGGCCTTGAACGACAGGGAGAAAAATTTGAATTTTACTTGGAAAACAATAGATTTTCTCCCCCATGGAGGAATTATAGGACGAGGTCTTTGTGTAAGGAGGATTGTTTATGCAGAATAAGAAATATGGGCTGAAGAGAGGGGAAAGTGACATGGGGAAGACCTGTTAGAAGGCTATCAATCAGTCAGTTATATCAATCAGCATTTGTTAAGTCTTTTCGCTGGCCTATTTCCCTCTGGGTCTGAGTATGATGGGGATGTATCATTATCTTTTATACTTGTATATACTGATGCAAAATGAGGTAAGCAGGGCTTGTGAATGCTTTTTTTTTTCTTTTGAGGGAAGATTCTTTCAAAGGGAATGCACCTTTGAGGCTGGTAAGCTTGGCTATAGAGTCACTAGGAGTCCAGAGTAAGAGGTGGGTGTGTCTGTCTAGCTATAGATTCACCACTTAGAGACTCCAGATTAAGGCTGGAAAGGATACCTGTTGTCCTCTAGTCCAGGGTCCTCATCCCACGAAGGATGAAATCCCCTGCCCAAGAGTACAAGGGTAATCAGTGATGGAGGACGGATTTGAACCCAGAGTCTCTGACTCCAGAGCTCTTCCCACTGTACTATTCTGGAAGCAGCAGTGAGAAACCTGAGGCTATCAATCCTCAATCATCTTTCTTAAGCAAATGATGGAGAAGTTAAAAACTGCCCACAATGGCGCTGGCCCAGAAGATGTAACTGGGCCAAATGAGATGATGTAGGAAAATGCTTTTGGAAACCTGAAGCATTCCATCTGCATTAGCTGTCACTGTTGTCGTGGTCACAAGAGACCATCATCAAAGAAATCTGAATAATGATGACAGCAGCTAGTATTTATATAGCACCTACCAGGCGCTGTGCTGGGCTTTACACATCTTTTCTCATTTGATCATCATTACAATTCTTAGAGGTAAATGCTGTTATTTTTCCCATTTTTCAGTCGGGGAAACCGAGGCAAACAGAGCTTAAGTGACTTTGTCCAAGGTCACACAGCTAGATGGATTTGAACTCAGGTATTCCTAACTCCAAGCCCAACTCTCTCCATTGCACCACCTAGCTGCCAAGAAGAGAACATTCAGGGCGCACTAATTTCTTGGCTTACATAGAATATTTTTCTTTTTGTAAATAGTATTTTTTCCAATTATATGTAAAGATGGTTTTCAACATTCATTTTTTTTAAATAAAATTTTGAGTCCCCAATTTTTCTCCTCCTTCCCTTCTCGAAACAGTAAGTGATGATAGGTATGATAGGTCATACATATGCAATCACTATATACAATTTTTTAAAAAACTTATCTTTTCTTACCTTCATTTCTGAATCTATCCCACCTTCTCGCTGCCCAATGGGTTGTCCTCTGTTACAAAGAATTTTCTTCTAAGAGGAAAAAATAACAATCCAATAATAATGTTTTTTTTTGAAGGTTAAATAGATTTTTTTTTTTATTGTTACAGTACTGCCAGGTGCCTACTAATGTATCAACCAAGTCTAATAAGGTGACATTCCATCGTAGAGTCCCGTATCTGCAAAATGAAGGGCAGTACATTTTTCAATAGAACCCAAATGTCTTGTTCTCCTTAAATTACAAAGCATTCCTTTTCAGTCTTTGCTATTATTTTTTTTTAAATATATTTACACTGTCCTAGTCTCCTCTTATACTGTTTCCCTGGTTCTGTCCCCTTCCCTGGGCAGTTCATAGATGCCCTGCCAGACTCCAATGAATCCTTCCTATCCATTCTTTCTTAAGACATGGTAAGACTCCATTACATTTGTTTGCCCCATTCAGTCAGTCGTTAATTGTTTTTCTTTTACCCAGGAACACTGAGGGTCTTCCCCTCCCAGTTTGATTTTTTTTTTTATTAAAGGGGCCATCCCTTGAGAAAATACTTAAAGAAGCCTATTCATTGAATGGGTGTATCTCTCTCAAAGTGAGAATTTTAGGAGACCTAGGCCTGAAAGGGCCAGGGTCTCCCATTGCATCCTGGGCCATCTCCAGTCATCCTGATGAATATCAGGCCACTGGACCCAGATGGCTCAGGAGGAAAAAGGGAGGTTGATGACCTTGCACAGCCCTCCCTCACTCAAATCAAAAACAACTGCAAGTCATGTCATCATCTTGATGTCATGGTCCTCTTTGAGAATGAAGGACAAACACAACATGTGCATGTGTGTGCAGGCACACGTGTGTGCTTTTATGATCTGGGTACATTAAGGCAGTTGTGCAAACAAGAAAAGCTTAATAGTGATAAGAAAAAGATAATGACCTTTGGAATACACAGAGTGTGCAATGCCCATGGGGCATCCTCAAGCAGGTATTTTGCAGGCCATTAAAGATGCAGATCCAGAGGACAAGAGAGGGGTCAGGACTGAAGATGGGGCTTTGGAAATCATCTAAGGAGCTGGAGAATGGGGGCAGGGTGTGAATGTGTAAAATGAGAGAGTTGGTCCAGATAACCTCAAAGGTCCTTTCAATCTAGGTCTGTACTTGGATGGATTGTGTAGAGTGTGAAGGAAACAGAAAAAAAAAAACCTCTCCCTCTCTCTCTCTCACACACACACACACACACACACACACACACACACACACACACACACACACCTAAAAGAGGAACTGAGGGGTATAGTGAAAGAACCCCAGCTCTGGAGTCACAAGACCTGAGTTCAAATCCCACCTTTGTTCTCTACTATGGGTATGAACTTGGACAAGTCATTCCTCCTTCCTGGGCCTCAGTTTCCTGATCTGTAAAATGAGTTGGCCTAGAAGGTCTCTAAGGTCCCTTCCAGCTCAAGAGTTATTATGTACTTATGGAAAAAACAAAAATCCAAAGTCTTGGGGAAGACCAAGGGAGGCCCCATCTTAGCTGATTGGAAGTGTGAGGAGGCAATGGGGAAGGAGTCAGAGAAAGAATGGTTATAAAGGGGGGAGAAGCAAGTGAGTGTGACTCCGTGATGTTGGAGGAAGGAAGGAACACTGTGTGGTCAAGGTGGGGTCAGTGTCACAAGGTCAGAGGGGCTGAGGACAGAGCTGAGGCTGATGAATTTCTGAGCTCCCACGCCTTGGGGCATCGTGGCTCCAGGAACAAGGAGGAATTCTGCATAGGCTGGTCCAGAAGGAAGAGAAGATGTGTGCTGTAGCTCCAGCCATGCAAACAAAAAAAGGCAAAGCAAAGCTGGGTGATTTCAAATGACCCCCTGTGTCTCAGAGAGGAGATAGAAAGGTGCACCTCCTTCCCTTCACTGGAGAGGTGGAGGACGACAGGTGTGGAACACAGCATCACTGGCAGGCTTGGCGTCTGCTCTGTTTTCCTTGGTCATGAGAGAGGGTTCATTAGATGGGGAGAGATGAAAATTAACCCTGAGGCAAGAAACAAATGTTATCAATAAATTTTTTTTTTAAAGAAAAAGGAAAGACCAATTAATTTCCCAACTAAGAGGTGAACTAGGTGAGAAGTTTCAGGAGGTCAATGAGGGTAGAAACCACATTGTGCTGGGGCCTAAAGAGAAGGTAGGAAGTGAGGAAATGGAGGCACCAGGGGGCTTTTCCCAAGCAACTCAGGCTCTGGATGTATTGGCCTTCCACTAGTGGGGGAATAATTTCAGAGCCAAAGTCTCAGAAGGCACAGGAAATGAGGAAATTAAGCAATCACCATCACCACTTACTTTTTTTATAGGACTTTTTTGGGGGGAGGGGAAATTAAGATTTTTTTTTTAAGCATCTGCTGTATGCCATACATTGTAAGGTAATCCTCATAACTACTCTGGGAGGTAGATGCTCTTATCTCCATTTTACAACTAAGGAAACTGAGCCAGGCAGAAGTTGTTACCCATCAGGAAGTGGAGGAGGGGGGCATAGTGTAGACTCATAAGCTTGATGAAAGATTTGACCTGTTCTGAGCTCAAGGGATGCACCAGCCTCAGCCACCCTAGAGCGCAGGTTTTACAGGCCAGTGCTTTACTTCTAAGGCTTATAAACACCTTCCTCAGATTACAGGGATTGTTATCATTTTGCAGATGCGGTAAACAAAGATTTGAGTAGAAAAATTCACTTATTACCTGTGTGACTTTGATAAAATAACTCAATTTCCTTGGGCCTCATTTCACTCATCTGTAAAATGGATTAGATTTATAAACCCTGCCTGTCCAAGGCTCTCTCTGATTTAACTTTAGGAATCCGGCCTCAATCTCCAAGTGCAGGTTTCTTGAGAGAATAGTTGGGACTTTGAAGACACAGAAGGAGCCAGTTTGAAACAGCTGCTGTGGGGAAGAGTGGAATTTTGGAAAAGAAGGGTCAAGTCTGACCATGTGCCCTCTCCCCAGGTTGGGGAGTCTCTGATCCTCCCAGGCTGCCGGGAACGCTGCACCTGCCAGTCAGGGGGTCGACTAAGGTGTAAACAGTTCCAGTGTCCCCAAGGCTTGGGCTGCATCCTGGACAGAGGTGTCCGAGTCTGCAGGGGGCCTCTGGGCAAGGGCAGTGCCACCTGTCGGCTGGTGCCTGGAGGTCTCTTCACCACCTTTGATGGCTTCCAAGGCAGAGTTCCCATCCTTGCTGCCCCTGGTGCCTACGAGCTGGCAGTCCTGGGTGGAGCTGATTCCCAGAATCCTGCCTGGTTCCAGGTGATCACAGAATATCCCCCCTGCTCAGCCTGTCCAGCCCCACAAGCATGGGTCATCACTCGCTTCCGGGATGGCTGTGTGGCTGTGGGGCCCAACAGGGAGGTTTGGGTAAGTGGATGCACCCTCAATAAATTACCCTTCTCAAAGACCCTTAGGGACCACATCCACAACTTCAAATGACCTTCTACTGACTTCCCTCAGCTAAGAAAGGCTAGGAAGACCAACTTCTTATTCTTCCCCAGTCCCCAACCCCCAAGGAATACCCATATCCTGGGGCCCCTCCTCAGCCAGTCCCCCTGACTTCCTTTTCCCCTCTTAAGGTGAACGGGCACAGGGTCCAGCTCCCAGCGCAGGTCTGTGGAGGGGTCACAGCACGATGGGCTGGGGCAGGTAAAGTCCTTGTGGAGAGACCACCCCTTCTCCAGGTGCTGATGGGCCCAAAAGGAGGAGTAGTCCTGAGGGCTGCCCCAGCCCTGAGTGGGCATTTGCAAGCTGCCTGTGGCAATTTTAACGGGGACCCGGGAGATGACCTTCAACTCAGAGGAGGACTGCCTGCTACTAGTCTGAAGGACGTCTTCCAGTCCTGTCGAGCTAAAGCCTTCAGTGACTGGTAAGGGCCTTATTGCTTTCCCTTCCCATGTGTCCAGACCTTAAGCCCTGACCCTTTTCAGGAACCCAACCCAATAATACCCCTATCAGGGAATGAATACCCCTCTCCTCTGACCCCAAGTGTCCAGTTCTGGTCCTCCTATATGGTCCCTTCCCAGGACTCAAGCAAGCAGAATCCTAGATGATCTAGCCCCCAAAAGCCAGAGGACCTTCCAATCCCTAAGCCCAGCCTCTATTTCTTGACCACAGCATGAAGAAGGTACATTTTCCTGTCTACAATGAAGATTATTTTCCCACTTGATAGTAATGTAGCCGCTCTGGTCTGTGGTTACCCCGACTCCCACAAAGGCCTGGCACCTCTGACCAGGGCACCGTCTGTCTCTGCTGAAGTGGTCAATAAATGGATTTTGGCAAATGACTTGAAGCATTTGTGGCCTGGGAATGCTCCCCCTCCCCCCATTCTAATCTAGTCTCCCCTATTCCCTTTTCACTGACCTCTCTCTCCACAGAAAGACCCTGACCCCTTGGGGATCCAATACTACAGCCCCTTAGGTTCAGTATTTGCCCCCCTGCCCCATCCCGGCCTGCCTTCCCCTCTCTCCCGTGTCTCCTCAGGGACCCCCAAGTCTCGGCTCCATCAGAACCCCCAAGGGTCCAGTACCCCCAGTCCTCACCCCTCAGGGCCCTAAGCCCCAGTCACATAGTCCCAAAAGTCCAGGTGTGGAAAGGACCTTCCTTAATCCAATCCACACCCCCAAGAGAATCCTGGGGGGTGAGGTAGAGGATAGTCTGCCAGCCTTCCCCGGAGGGAACCCTCTCCTTCTGGACCGTGGACTCCGCTTTGGATGGATTTTCCTGACCTCAAACCTAAGCAGGAGCTTGGACCCTCCTGGGCCAGGCAGGGCAGCCCTGAGCCCGCTGCCCTCTGCGCGCCTACCCGTCCTGGACTTGGCAGCCCCGGCCCCTCCCGGACCTAGCAGTCCCGGCCCCACCCCGGCCCCTCCGGGGCTCCGCGCACCGGCCCCGCCCCGGGCCCTCCCGGACCTAGCAGCCCCGGCCACGCCCCTGCCCCTCCGGGGCTCCGCGCACCGGCCCCGCCCCGGCCCCTCCCGGACCTAGCAGCCCCGGCCACGCCCCTGCCCCTCCGGGGCTCCGCGCACCGGCCCCGCCCCGGCCCCTCCCGGACCTAGCAGCCCCGGCCACGCCCCTGCCCCTCCGGGGCTCCGCGCACCGGCCCCGCCCTCTCCTTCCCCCTCGGCTCAAGGACACAGGTGGAGGGGCGGGGTCGCCTCTCCCGTTGTGACGTCACTGGCCCGGCGACCAATCGGCGGCGGGAGAGCCGGAAGCATGAAGCGAGGTCGTGTTGGAACTACCTGACGGACCGGCCGGGCCCGGCGCCCCGAGCCCCGGGTGAGTGTGAGGCCGGCTCGGCAGTGGGGGCTGGGAGGAAGGAGGTGCCTCGAGGGCCGCCCAGCGCCTTCCTCCTTCCCCCAGGAGGGCGTGCGAGCGCTTTCGTTCGCGTTTTCCAGATGAAGAAACGGAGGCCCCCGAGACGCGGCGTGACGCGCCCCCGAGTGTCCGCGGCGGGCCCGGAGGCCCGCGCTCCCCACGCCGGGCCATGAGCCGCCACAGCCGGCTGCAGAAGCAGGTCCTTGGCCTGTACCGGGAGCTGCTGCGCGCCGCGCGGGGCAAGCCGGGCGCCGAGGCGCGGGTCCGAGCCGAGTTCCGCGAGCACGCGCGGCTGCCGCGGACCGACGTGC
>CM053771.1:23461749-23504798 GCA_028658325.1 Potorous gilbertii
CCGGGCCCGCACCTGCCAGGCCCCCCGCGGACCCCGGGGCGGAGGACGAGGAGACCCCCGGGCCCGCGCCTGCCAGGCCCCCCGCGGACCCCGGGGCGGAGGACGAGGAGACCCCCGGGCCCGCACCTGCCAGGCCCCCCGCGGACCCCGGGGCGGAGGACGAGGAGACCCCCGGGCCCGCACCTGCCAGGCCCCCCGCGGACCCCGGGGCGGAGGACGAGGAGACCCCCGGGCCCGCACCTGCCAGGCCCCTCGCGGATCCCGGGGCCTCTCTCAACACCCTAAGGCCCCAGAGGCAGACCCTGATCCTTACAGGACCCCCACAGGTTAGGAGCCCTTCGGGGACCCCTGATCTGCGCTCAGAGGGGCCTTGGGGAGGGGCCTTCGGGCCTGGTTCTGGACAGCTGGCCTCCAGCCCCCAGTAAAACGGCCAGTTTGCCAAGACTTCCATCTGTTTTTTCCGGGTGGAAAGGCAAATACAGAGTGGGAATATAGGGGACACACTGAAGACTGGAGTAGGAGACCCCCTCCTATCCATCCCCAACTCCCCAAACCTGTGGTCCTTCCTCCTAAAATAAAGTTACATTTTTGTTCAAATATCTGTGTTTCCTTGGGGGACCGAGGAGAAAGAAAACCTGAATTCATGTGTTCCTGAATTTTTAGGAGTAGGCTTAAGGTTGGGATTAGGCCCAGAATTATCTGGAAAGGGTCCTCATCCTCACTGTTCAGTTATTTCCAGCTATTTGTACTGCATTCGAGGTTTTCTTTGGCAAAGATCCTGGAGCTGTTTGCCATTTCCTTCTCCAGTTCATTTTATAGATGAGTAAACTGAGGCAAACAGGGGGAAGTGACTTTCCCTGGGGTCACCTAACTAGTAAGTATCTGAGGTCAGATTTTAACCCAGATCTTCCTGACTCCAAGTCTGGCCTTCTTCCATCCACTTGACCACCTAGGGACCCTCCCCATCATCATGGCTAGTGAGAAAAGATGTAGAACCAAGATTAGGGTTTGGTCAGAGTTAAATCTGCATGAATGATACCATCTAGCCTCTAGGTATTTCTGTCTTGGACATTTTGGATACCCCCATCTATCCTTGAGTTGGGATTTGGTTGGGTTGATGGTGGGGAGGAAGGAACTCCTGTTTTCACTGAATCTCCCAGAGTGATTTCATCTTTCCATCCCTTGACTGGATCTGGGCCAGCTGGCTGGAGACTAGAGTTACCCAAGGAATATATGCGTCCCTCATTCTTGCAGGCCATCAATGCCTCCAGTTATTGAGTTTCTAGTTTCCATTTTCTATTTTAGTTTTAATTGTAAGTTGATTTTTTTCTTATATGAACCTCAGTGCACTGTTTTGCCCCTGAGATGTCTGATAGTGGAAGAAAAGGGAACAAACATAAGTGCCTACTGTGTGCTAGGCATTGTGTTAAGCAGTTTACAGAGTATCTCATTCGATGTAAAAAGAGTTAATCTCAGACTTCTGCAGGAATTAAACTGATGTGTCCACATTTAGCTGTGCACATGTCTCATTAGAATGTAAACTTTGGGGCGACAGGCATGTTTTTCCTTTTTCTTTTTATCTTTTGTGCCTGACATCTAATAAAGACTTATTGATTGAATTGATTAGAGAATTTAAAGCAGTATCCAGTGAAGTCTGGGAGAGGCCAGATAGTTGGGAAAAAACTGATATCTCTGAATAACACGAGGCTAGGCATTAAAAGGAGAGATCCATAGGAAGAGGTTTCTTTAAGGCCTTAGTTGGGAAATGCTCTGGAAATGTTGACTGGCAAACTAAGCATTTATTAAGTGGGTTCTTTGAAATAGATTCTAAGATGGAAAATTAATACTTGGGTGGGTCTTTTCAACTTTGAGAATGTAAACCAAAATCCTCCTAGGTCCTCAGGCTCATAAACTGGGAGTCATCCTGGATGCCTCAGTATTTCTCACACCACTTATCCAAGGCCTGTCATTACAATGTCTCCCAAATACCCTTCCCTCCTCTGATAGTGTCACCACCCTGATATCACCTCCTCCCTGGATTATTGCAGTAACCGCGGTGAGGAGTCTCAAGTCCCTCTACTCCATTTAGCCACCAAAGTGATTTTCCTAAAGCACTGATCTGATCATGTCACCCTCTCCTCAGTAAACTTCAGGGCCTCCCCACTGCTTCCAGGACCAAATACAAAATCTTCCATTTGGTCTTCCAAGCCCTGCATAATTGAGCCCCTCCTCCCTGTCCAGTCTTCTCACCCCATTCTCCTAGGTCCTGTCCTGTCCATCCAGTGACACTGGCTTCCTGGCTATGATTCTCCATTTCTTGGCTCCAGACATTTTCTCTAGATGTCCCCTATTCCTGGAGAACTCCCGCTCCTCATCTCCACCTCCTACCCTCTCTGACTTCCTTTATGTCCCAGCTAAAACCACACCTTCTACAGGAAGCCTTTCCCAAGGCCTTGCCCTTGTTCCTTATCTCTTATTTACCCTGTATCATTGGGACATGTTTGTTTCCTGATGGTCTCCCCCATTAGATTGGGAGCTCCTTCCTCAGGAGCAGGGAACTCTTTTGCTTTTATGTCCCCAGTACCTGACAAAGTGCCTGGCAATAGTTGACACTCAATAAATGCTTATTACTAACTGACTGATAGACCCTGTGCTCCTTGAGGGTACAAGGAAAGGCAGGGACTATTTTCATTTTGGTCGGCACCTGACACTGGGATGAAAATGTTTATTCTCGACATAACTGACTCCATTTTTAAAAATATTCTTTATTTCTAATTCTAAATATTCTCTCTCCCCCGCTACATTGACAAGGCAAGCAATGTAATGCCAATTATACATGTGAAGTCATGCAAAGCATATTTCCATATTAGCTGTGTGGAAAAAAATAAAGGAAGAAAAATTAAGAAATTGAAAAAAATCCATTTCAATCTGTCCTCAGAGTTCATCGATTCTCTCTGGAGGTGGATAATATTTTTCCTCAAGAGACCTTCAGAACTGATACAACAGATCATTGTATCAATCACAGTAGCTAAATCTGATAGTTGTACAATATTTTTGTTATTGTATGCAATGTTTTCCTGATTCAGCTCATTTCACTTTGCATTGGTTGGTTTTTCTAAAAGCATCCTGTTTGTCATTTCTTACAACACAATAGTATTCCATCATAATCACAACTTGTTCAGCCATTTCCCAACTGACAAGCATCCCCATAATTTCCATTTGTCACCACACAAAGAGCTGCTATAATTATTTTTGTATAAATAGATCCTTTTCCCTTTTTTTGATCTCTTTTGGATATAGACCTAATAGTATTATTAATGGGTCTAAGGGTGTGACCTTTCCCTCCCTCCCTCCCAGGATTATTGTGAGAATCAAATGAGATAATTACTGTAAAGTGCACATAGCAGGCACCATATAAATATTAGCTGTTATTATTGTTCAGAGTGTCTGACTTGTTGTGACCCTGTGGACTGTCCATGGAATTTTCTTGGCAAAGACACTCAAGTGGTTTGCCATTTTCCTCTCCAGTGGATTAAGGCAAATGTGGTTAAGTGACTTGTCCAGGGTCACACAGCTAGTAAGTGGCTGAGGCTGGATTTGAACTCAAGTTTTCCACTCACAGCCATCTAGCTGCCTCAAAACTATTATCCTACCAAGATAAGCTCAACGTGGGCTCATGATTTAGACGTAAAGGATGATATCATTAACAAATTAGGGAAATATGGAATATATTACTTGACAGATCTATGGAGAGGGTGTAGTTCCAAATTATTTCCCAGAATAGACCAGTTCACAACTCCACCAACAGTGTATGAGCGTCCTTTTCTTTCACATCCCCTCCAGCATTTGTCATTTTCCCTTTCTGACATCTTAGCCAATTTGAGGGGAAAGTGGTTCCTCAAAGTTGCTTTAACTTGCATTTCTCTCATTATTGGTGATTTTGTAGCATTTTTTCATATGAATATTGATAGCTTTGATTTCTTCTTCTGAAAACTACCTGTTCATATCTTTTGACTATTTGTCAATTGAGGAAGAGCTTTTGTTTTTATAAATATGGCTCAGTTCCCTATATATTTGAGAAATAAAACCTTTATCAGAGAAATTTGCTGTAAAAAATTTTCCCCAGTTGCATTCTTCCTAATTTTGGCTGCCTTGATTTTGTTTGTGCAACGTCTTATTAATGTAGTGTTATAAAAATTATCCATTTTACCTCTCATGATTGTATTTCTTGTTTGGTCATAAACTCTTCCCCGTCCATAGATCTGACAGGTAATATTTTCCATACTTCCGTAATTTGCTTATGATGACGTCCTTTATGTCTAAATCATGAACCCATTTTGAACTTTTCTTGGTATAATAATAGCTAACAATAGCATTTATATAAAGTCTACTATATGCTAAGCATAGTGCTAAGCACTTTACAATAATAATCTCATTTGATTCTCACCATAACTTTGGGAGGTGGTTGCTAGTATTGATCTATGCCTAGTTTCTGCCAGATGGCTTTCCAGTTTTTCCAGTAATTTTCATCAAATAGTGAGTTTTTGCCCAATAGCCAGGATCTTTAGGTATATCAAACTGTGGTCTTTTACTTCTATATAATATGTGCCTAATCTGTACCATTGATCATCTGTGCTATTTCTTAACCAGTACCAGATTTCTATGATGATTACTGCTATGTAATATAGTTTGAGATCTGGTACTCCTTGATCCCCTCCCTTTAGTTTTTCCCCTCATCGATTCCTTTGACATTCTTGACCTTTTTTCCAACTCTATAAAACAATTCCTTGGTAGTTTTACTTGTATGGCATTGAGTAAGTAAATGGATTTAGGTATTACTGTGATTTTTATTACAGTGACTTGGCCTCCCCAGGAACATTGAACATTTCTCCAACTGTTTAGATCTGTCTTTATCTTTGTGAAAAGTGTTTTGTAATTCTGTTCATATTATTTCTGTGTGTATCTTGGCAGGTAGATTCCCAAATATGTCTACAGTTATTTTAAATGGAATTTCTTTTTCTATCTCTTCCTGCTGGATTTTGTTAGTAATTTGTAGAAATGAGAATCATATATGAGGGTTTATTTGATAATCTGCAACTTTGCTCTACCTATAAATTGTTTCAACTAGTTTTTCAAGTTGATTCTCTGAGTTCTCCAAGTGTACCATCTTATCCTCTGCAGAGAGCGATAGGTTCGCTTCCTCAATACCTGTTCTAATGGCTTCACCTTTTTCTTGTCTAAATGCTGTAGCTAGCATTTCTAGTGCAATATTGAATAATAGTGGTGATCATGGACATCCCTGCTTCACCCCTGACCTTACTGGGAAAGCTTCTAGTTTATCCCCATTACCGATAATGCTTGATGATGTTTTCAGATAAATGCTATCTAGTATTTAAGATAGGCTCCATTTATTCCTATGCTTTTTCTGGTGTTTTTAATAGGAATGGATGTTGCATTTTGTTAAAAAAAAAAAACTTTTTCTGCATCTATTGTTGTAATTTTATAATTTTTATTGTTTTTATTATGGATATAGTCAATTATGCTAATAACTTTCTTAATATTGAACTAGCCCTGCACTCCTGATGGAAATCTCCTCTGATCGTAATTTATGATCTTGCTGGTATTTTAAAATTTTGTATTAATATTTGTTAAAGAAATTAATCTTTTATTCTCCTTGGTTTAAGAGTCAAATTATATTTATATCTTAGGACAGGATGGGTAACCTGTGACCTCTAGGCTACATGTGACCTTCTAGATCCTTGAGTGTGGCCTTTTGACTGAGTCTAAGTTTTACAGACCAAATCCTTTTATTAAGGGGATTTATTCTGTGAAATTTGAGTTCAGTCAAAGGGCCAAACTTGAGAACCTAGAGGGCCACATGTAGCCTCGAGGCTGCAGGTTCCCCACCTCTCTCTTAGGAAGAACTTAATAGGACTCTTTCTTTACCTATTTTTTCAAATAGTTTGGAATTAATTTGGAAATAATTTTGGAATTCATCATTCTTTAAATGTTTGGTAGAATTTACTTGTAAATCCAGAGTCCTTGATTTTTTTTTTTCTTTAGGAAGCATATTTATCACTTGTTCAATTTGTTGTTTTTTTTTTAAGATCGGATTTTGTAAGTTTTCTACTTCCTCTTCTATTCATGTGGACAATTTATATTTGTTGTTTTTTATTATTATTTACCCATTTCATTTAGATTGTCAGTTTTATTGGCATATAATTGGACAACAAAGCTCCTAATAAGGAGCTCATCCTCATTGATTGTGCATTCAACCTTTTCATGTTTGATACTGGTAATTTGGTTCTAAGGTGTCTGAAAACTTTTCCTTTATAACTTCCTGAAAGATGTTATCTAGGTTCTTTTTTTAGATCATAGCTTTCAGTAATCCAACAATTCTTAAATTATCTTTCCTCAATTTGTTTTCCAGTGCAGTTGTTTTTCCTATAGGATATTTTATATTTTATTCTATTTTTTCAGTCTTTTGATTTTACTGTTTCTTGGTGTCTCATGGAGTCATTAGCTTCCACTTGATTAATTCTAATTTTTAAGGGATTATTTTCTTCAATAATGTTTTGTACCTTTTGACTAATTCTGATTTTTAAGGAACCCTAACCCTCTCTGCCCTGGAACTGAGTGATGGACAATGGAGTTGCTGAATAGTTCCAGTTCTACATCCAGAGTTCGCACAGGGATCCCCTGTAATCTCTTTCTGACCAGGAGTCCAATCCCCTTACTGAGTCTGAGTGCTGAGCACTCCTGGTACCATTGATGAAGGCTACAAGGCCCACAGCTGGTATTGCTTCCACCATGCTGCTCCTAGGTAGTCTCCATCAGAGTTTCTGTTCTCCAAAGCCGCCCTGGGCTAGAAAAATGACTTATTCTGACATTGCATTGGTTATTTGCTTAAAATCCAATTTGAAGAGGTTCTTTAGAGGGGAATGTTGAGAGAGTTTGGAAAACACGCTCAGTTTACTCAGCCATCCTACTGCCACCCCTTTCATTTTGTTACCTTTTGTGACTGAGTAATTATTATGTAAGTTACTTTTCTTTAATAAGATGACTTAAGGGGTATAGCTTGGCAATGACCTATGTGCCCCTTAGATTTGACAAACAAATACTAATGAACTGTGCTCACCAGATTTAGTAAACTGTTAGAGATGTGTTCCCCAAATCTGATAGAGTTAATAAAAAAACACTTGCTAATGATGTAATCTTTGATGGATATTTTTCTTTCACCATAAACTTAGGTAATCAATCACAAGTCAGAATCTGAGTTTAACCAGCAAGTACCCTAGTGGAAACTCACCAAAGCTCCTCAATCTTCAACCTGATCTTGGGTAACTGAGGCTGACTCCTGTATTTTACCACTTGAGACTCAAAGCATCCCTATGTTTGCCTTCAGGCAGTGTTGATTGACTGGCAAATTTCTGTAGATCACTATCTCCCAGGGAGGGAGACACACAGCCTTCTGGTGGGTAAAGAGAGAATGAGGACTGGTAGTGTAGCCCTACGGAATCAGGTTGGTGGTTTGTTCCTAATGAGGTCTAAAATAGAAAATATAAATTAATATTTACACACATTTGATTCATAAAGTTTCATTGCTGGTATGAAAAGTATAGGTCTAATTAGTGTTTCCATATGTGAGGAATGATTATTTCTTGTAATAAAAATCAATTATTGAATTAGGATATTGAACTGAACAACGTTGGTAGTAGATGAGATTGCTTTTCTGTCCTGGGTTGGAGATCCCACCCAGTTAGAAAACCTTACAAAGAACTTAATCTGAGGTGAATTCTGGCCCATTGTTTCCCACTCAGCCAGGCTTGGGTAGAGATGGACACTCTTTTCCCTAGATTGCCCTACTTGGGGTAGTCTGAATGGCAGATAAGTCTCTTTGTCCGAGACTGAGTGATGAGTCCATACCCCAGCCCCTCATTAGAATAAATCCACCTCTCATTATAATACTCATTTTTCTCATTAATTGTTAACTAAACAGAGTTGATTGCCACCCTCGGGAACACGCACTCTTCTCAGGGTACAGAAGTATTGAGTGGATTCCACAAGGGGTCTTCGGCATTTGAGCATGCCACTGACCTTTCATTATCTGCTAGACTGATAATAAAATAATTAATTATCCAGAAACTGTCACTCCAACTCCAACTTCTTATACGTTACATATCACATTAGTTAGCACAAAAAATGACAAAGTGAACAGAGAAATGTAGTTGGTGCTTTGTGGCTCCCATGAGTTGGCACATACTAGGTGCTTATAAAAGTTTGTGGATCAATCATATTAATACATAGAGACATGATATTGAATATATATAAATACATAAAAATGAACAATCCCACTATTTAAAATGTCATTCTCCAAAAGGACTTCATGGTCTATTATGAAGGGCACAGCCATTTGGGGATTTTTGAAATTCAAACACTCTCAGGGCCTGGTCCAAGTGCTAGCACAGACACCTGGCCGAGGATGGCATCTGGTACTGGGCTCCTGATGGGAGCAGTAGGGCATGGTATAACCAGGGCCCTCCTGGGTTGGGTTCCTTAGCCTCCTCTGAGCAGCTGGCATTCACCTCTTTCCCCAGACTTTAGGACTTCACTCCCCGTGGCCAGGTATGTCTACAAAAGATCTTAGATGCAGAACTAAAAGGTGTCTTAGAGTTCATCAAGGCCAAACCCTGCCCCCTCAACTTTGCAGATGAGGAAACTGAGACACAGAATCCAAATGACTTGCCCTAGGTTCTACAAATGTGTCTGAGGTGGGATTTGAACTCAGGCCTTCCTGATTCCAAGTCCAAATTCCAAATAGTCTCCCTTGAGTGAATCTCATCCACCCCAATGGACTGACCCTGAGGGCCACACAGCCTCTGAGTTTCTGGCCTTGGTGTGGGGCTCAGTAAAAGGTAGAAGGCACTACAGTTCTTGAGATCAGTGGCCTAGAGTCTGAGCCCAGCTTTTACTCATGCACCATGTGACTGAGGGGCCCCTCTCTACCAGGGGCTGCCTCACTGCTTCAAGAAGTAGTAACACTCATATAGCCCCTGAAAACCCCAGATGTGACCAAGCATTCAAAATGTTAGTGTGAACACATCACTGGCTGTGTCGAGTGTCCACATTCCTAAAGCATGGTGTGTGTATATATGTGTGTGTGCATACGTGTGTGCATGTGTGCATGGGTGTGTGTGTGTGTGTGTATCCACGGGGACATGTGTGGGTGAACCCAGGACACATACTGATTCCAGAAAGCCCCTCTGAAGGTGTAGGATTATCCTATGGGCTGGGCTCTCCCAGCTGCTTCCTATCAGCATAGAAGAATGAACTGTCTACCTGGAAGGTGGCCAAAGCCAGGAAGGGGTAGGAGGGGAGGTAGAAACCTTACATACCAAGAACTCTCCAAGAAGTTGGGTTTTTAAAGTTTATTCCAGGGATCCAAAGGCAGATAATGAGGTCTCCTCGGAAGGCCTGTGGGGGTTCAGGTTGGGGGTGGGCCATTGACATAGTTGAGGACGAGGTGCAGGGGTCCACGGAGCCGGGGTGGGGGACAAGGAGGCCCCCTGGGCGGCGGCAGGAGACAAGCAAACCCCAGCAGGAGCAGAAGCAGCAGAAAGAGGAGGGTCCGGCGGGTCCAGCAGGGCCGAGCTCCGCCTTCCTTGGGACCCTCAGAGCCCAGAGGGAGCTGCACAGTCACATCTCGGGGGCTCGGTTGCTTCCTGTCCTTAGTTTGGAAAGAAGACAGGTGGGGACTCCATGGCCCAAGGGGCCACACCTGCAGCAAGACACACACAAGCTATAAGTCCGGAAAGACTTCTCTGCAGTCTGGAGGAGCCGAGGGTGTTGGGCCAGGGATCAGATCACCATCACCCCCTCCCCAGCCCAGACCCTAGAAATCTCTTTACTGACCAGCCCCCTCCCTCGGTCCTCAGCCTGGCTTTGGAGACCTGGGGCCCTGAAGGGAGGGGGTCCCCCATGAAGATCAGACACAGAGAACAGGGGCTGGCCCTAGAGATGCAGAGAGAGGCTGATGGGGTGAGACAGACTCATCCAAGACAGCAGACAGAGATCGGGGCTCACTAAGGACAGCTCTCTCCCTTCTGCCCCTCACCAAATCTCATCATGTTCTAAGATTTTCTTTTTTTCTCTCTCCATCTCTGTCTCCCTCTGTTTGTCTCTCCTTCTCTGTCTCTATGATTCTTTCTCCCTCTCTCTGTCTTCCTCTCTCTCATTCTCTCTGTCTCTCCCATTCTCTGTCTGTCTTTCCCCTCTTCTTTCCTCCCCATTCCCCACCACCCCCACCCCTACATGTGACAAATATGGAAAGGGCCAGGGAGAGCCAGAGAAAGGCAGTGGACCAAATATCAGAGAGGAAGAGAGAAGAAACAGACAAAGATAGACACAGAATAGGAACCAGAAATCTGGGGGCAAGGCTTATAGGAAAGACAGACAGACAGGGAAGGCATCAAAAGAGGATTATGAGAGAGACAAGAATCTGGCCAGACAGGGTCATCAGAGACAAAGGGAGGGAGGTAGACCCTATGCCAGGCTATTCTGTATGACAGAAAACTCAGGGGTGGGTTATCCAAGCTGAAGTCTGGATCCCTACAGCCCCGTTGCCCATCCTGGGACACTGTGTGGGCCCCAAAAGCTGACCCTGGCCCTCCAAGCCCACACTCCTCTTAAGACAGACCTGCCCTTGCACCTGGCCCAGCTCTCACTTACCGCAGGGAGCTCAGCACGCCCACACACTTCGCAGGGGGACCCTGGTGTCCAGACTCTCCTACTCCGGTGGACACCCAGCCACCCCACATCCCCAGTGGGGTCCCATTCCAGCTCGGCTATGGGACCTTCCAGTGGGGGACCACCCCTATCACCCCCAATCCCAACCCTAGGCCCATCTGAGTCAGTGTCTGAGTCTGGATCCTGGATCAAGGCAGGTTCCTCAAACACCTGGAAGCAGAGGTCAGGGGTAAGGGGTCAAGGATCAGTGGGGATGGGGAAATCCCAGATAGTTAAAGGCAGGAGCTACGGTGGGAGGGGGAGGGCTAAGAGTCAAAAGGGTCAGGGTCCCAGTGGGTTACATTTGGAAGGGCCAGGATTAGAGGTCTTCAAGGTTAAAGGGCTGTCAGGGATCACAGCTGGCTGAGGAGGGGGGCACTGGAACCTTGATGGTCCCTACCAGGCTGTAGGCAATCAGCCGACTTCGATGCTGCCTGAAGGGCCGGAAGACACCCTCACAGTGCGCAGTTGGGGCCCGCCTGCCCTCCTCAAGGGTGGCTGTGCTCCGAGATTTCCTCCTCCGCATTGGACCCTCCCCCAACACCAGCAAGACCCACGCCTGCTCTTCTACTGGCTGATCATTAATCAGGAAGGCCTAGGGGGAATCCAGACATTGGGGACCAGTCCTGAGACCTCAGTCAACTGGCCTGTCTATGTGGACACATACTTCCAGGACAGGCCTGGCTCATCATCTCAGCACCTAGGTGTCCAGGACTACTGGCCCTTCTCTGCCCTGTCTGGCAGGCTGCCATCCCCTCAGGGACCCAAGTGGGCAGGATCCCAGCAACTCTCCCAGTGACCAGGCCTCCATCTCCTCCCATGAGGACCCAAGTATGCAACAATGATCCCTAAACCACCCCTCAGGAGACCCAAAGGTCTAAGTCCCCTACCCTGCACCTCAGGGGTTGGAGGATACCACTCATAGGCCCAGGTGTCAGCCTTGTACCAGCTGAGCCAGTCACAGGGAGGGAGTCGCCTCCAAGCGCCCTGAGGGCAGAGCACACATCTACCTTCCTCCACCTGGAGTCCACTCTACAACTTTTCCTAGATTTTCCCTCCCGTCTCTCCCCTAAACCTTCCCATATGAAAGCCTGCCTGCCAGTCTCCTGTCTTCTCTCTTCCCATCATACCTTGAGCTGTTGAGTCAGGCAGGGGCCAAGGTCCAGGCATCTGCTTCGGGCAGGCAAGTCTGGGGGAGGGTAATTCCTGAGCCTGGCAGGGAGGGGGAAGTAAGAAGGGGCATCTGGACACAAGGCAATAAGGGGGAAGTCAATGGGATTCTGGGAGTCAGCATCCCAAGAGGCAGGTGATAGGGCTCCTGGTGACAACTGGGCTCATACAGGGATGGGGCCTGGAAGAGAGTGGGACATTTCTGGCTAGGTGCCTCCCACCATTTCATGCCCCCCAGACCTAAGCATCATCTCATCTCCCAATCCTCCAAGGAAAAGGACCAGCCCCTTCAGGGGGCTCTCCAGAGTCTCACCCAGGACTAGGGGTGTCTCCTCAGGGAGGCCTGAGCCCTTCCCCTACCCTGAACTGGGGTGGAGCCAGCACCCAGGAAACTCGATGCCCAGCTCAGGTGACACTTGTGCAACCTTAACCCCTTCATTCCTGAAACTGGGCCTTCCCTCTGGCCCCTGGGGATCTGAGGACCTCTTCCTACAGGGATTCGAGATCCTGGTCCACCCCACCCCAGCCTCAGCCTCCTCCCTCAGTGACCAGGTATCTGCCCCCCAGCCTTCTGTCTCCTCCCTCAGTGATGAGATACCTGCCCCTCCAGCCTCTGCCTCCTCCCTCAGTGACCAGGTACCTGCCCCTCCAGCCTCTGCCTCGTCCCTCAGTGACCAGGTGCCTGCCCCCCCTCCTCTGCCTCCTCCCTCAGTGACTAGGTGTCTGGCCCCCCAACTCTGCCTCGTCCCTCAGTGACCAGGTGTCTGGCCCCCCTCCTCTGCCTCCTCCCTCAGTAACTAGGTGTCTGGCCCCCCAACTCTGCCTCCTCCCTCAGTGACCAGGTGTGTGCCCCCTCTCCTCTGCCCCTCCAGCCTCTGCCTCCTCCCTCAGTGACCAGGTATCTGCCCCCACTTCCCTCCACCTGATGCTGCAGGCATCTTGCCCTCCTCCCCTTCTTCAGGACACCTGTGCCCTCTGCAGGAATACAGGTGTCCAACACCCAAAGAGTCTAAGACCGAGGTAATTGTAGTTTATTCCTGAACCAGGATGGGGGCGTGGCAGGTAGAATCACCTCCCCAGTGACTGGGATGGGTCTGCTTTCTCCCTAAATTCTTTCTGCTGACCCAGACCCAGAAGTCTTGAGGCAGGCAGGAAAAGTTGTACGATCAGTTGGCTTCTTAGTGCTTGGAGATCCCTGGGTTCACTTGGTGCGTGGAGATTTCTTGCTGAGCAAGAGGCTGGTCCGGAGCACTCGAGGGACCCTTCGAATAGTTAGGGAGATGCGTGTCCCTCGGGGGAGCAGGGCTCCAGGCTCGACTGAGGGGCAGGCAGAAGCATTGGCCACAGGGGTCTTGGTCAGAGAGTCCATCAATGTTGGGCGGATCCCATGGAGGAGGTGAGTGTAGGCTTCACCTCGGAGGACCAGGAGGCTTCGGGGCTCCAGCAGCAGTGAGAACTTGGGCTGAAGCTGAGGCTGGAGAGAAGGAAGGATAAGGGTAGAGGAAGGGAAGCCGCAGGCTTCACCGAGCCCGCAGCCCCACTCTTCCCCTGCCCCTCACCTGCTCCTCTTGTGGATCCTTCTCCAGCTCAGGCCTTCGGGGCAGGTACATGTCCAGGACGGTATGGGAGCCAAGGCTGATGGTACTGACCGTCGGGTAGTACAGGGGGCCATCCTCATGGGGCTAGGGGAAGCGGGGAAGTCAGACCCCGTAGGTAGGGACAAGGATGGCAAGTCAATCTCGGGGATATTTATAGGAATAACTATGGGGCACTCAGGGGGAACTGTGGGGTGGGAGGGGCACTTGGGACATATTTAGGGAGGACATCTGGGAGCACCCCCCTGGACAGGGCACATTCAGCTCATCTCCTTGTTCCACAGGATGCTGACAGCCCTGGACAGTCTCTCCTTGGACATCCATGTGCCCCAAATCTCTACTGATTTAATCACTCCATGCCTTGGACATCCATCGGCCTCAATATCCTCCTGACCAGCCCCCCCAGACCCCCTACATCCCCCCCATCAGCTTTGGAGATTTCAATTCAGGCCTCACGTTTCCTGTGTCTCCTTGGCCCTCCACCCCCCTCCACTCTCCGATGCTGCACCCCAAAATTCTGAATTCCTAATGTCCTCTGGCCAGAACCAGTTTCCTCCCCATCCCCCTGCCCACTCTTTAGATGCCCAGTTAGGGGGTAAAGTGGGGAGTTCAAATCCTGCTTCAGATGCTTACTACCTGTGTGATCCTAAGCCAATCCCTTAACTGTTCTGTGCCTCAGTTTTCCCATCTGTAAAGCAGGGATCATAAGAGCATCTCCCTCTGCAGGTTGTTGTGAGGATCAGGTACTACATGTAAAGTGTTATTTTTAACAGGCCTTGCCCTGGAAGAGTTGGCATTCCACCAGTGCCCAGAGGGCTTTCTGTCTGTCTCTGCCCAACCACAGACCTATCCATCATCTCCCATCTCTGGCACCTTCATTCCCTCTGGTTCCTTTCCTTTGACCTAAAAACATGGCCCTATCTCAAATCTAAAGCAAAAGACCCTCCCCAGGCTCTGAAGCCTTCCTCTCCCTCACCTCCCAGACTGACTCCACTGTGATCTGCTTCCTCACACCCACCCCCTCTCCTCTTTCTACTAAGCTCCTTGGCATGCCTGCAGGGCCTGGCCCTAAGCACTATTTCCTCCTTCTAGATCCTTCTCCATCCTTGGCCAGGTAGAGATGCCCCAGATTCCCCTGGTTCTGCTTGTCAGACTTTCACCGAATCCCCAGCTCTCCTCCCACATCCTCTATGTGAGGGGCTTCAAGGCCTTCTCCTCTTCCTTTCCCCAGTGAAATCTCCTTCACTCCCAGGATGGCAGTCAACTTGGTGAAGATGAGCCCCAGATGTGTACAGTACCCGTCTGTGGAGGGTAACATCCTTTGCATGGATAGAAAATTCTCTGGCCTGCTGTAAGTGCTAGCTCTGTGCAGGCCTGGCCTGAGGGTTACCCACTGGAGGGGATGTCAGGAGATCCAGTGTCTGAGGGCTCTAAAAAGGTCACACACCTGACTTCCCATGATGCCTTCTCTGCGGGTACAGTGGCTGGGTGTGAAGAGGTTACACTCTCATATATTCAGGGGCTCTGACTTACCATGATGCCCTCTCCTGGCCGGTACTCATTTACCAGCACGTGATTAGCTTGGGCACCACCAAAGAGGCCGAGACTAGAGACGGAGTCCACCCAGCGCTGGAGCCACTGAGGCAGCTGCTCAGGGACCATCCCCTTTGGGTGGGGGAGCCCACCTGAGGAGGATCAAGGCAGAGGCAGAAGAGGAATGTGACCTGTCATTCCCAGGGAGCATGAGAGTCTCTCTACCCAACTCAGGGACCACAGAAGGCCTCCAAGCTAGGTCCAAGTATCTGGGGAGGGTTGAGATACAGAGCCAAGGATACCCATCCTCTCCCTCCAGATCCCATCTGTGGGTGTGTGTGTTCATGGTGGAAGGTCAGGGGAGCACTCACCCCAGTTCTGTAATTTCCTCCCAGAAAGCTGTGTCCATTTGGGCTTTGGAGCCTCATACACCTAACAGGGGTGATCAGAGTGTGATCCTGGAGTCGTTCTATGGCCACAGCATGACCCTGACCAGACCCAATGCAATCCACTGATGATATGCCAGGCATTGTATAAGGTGCCAGAGATACAAAGGAAATCTGTGAACTGTCCCTGCCCTCAAGGAGGGTATAAATATGTGCACATACTAATTTGAAGAGGAGAGAAGAGAAAAGAACGCTAGCAACACAGGGGGCCAGGAAAGCAAGGAAACCAAGCCTGGAAGGAATAAATGCTCATGGAAAGAAGGAATGGAGTAACCCTAAAAGAGAGAGGTAGAAAGGGAGTGAGTGGGATAGGCGGCCTAGACAAAGGCACAGAGATGGGGGATGGATTTCCACATTCAAGGAACAGCAAAGAGACCAGTCTATTTTCCCCAGGAGCTGAAATGTAGGAGTTTGGAGGCGGGAATCAGTTGTCACCTGTCGGAGCAGCTGGGTCTCTTCTTGCTCAGAGATGAAATTTGGGACATAGTAGATGATGGGTGGTACCTGTGTGTGGGAGGGAGAAAGGGAAGGAAGGAGAGAGGGAGAGAGAGAGAGAGACACACACACAGACAGAGACAAAGACAAAGAGAGAGGGGGTGGAGAGAGAGGGGGAGAGAGAGACAGAGACAGAGGGGGGGAGAGAGAGAGAGTGAGAGAGAGACAGAAAGAGAGAGAGGGAGGGAGGGAGGGAAAGAGAGAAAGAGAGAGAGAGGAGGAGGGAGGGAGGGAAGGAGAGAGAGAGACAGAGAGAGAGAGAGAAAGAGAGGAGAGAGAGACAGAGAGAGAGAGAGAGCAAGATGTGAGGCTGACCTGGGCACCGAACCACCCCGGCCCCTTCTCAGGCTCCTCCTTTACCTGCTCTACCCTGAAGGGCTCCAGGGAAGGTATCACAGCATCGCACTGGTCCATTGCTGCTGGGGGAGGCAAGAAGACAGAGGTCACCATTGCTTCTCCATCCCCTTCTCGGCCCCCTCCCACGACCCTCAAACACCGCCCCCCAATTCCCTGCCCTCATACTTCCCCAGACCATCCTGGGATGCTCCCCTCCCCCCCATCCTGAATCATCTCCCATCCCCATCCTAGATCAACACCCCCCCAGCCTGTTCTCAGCTCCCACCCGCTGGCCCAACGCCCGCCTCCCCCATCTTGCCCCCACTCCCCTGGACCAACCCTTCTTCCCCATCCTGGCCCAATCTATCCCAGGACCATCCCCCCATTTTCCTTGACCATCTCGGATCAACCCATTCTCCTCTTTCCCCGCCCACCTCGGACCAAACCAATCCCCGCTTTCCCCGCCCATCCCGAACCAAACTTTTCCCCGCCTATCCTGGATCAAACCATTCTTCGGCAGTCACCCCCATCCTGGACCAAACCATTCCCCGCTTTCTCCACCCTTCCGAAACCAAATCTTTCCCCGCCCATCCTGGATCAAACCATTCTTAGCTTCCACCCCTATCCTGGACCAAACCATTTCCCGCTCTTCCCGAACCAAACCGTTCCTAGACACCACCCCCATCCCAGACCAAACCATTCGTCGACGTAGACCCCGCTTTCCACTAAGTACACTCAAAAATCTTGGGCCAACCCCATTTCCTCCCTCTTCTCCTAGGACGAGTTCATTTGCTGATCTCCACAACTAATCTGTTTCCTGATCGTAAGTTACTTCCCGGCCTCCATCCCTCTTGGGTCTCACCCTCAGCCGGCCAGCGGCCCGGCCTAGTTCAGCCTTCAACCTCTATTCTATTTTCACCCCTCGCGTTGCTCTCTCAATGGTCTCGACCACGGCCTCACGACTTCCGGACTCTGAGACAGACATCGGTTCTTTCCAATGGACAATTCACGTCCACATTCTTGTCCAATCACATATTTGGATACTGGGGGAGGCCCGCCCCCATACCGGTTTCCCTATTCCCCTCCCAGAGAAAGGCGGTGTTCCAGAGAATCTGACCAATAGAAAATGGAGGAGGCGGGGTTCCTCTTAGAACTGTACAATCCTAGGGAACCCAAACACTCCCTTTTCGCCTCTCCTACTCTTCAGTCAGTCAGTGGGAAGAATACAGAGGCGGGCTTTGTTCAGATGTTGGCCAATCGCCATGCTTGCACCTCTCCGCTAACCCCTCCCCTCCCCCACCATCCGTCTCTTCACATGTCGGTGCTTCAAGCTCAAGGACCAATGAGAAAGCGTTAAGATTTGAAAAAAAAAAAACCCCAGACACATCATCTTACGTCAAGTCACGTGGCCTTAAAGCTACAAGTCCTTATGTTTTGTGTACAGATGTGAAGCCCCCTCAGTTTCCTCATCTGTAAAATGAGAATCACAGTAGTTCTGCTACTGTATTATGAGAATAGAATGAAAACGTCAAAATTTGTACAAATAAAGCCCTGAGTAGCAACCAGATGCTGATATCATTAACATCATACTCAACTCATTCTCATCTTTTATTTTTGATGGAGTTCCGATGGAAACACTCCTTGAACGAATGCCCCCCTTATTCTGTTGTTATCATTTTTTGTTTTATATTTTATAAGTTGTAGGGTACGTGGATAATGGGACTATGCTTTATAATTAGATAAAAGAGTTATCACAGAAGCTCCTCTTTAAGACTCAAGCATCTCTGGGATAAACCCAAAGCACCTACTATGTGCCAGGTAGTTTACAAGCATTTCATTTGTTTAAAAAAAACCCACAACCCTGGGAGATAGATGATTATCCCCATTTTACAGTGGAAGAAACTGAGGCAAACAGGCTAAAGTGATTTGCTAATGAGTGTCTGGGGCTGTATTTTGATCATCCTGACTCACCACTCAGCAGCCCCATGTAGTAGGGGACCAGGTTATGAAGGGTTTTGAATAACAAATAGAGAATTTTTCTGTTTGATCCTGGAAATGATAGGAGACACTGGAGTTTACTGAGTAAATACATTTATATGGTAAAAAAATTTCTAGGGGTTATGTGGTCAGACCTGCACTTTAGGGAAATCACTTTAGTGGCAGAATGGAAGATTCACTGGAGTTGGGGAAGATGTGGCAGGCAGACCCACTAGAAGCTATTGCAATGGTCCAGGAGTGAGGTGATGAGGTTCTGCACTAGACTGGTAACAGTCAGAGGAAAGAAAGGGGGAGACTTGGAGAGATGTTGCAGAGATGAAATCTACAAGAGATACTGCAAAGGTGAAATCGACAGGCCTTGGCACCATATTGGATATGGGGGATGAGAAAAAGTCAAGAGTCTAGAAGGGTTCTGTTGTGGTGAGCCTGGGGGAATGGGAGGATGGTGTTGTCCTCAACGAGAAAAGGGAAGGTGGAAGGCGGGGAGATAATGAGTTCTGTTTTGGACATAGAGAGTTTAAAATGTCTGCTGGACATTCAGTTCTAGATGTCTGAAAGATCGTTGGAGATGCTTGGGGCAGGAAAGGTAGATTAGGAAAGTCATCAGCATAGTCATGTAAGTCAGTGGGAGCTGATGAGATCCCCAAGTGCAATAGTATAGAAAAAAGAGAAGAGGACCCAGGACAGAACTGTGATGGGTGAGATATAGATGAAGAAGACTCAGTAAAGGAGGCAGAGAAGGACTGGTCAGACTGGATGATATATCAAGTTAATAAGTATTTAAATATTAAGCATTTACTTTGTTCTAGGCACTGTACTAAGCACTAGGTATACAACATAAGGTGAAAAACAGTCCCTGCTTTAAAGGAATTTAGAATCTAGTCAGTGAGACAACAGGCAAACAATATGTACTGGCAAGGTGTATAGAAGGGATAATTTCTGAAAAAGAAGACACTAGTATTAAAGAGCTGGGAGAGCTTTTTTTCAGAATTTGAGATTTAGCTGATCAGAGCTTTGAAGGAAACCAGGAGACAGAAGTATAGAGGGCTGACATTCTAAGCAGCAGAGCAGTGAGAAGGCACCAAGTGGGGAGAGAGTGTTATGTTACAGTTAAGAGATGGAGCAACATGTTGGAGGACAATAAGTAGGCCAGCATGCGTGAGTATTCCCTATGGGGACTCAGCGAATAGAACGCCAGACATGGAATCAGGAAGACCTGAATTCAAATCCAGCCTCAGATGTTCAGCAGCTGCATGACTCTGGACAAATTACTCAGTCTGCCTCAGTTTCCTCATCTGGAAAATGGAGATAACAATGGTATCTTCCTCCCAGAAAAGGCTGTCTGTCATAAGGATAAAATGAAGTAATAAAGGTAGAGAGCTTTGCAAATTTTAAACCAAAACATAAAAATATAAATAAAATACAAAATGCTACTATAAAAATATAAAACAAATAATATGCTATTATTAAAATATAAATGTGCTATTATAAATATGAATGTCAAAATAAAATGTAAATATAAAATACTATTATAAAACTATAAAACAAACAAATATATAGACAAAATAAAATATAAAATGCTACTATAAAAATAAAGTAAATATATAAGTATAAAAATACTATTATAAAAATATAAAATAAAAATATGAAATGCTATTGTAAATTTATGAAATAGAAATATATAAAATATAAACATAAAATGCTAGTGTAAAAATGCTATTATAAAAACACAAAATAAAGAGAAATACTATTATATAAAGTGCCAGTTTAAAAGCACAAAAGAAATATAAAAACATAAAATATATAAAATGCCTTTGTTATCATTGTTATGATTAATACATCAATATTGTGTTTGGGTGCTAGTAGGCAGCAGGTTTTTTTTGCTGCGATAATACTCTAAGTCCAGTACAATTTATCTGTTGCATGCTCAGAAATAGTTTGGTGTCTCTATTTGTAGTTCAGGAATTTGTCATCTGTTAATCTGTGAAGGTTAGTGAGCATCTGGTATCTGATTCTGGCCACATGAGAATTTCTTTCTAGGTATTCAGTAGATGTTAAATTTTTGTTCCCTGTGGACATATGTGGTACGACTTCTGCTATTTCCTCACAAAAATACACCTGGGCTCTTAAATGATCAACTCTTTATAATTTTTGGTGGTGAAAACCTAATCCTAAATATTGTCCTATATCTCTCTGTTTCTGTAAAGAAAACCTCAAGATTCTGTGTTCATACAGGCCAAGGAGGGCGTTTTGATTCAATTCTTGTATCTTTCCCCTTTGGAGTGACTAGATGGTGCTTGGAGTCAGGAAAATCTGAGTTCAAATGTGACCTCAGACACTAGCTGTGTGGCCCTAGGCAAGTCACTTAACCTGTCTGCCTCAGTTTCCCCATCTGTAAAATGAGCTGGAGAAGGAAATGGCAAAACACTCCAATATCTCTGCCAAGAAAACCCCAAATCGGGTCACAGAGAGTCAGATACAACCGAATAACCAAAGTTATGCCCAGAAGACTATAGTCAACAATTTTGTTCCAGTCCGATTTCTCGTTGAGTTCTCCAAGGCATTTGTGGTATGGAGTACTGTAAATTATTGTCATTTTTCTAACCCTCTACCTGGAGGAATACAAGAGCATATATGGATCTACATATGGCGATACGAGGCAGGACCAACTCCTGGAGGACTGGAACAGGTGCACCAGGAGTGGTGACCCGTGTATTTTATGAAGTGGGGAGGAGGAGGGGTCATAGGCCCTGGGAGCCCCCTCACTGGGCTTGTGTCAGTGCATGGGGCTGGAGGAGCATCCAGGTTGGGAACTGGCTGATGGTCTAATCTGTCCAGAGCAGAGTCCGTGATGAAGCCTAAAGTGAAATCCACCCACCTGGCAAGGAAAGTAGAAGCCAGATCGTGGAAGGACCAGGGCCAAGCTGAGGAGTTTGGACTTCGTCCGAGAGGCGGTAGGAAGCAGTGTGGTCAGGGCTGTGTTCTGGGATGATTAATTCAGCAGCTGAGTAAGGCTGGGTTGGAGAAAGGGAAAGAAAGGAAGTAGGAAGACCAACCAACAGGCTTCTGCAGTTGTCCAGGGGAGAGAAGATGAAGGGATGAAAGGTCTGAACTTGGGTGGAGGCCGTGGGAGGGAGAGAAGGGATCTGGAGACAGAATTGACAGGACCTGTGGCTGATTACCAGGTGAAGCCAGAAAGAGATCTTTCTGGTTACTCAGACTAGTTACTAGTTATGTAACCCTGGGCAACCCCCTCAGTTTCCTCATCTGTAAGATGGGCATCATAACACTTGCCTCCCAGAGCTGTCAGTGAGAAGTCTGTAAAATGGGTTTTAGAGGAAAGGGAATGAGTTGTTCTATATCTGTTGAGTTTTAAGGTACCAATGGGATATCCAGTGGAGATGTGGGGCTGGATCTCAAGGGAGAGAGGAGGGCCAGATACACAGAATTGGAAGTCATTGCATATAGAGGACTATACAAAAGCACAGGAGTAGATGAAATCACTGTGGAGAAGAGACCAAGGATGGAACTCTACCTCTCCAGGTGGGGGTGGATGCTTGATGACCCAGCAGTCTGAGAATGGTCCATGATGTGCCATTAGGATATGCCAGGCCGAAGCCACCTCTGCTACATCCAACCCTCTTCCCCTTCCTGTTTGGGCCGAGATGGTGCCAAGCCAGGTGGTCAGTGGGAAGGCAGCAGGGACAGGGCTATTTTCCTGACCAGTTTCTTAGTCCCTGTCTGTCCCTGCCATAGATTGGTGGACCTGGGGGCATGAAGACTGAAGGCTGGTCTTCCCCAAGCATTCTGGAGGGGACCAAGAGCAGGCACAGAGACAGGTAAGGCTGAGTAGTCTGTGGTGAACAGAGGCTGGGCCTGGACGTGGGATGACCTCAGTTTCTTACTAGCTACATAACCTTGGGTAAGTGGCTTACCCTCTCAGGTTCAGTTTCTCCCTTTGTAAAATGAAGGGGTTCTACTCCATGGCCTTTAAGGTCCCTATGAGCTCTGAATCCGTGATTCTTTAATGACTCAAACAAAGTAACCCAAAGACCCTTGGCCATAGAAATGTCTTTATTGAAGCCAGGCAGGGTGAGGGAGATGTCATGCTGAGTTGGGGAGAGGAGGCATGCGGGTCAGTGAATGACACCCCAGGCGGCTTTGGGGGCCCTAATATAAGTGTGGGGCTTGGCCAGGATCTGAGGGGGTCCAGGGATGGGCCCAGGGGTTGTAGTGTCTTAAAAAATAGAGATTTCTCTAAGGGGAGGGGCTAATTGTGAATATCAAGGCACTGGGGGGTTATAGGAAGTCACTGGGGGGGTCACCAAGGGTCAGGCAAAGGAGACAATTTGGGGTCATTTCAGGCCGTCTGGGGCTGATCTGGGGTCAGTGTCTTCTGAGGGGATATCAGATGGTGTGGTCAGTGCTAAGTAAGGGATAGGTCTGACACTGATGCCCACATTAACTGGGATCTGATCCAGAGGGGTTGGTATACTGGGGGGAGTTGGGGTTGGTATATCTGGGGAGACTTGGGACTTGTATTTGGGGGGTCAGTATATTGGGGATAATTGGGGCCACCATCAGCTCCTGGTTCCTATGACTGCATTTCTGCCCGAAGCATCCAGGGAAACCAGCAACAGAAGAGTAACCTGAGAGGAGGAATGGAACCAGCCATGGCACACAGGAAGCCAGGGGCATCAGGCATCCTGCCTCCACTCTTGGTGCATCCTCTTATTGCAGCCCCATCTCCTCTCCTCTGCCCCCCTCCCACGATCTCCTCCCAACTCCCCCATCCTGAACCCTAAGCTCTCCCACCTCCATCTTTGTCCATGCCCTGATCCTCCCTGATCATGGCTGTCCCCCTTCTAGGCCCAGCAACTCACCCATCTCAGGCCTCTCCTTATCCCCTCCATCTGGCCCCAATCTCTATCCATCCTAGACATTTCCCTATCCCTGACATCCTTCTCCTTCCCTTTGACCCATCCCCTTTAGCCCTGACCATTCTCCAGTCCTGATCCATCTCCCCAATGCCCCGTTTATGCTCACCACGCCCCAAATGACACTCATACTGACACATTGACTCCAAACTTGCCTCCTCTATCTCCCTGCTCCCCCTCCCCCATGGACTTAGCTCTGGCTTCCCCTCTCCCTCCACATCCACTCGCACTAGCCCTGTTCTCTTGCCTTCCGAAGCTTGGGCTCTAGAAATCTAGACTGAATTCAAACAAGCTGGGTGCTGAGTATATAGCTACTCCTGCCCTCCTACCTGGAGATAGAGTTTTCTGATGTGATGTCCTTGGGAGTCCGGACAGTTGGGAATGTGCGTTTGGGCTGAGTCACTATGGGGAAAAGCAGCTGTGGTCAGGATGGGGTGACAAACCTAAGCTTCTGTGGCTAGGGACCCTCCCAGGGTCTCCCCAGACCTTTCTAAGACCCCCTTAATGCTTCTCTGAGCCTCCCACCTCATGCATTCCCAGGGCCATGAAATCCCCAAAGTCCCCCTGTTATCCCTTTGGGGCCCCCACACCCACGGGTCACTTGGACTTTCTTGGCTGTGACGCTGTCCTTGGGGGGGTCAGTGGAGCCACCAATTCTGGAGAGACATCAAACAATACATGTCATACAGGTTGCAGAGAAGATGCAAAGCAGAGGGGAGGTAAGGTGAAGGTCAAGAGCTTCTCAAGTCTTGGCTTTCAGTATTTCCTGAGTTTGAGGACTCTGGGACGGAGCAGGGTCGGGGGAATGTTCTTGCGCTTGAGCATCTCTTGGCCTCTGACTGGGAGGCAGATCTCTGGACTTGAAATTCCAAAGGGCTGCCCATCTCCTGGTGGGTCTAGGAGTGTCCCTGAGTTAGTCTATCTAGATCACAAGGTTCCTAGTGTCTGGGATATGTCTCTGGATCTTCTGGGTTTGGAGGTCACTGCACTGCATGGGCTCCTGGGTTTCAGTTTTGTTTTTTTCAGGGGGAACCTCTCAGGTCTGGGGTGATTGGGTTTCTGTTGGTGTTGTTCGGAGGCTTACCTCTGTATGCGGGATGCAGGTGCAAAGACCCCGTGGCGAGGGGGACACGTGAAGTATCTGACGCCGAAGACAGAGCCATCGTGTTTTCCCGTTGGGTGGTCAAGCTCGATGCCAAACCAATACCCTGGGAACACAGACAAGGCTGAATCATGGCCCTTGCTCAGCTGATCTTGGAACCCTGAGTCCCTTCCCTTTCTTCCCTCCCCACGATCTCTGCCAGGAGCCCAGAGCATATTCTCCTTACCAGGGGCAAAGTCTGTCTTCCCATAAAAGCGAATCACACCCTGCTTCTGTCCAGCCACCAGCACTTGGTCCCCAACTTCGGCCTTCAATCCCTCACGCTGGAGGCTGCCCAGGGACGGTGATGGCGACTTTTTCTTTGCTGGGGGAGAGGAAAGGGAAAAGTCAGGATATAGAGGCCAGGAATCCAGAGTTCCTCCCTCAAACTGGGACCTCTTAAGGCCAGGTATGACTTCCATGAAGGAAGGATAGTTTAAAACCCCAGAACCTTGAAATGCAGTATCCCCTAAATCTAAGACCCATTGGGCCCACAATCCTACATCTGCCCTTGAAAACAGAATCATCTCAATCTGGGATGCCCAAATTAGGGACCCCCAAAATTTAAGAACCTCTGAACCAAGGACCCCCTGAAATCAGGACTCCTCCAAGCATGGACACCCCCCAACCACATCCTTATTTCACAACCTTGAACTGAAAAAAGATACAGATGCTTCTGTATCATAAGACACTTCTGAAAGCCCTGTACCACTCACTAACTGACTAACCACTGAACCTCCTGGCCCCTAAGTAACCTCTAATGTCTCCTCAGGCCCAGAGCAACCAATGATTCTGCCCTTGGTCTCAGAGAAATCCGTGGCCCCTTCTGACCTTTGCGCTCCTTTCGGCCTTTTCCAGTGACACGTGAAAAGTCCATCCTCGGGGTGCGAGGGGTGGAGGTGACGGAGGAGGGAGGGGCATCAGCTGCTTTTGACACCTTGGAGACAGAGGCAAACAGCCCTGGAAGAGTAGAGGGTGTCAGCAGGGTTGGCACCCCAATGACCCCCCAACCCCTCCACAGTGGTGGTCAGCTCTCAAATTCAGGACAGAAAGTAGCTCTGACTTGGTCCAGTAAAGGGTACCACCCTCCAGGGACAGGAATACTGAGACTAGGGGGGAGGAATGTTTGGGACAAGGAAGTGCCCACACTGACCCTGCTTGGGGGGACAGATGAAGTATCGCACACCCCCGACGCTTCCATCATTCTTGCCCTCCGGTTCGTCCAGCTCCACGCCTACCCACTGGCCACTGGCAAACTCCGTGGTCCCACAGAAACGCAGTGTCCCTGCCTGGGTAGGGAGGGGCAGGGATCCAGGGTCTGTACACCAGCCAAGGTGTCCAGGGCTCAAGGCCAAGTGTGCACCCCCTACTTTGACCTCTCATCTTGTGCCTAGACTCCTAACTCTAGCCACCCTACACCTCATATTCCAACTTCAGACATCCGCCTTATCCTCCCATGGTCTTATCCCTGACCTCTATCTTGATTTTGACCTAAGAATTTGGATTCTCCACCCATCAATCTGTGACACAACTTCAGCCCCCAGGATGGTTGATTGCTGCCTCCTGTGGCTCCTGACCTTCTGGCCATCTAGCAGGACCCTGTCTCCGAGCCGAAGGCCAAGGGCGCTGAGCATGAGGTTGCCTGGGACGTTGTCATAGTTGGGTAATGTGACCTTGGGGAGGGCACAGGACAGGGGGACAGCCTCCTCCAGCAGCGTCCTCAGCTCCTTGGCCACGAGGGCAGCCTCGGCCTTGTCCAAGGACATGTCCATAGGGTCTGGCACAACCTCAGCTGGGACTTGGCCCTTGCGGTTCTGTGGAGGGGACAGCCATGGTCAGGGGACTCAGGTACAGGGGACACACCAGGCAGCCCTCAGAGGACACAGACTCCTGGGGACATGGGATCATGGGGCACAAAGGGGAATGGTAGGGCTGAGATTGGGGGTCACATACCCGCAGAGCAGGGTTGGCACCATGCTCCAAGAGGCAGCGGGCAGCTCCAAGACAAAGATTGGAGGCTGCAATGTGCAGGGCTGAGCCATGATTGAAGTCACTACATGTAGAGTTCACCACTAGGAGGGGAGATGAAAGGGAGCATCGTTAGGGTGGCCAGAGACTCATCAGGCCCTAAACTCCCTCCTCCAATAATAGTCTGCGGCCTACCCCCCAGGTACCTCTGGGCCGGGCTCCCTTTAGCAGGACTCGGATGAGATCAGGGACATCAAAATACGCCGCGTAATGGAGCGCGTTCATGTTTGTCCAGCGGCTCCGCAGGGTCACATCACCCCCCAGAGCTAGCAGCTGCTGCGACAGGCGGACAGCGGCCACTGGGTCCCCTGTTGAGAGGTTGGCAAGGTGGGCAGAGGCTGGTTAGTGGGGGCAAGAACTTAGGAGGACCTGGCATTTGGGGATCCCAAAGGCATGGAATCTTAGGAGCTTGAGAATTTGGTTCTGGGGCTCCAGGGGGCTCAGCCTGTCAGACCTCAAGGGCCTGTCCTCACTCACCAACACCATGAGCGCCGGCTTTGCAGGCATAGTGGAGCAGGGTCATGTCTGTGAGCCCATCCCGGTCATTCACATGACATCCTCGTCGTAGGATCTGGGGACACAGGATCACAGTGTCACCACAGAGAGGGCCACCCCTGGGCTCCCAGCATTCTGGCTGAGACTTCTACTCACCTCGTTGCCAATGACGTCAATCTTGTGCTGAACTTGGGGTACCCACTGGCGGATGATGGCAAAGAGCTCAGGGATCGTTGTGCGTGGGTCCAGCAGAATCTCCTGACAGGCTGGGTCATTGGGGTCAAAGAAAGTGAAGGCTGGTGGGAGAGACAAACAGAGCTCAGTCCTTGGCCAGGACAAAACCACCCCCCACCTCCACCTGACAGATCCAGAAGCTGAATCCAGCTGAGCTCCTGCACCAGGATCCCTAGAGAGCAGACCCTTCCTTGGATCCCTCAGTCAGACCCCCTTGGATCATCCCTAAACAGAGCCTCCCAGGCTGGAAGACCTCACCTGGTATTCTTTCACACCCACCCCGAGCATCATGCTTCATCCCTAGGTTCAATCTCTCCCTCCCACTTCCCCACCCCCCACAGCCTTCTGCTCAGTCTTCAGTGTAAGATCCACTAAAAGAAGGGCTCTTAAAAGATGTTTTATGTCCTGGTCCCTTTGGGCTGGCATTCCTGGGAAGCCTAAGGGCCCCACCTCAGAACCACGTTTCTGAATGCATAAAACAGTCAGTATTACAAAGGCAATCTATGAAAGTGAATTACAGTGACCAAAAAATACTTTAAAAAAACAACCACCGAGCTCATGGACCCCAGTTAAGACCCTTAGCCCCGAATCCCCTTGACCAGATCCATCAGATCCCACAAACTTGGGGGCTCCAGGCTAGACCCTTCTGGATGCCCATTAGGTCCTCTGATCCCTGGACAGAAAGCTCGGCATAACAGCTTGGACCCTGTCATGTCACATGACCAAATCTGGGAGCCCCGGCCCCGGAGCCCAGCTAAGCCACCCCTCGGAAGGCTGTTTACCATAGTCCTTGGGCAGCGGGGCTGGGGCGGAGGGGTGCACCACGGGCTTCTGCCTGCGCTCGGGGACGGGGCTGGGAGCCTCAGGCAGGGGTTCCTCCTCCTCCTCCTCCTCTTCCTCCTCCGGGGGCAGCGCTGCGGCGTCTGTCTTCGTCATGGCCCTGGGGACGCTCGGGGAGGGGGCCTGAGGCACTCGGGGGGCTGGGGTCACGGCCTGGGGTAGGCGATGGGAAAAGGGGTGGTCAGGGCTCCTGGTCACCTCCCCAGCCAGGGGCCGGCGGTGTACCCCGTTTTCAGGTCTTAGGGCCCCCTTCAGACCCAGGGGCCAGCACCTCTACCCCCTCACCCCACCCTCAGGGAATCGACCCCCCCTCCGCATCCCTCCCCTCCCTCCCGGACCTAGGCGTTGGGCCCGTCAGCCCTGGGAGAGGCAATGGGGACCGCGGGGTCGGGTGCCTGGGCCCGTGTTGACCCCGGGCAGGGCCGGGCCCCCTTACCCCGGGCGCAGAGACGGAGAAGGGGAGACAGATGCACAGAGAAGAGGATGCAGAGATGATGGAGATGGGGAGACCTGGAGACAGAGACGGGCCGGAGGGCGGGGCCCCGAGTGCGCATGCGCACCGCACAGGCGGCCGGGGGCGGGGGACTGGGGGGGAGAGGGATCAGGAGGGGAGCAGGGACCCCCCCCAGACAGGCGGGGAGAGTCGCGCAGGGAGGGAAAGTGGGAGGCGGCGAGGAGGGGAGGGACCAGAAGAGGCGCAGGCCCCCGGGGCACCCCCACCCCTCCCATTCACAGACTCCAGGTTTTCTCAAGTTAGTTTATTGAGTCCAAAAGGGCCACTGAGGCACGGAGCCCCTTCTCCAGGGCGCTCAGGGGCCGGGGGCGGGCGTCAGAGTGTAGAGGACGGCGGCTGCGGGCTGCTCCCCGCACACGATGGCCACGGCGCCGGCCCCCGCGGGCTCGGGGCGCGCGGGGCCCCCGGGCAGGCATGTCTGCGGGAAGAAGGAGGGGAGCGCGGTGAGCGGCGGCCCCACGCCCGGCCGGAGGCCCCCCTCCCCGCCCTCTCCCCGCGTGCTCACCGCGCCCAGCAGCCGCAGGCGCTCGTGGGACAGCAGGTGTTCCCGGCGCAGCTGCTGCACCAGCCCCTCGAGGGCGCCCAGGCGCGCGCGGTGCCGGCGCTGCCGCTGCTGCAGCCCCCGGACCTTGCGCTGCAGCGCGGCCACCACGCCGTCCAGCCCGGCCTCGGGCTCCAGCCGCGCGCGGTGGTAGGCGTGCTCGTCCCGCGGGGCCGCCCCGCAAGCCTCCCCGGCCTCCCCGTCGGGCCCCCCGGCCCCCGCCCGCTCAGCCTCGGCGGAGGCCTTCGCGGCTGCGTGGGACACGAGGGGCAGCGTGGAGACGATGGGGGTGATAAGCGCCGACGACACCACGGTCACGGGGGGCAGGGGCCGCGCCTCGTGGGGCTGGGCCGTCCAGGCCTCCAGGTACGCCGTCCCCGGGAGCGCGGGGGCCCCCCAGGAGGCCACGGTCACAGTCGCCTTCAGGGCTGCTGCTGCGTGGGGATGCCGGACGTCACGGCCGCGCCGTCTCGGTTTCTGAAAGACACCAAGGACCGGCCCCGTCAAGGCCGCGGGCCGTGCCCGGGTGCCAGGCCGGGGCCGGGGGCTGGACCAGGGCAGCGCTCGAGGTCGTGGCAGGAGCACCGCCTCCGGAGCTAGAGGACCTGGGTTCAAGTGCTGTCCCGCCCCGTGACCTGGAGGCAGTCACTGCACTTCCCGGGCCTCAGTTTCCCCATCTGTAAAACGAGGCGGTTACACTAGAGAACCTCTCGGGCCCTTCCCATCCCCCGGTGGGATCCCAGGGGCCCACTCGTGCCAGAGCGTCAATTATGGGGGTGAGAAGGAGCTGTGACCCCAGCAGGGCCTGGAGGCCCCCAGGGCCGCCCCTGGGGGGAGGGAGAAGGCTTGATTCACCCCGGCTCGACCACTTACTCCCGGGGTGACCTTGGACGAGTAACTTCTGCCTGGGCCTCAGTTTCCTCCACTGTAGAGAGAGGGGGTGGGGCTGCGTGGCCTCTGGGGCTCCTTCCAGCGCTAGACCTAGAATCCCAGGGCTCCTCTCCCTCCCTCCGCCCCTGGGATTTGGGGGGAGGGGAGAGAGGGGGAAGCCCCGCCCACAACACTATGGGCCCCGCCCCCAAGACTCGCTCTCCCGTCAAGAGGAGGTGGGGATCAACGTCACCACGGCGTCTTGACGTCGGAGTCGTGGTGTTGGAGCGCCCCGCTCGCCCTTCCCTGATCGTGACGCTCACTGGTAGAAAACTTGAGGCGGCGATTGTGGACGCCGAGTAGGCCGGCAGTGCTGGGGCAGGGCGGAGCCAGAGAAGACGTGGGCATGGCCCCGACCTCTGTCCAGGCCCTGTCTAGCTCCCTCCCTCGGGGCCCAGGGATTCCCGGGTCGGCCTGGTTCTGCGCACCGCCCTCGTCACGTGATTCAAGTTTAGTTTCGTCACGTGCCGGGGGAGGGCAAGGGAAGCGCCCGGGCGCTTGCGCGGTTGTAATTGATACATGCACATGCGCAGACCTCCGAGTCCCAAAGAAAGAGATGTGCTCCTGCATCTGCGCACAAGCGGAGGACGGGGTGGGTTCGGACTCCTTCCCTTTCCCGTGCCTAGGATTTCCTAGGCACTAGGGGCCAGGCGCTGGAGGCCATGCGCAGGAATAAACTACGGAATTCCTGTCTTCTGGGAGCTTATAGTCTAATTTGAAAAAAACAATTTGTAGATTCCTGAGGGCATTCTCCTCTAAAGGGGCCTTTCTTACTGTCCGAATTCTGTGTGGAGAAGTTTATTAATGGAATGAAGGAGGCGTAAAGAGGGGGGATCCCCAGGAAGCCTCGCAGATGGGCTAAGCGTGACCAGAGTTTCAGCCTGAGCACTTAAACCTAAACGAAGCAGCCCAAGGATGCCACAGGACCTAGGGCTAAGATCTGAGTTCGAATTTCCCTTCAGGCGGTTACTAGCTATATGACCCTGGACCAGTCACCCAACCTCTCTTGACCTCAGTTTACTCATCTGTAAGACCGGAATAATAATAGCCCTCCTTCCTAGGTTTATTGTGAAGGTCCCAAATGACTTTTGTAAAGAACTCTGGAGACCTTAAAGTTTCTAAATATTGTATATAAATACTATGTGCAAATATGTCCTATATAATGATTATATGTAATATTGCAAAGTTGTATTAGAGTATGTAAATGCTATTTATTATTCTATCTAGCTTTCCTTACATGCGGCCTTTCCCCCACTAGAATGTAAACTTGAGGGCACAGACTATTTCTTCACAGAGTACTTCTCCCATATTAAGTGTTTAATATGCAATCTGTCTGTGTGTGGAGAATTTGTTTTGTCTTTTTAAATCATTTTTGTGATTTTTAAACTTTCATTTAGTATATTATTTTTCCCTCGTTACATATAAAAACAATTTTTTGACATTTGTTTTAAACACTTTGAGTTCCAAATTCTCTCCCCCCTTACCCCCACGAGAAGGCAAGCAATTTGATTTGGTTACACATGTGTAGTCATGCAAAACATTTTCATAATAGTCATGTTGTAAAAGAAAACACAGACAAAAAAAAACCCTCAAGAAAAATAAAGAAAAAAGTATGCTTCAATCTGTATTCAGACACCATCAGTTCTTTCTCTGGGAATGGATAATGTTTTTCATCATAATTCCTTCAGAGTTGTCTTGGATTGCTGTATTGCTGAGAAAAGCAAAGTCATTCACAATAAATATTGCTGTTACTTTGTACCCAGTACATTCTTAACTGAGAGGAGCCCCTTGACTGAAATGGGCTCTCCTTCCTTATCCCTTAACCACAGAATTCTCTAAAGGAAGAGAGGGAGGGAGGATTTATTAAACTCTTATTATGCATTAGGCACTGTGCTAGAGTCCTGATCAATTCAACAAATGTTTAGTTACCAGTCACTTTGTGTAAGTTAGCCCAAAATTCCCTCGAGGAATAATAGTGGTGTACAGTTCGCTGCTCCTCATATACCACCTTTATGGTTGTATATTGATTGTCCCCCATGCCTGCAGTGTACTCCTCACCTCAATCTTAGTTTCCCAAATGTCCCTCCTTGAGGCAACTCAAATGTCCCCTTTTGCAGGCCCTTCTGAGTCTTGCTGACTGCTAATTCCTTCCCCTCTGAGAATACCTCCCATAAAATCATATATTTAGAATTGAAAAGGACCTGAAGACCATCAAGTTGTACCCTCTAATTTTGCAAAGGCTTCGGTGAGCCAGGAAGCAGTGATTTGACCAGTGTCATGCAACTCATAAAAGTTTAAACAGTCCTAGAAGCCAATTCACCCTGACTTTCATGTGGAGTGCTCTATCTACCAAATTGAAGCTGTCTATATCTTGTATAACCCTAGTTATTTTTCCAGTAGCAACATATGGCTGTGAGACTTGAATTGTAAGGAAAACTGAGCTCCAAGGAATGAACACTTTCGAATTGTGGGGCTGGAGGAGACTTTGGAGAATCCCTTGGACAGCAAGGAGATCAGATCAGTTCAACCTTAAAGAAATTAATTTAGGCCATGCACTGAAAGGTGAAATACTGAAGTGGAAGCGTAAATGTTTTGGCCATAAAATGAGAAGACAGGAGTCATTGGAAAAATACCCTGATGTTGGGGAAAATTGAAGGAAAAAGGGATGGCATAGGATGAGATGGATGGATAGTGTCACGGACCCTATGAGAACAACCTTGGACAGACTTTGAGATATAATGGAGGATAGAAGGGCCTGCTATGTTATGGTTCATGGGGTCCTGAACAAGGACCAAATGTTATCTACATGTGTCTCCTGTTAGAATGTGATTTCCTTGAAGGTAGGAACTATTTTTGCCTTTGTTTGTATCCCTAATGCTTGCTTAAGTACAGTGCCTAGAATATAGCAGACACTTAATAAGTGGAAAGAATGCTGGATTTGGAATCAGGAGAGAGTTTCAAAACACTTCTCAAACACTACTGGTGTAACAGGTCATTTGAGCCTCAGGCTCCTCATCTGTAAAATGGATTTATCAGTTCCCACCTCTGAATCTTACTGACTGTGTGACCCTGGGCAAGTCACTTAACTTATTTCCCCCTCACTCTCTTCCTCTGGAGAATGGGAACAATGATAGCATTCACCTTGCAGAGTTTTTATGCAGATCCAATAAGATAGTACATGTAAAATGCTTTGTGTGTATGAATTTCAATTAAAATTAAAATTAAAGTTAATTAAAATTTCAAACTTGAAAAGCACAATGTAAAGGCTAACTTAAGTTTGCTATTTGTTATTGTTCAGCCATGTCTGACTCTCCATGATCCAATTTTGAGTTTTCTTGGCAAAGATGTTGGAGTGGTTTGCCATTTCCTTCTCCAGCTCATTTTACAGATGAGGAAATTGAGGCATATGGGGGTAAGTGACTTTCTCAAGGTCACACAACTATTAAGTGCCTGAGACCACATTTGAACTAAGTCTTCCTGACTCTAGACCCAGCACTCTATCCACTTCTCCATCTAGGCACCCATGAGAGAAGGAGGATGGAGTAAATGACCTCAGAATGTCCCTTCTAACCCTACACGTATGATCCAATAAATGCCCCTGTGGGATTGGTAGGAGCATGTCTTAATTTCCACCGTTTATAGCAAAGTAAGATTTATGGAGATGAGGTGACTAGACCAGGTGCAGCAGTTCTATTATATCTAAATCTCTCCAGTGGTAATCCTGTAACTAATTGTTCAGCTTCTCATCCAGTGTCTATGAGATGAAACCAAGTTCCCTTGGGTTTTTGTCTGGCCAATCATTGTTTCCCAAAGCTTTACCTTCCCTTTCAGGCCTGCCTGCATTAGGAAAGTTTCTGTATAGTACCAATAAAATCCAGCAGGAAGAGCTAAGGAAGAAACTATTTAAAGTTACTACAGAATGCAGAAAATACCTGGGATTCTATTTTCCAAGATATCCACACAAACTATAGAAATACAACTACAAAGGTTTAAAGAAAAAAAAAAGACAAAATTAATTGGAAAAGTATCAATTGCTCCTTGGTAGAACAAGCCACGTTCTACTCCAAAATGACAATAAATCTAAATGACTAAAAGGAAGGATAGGTTGCTCAGTGGATAGAGTTCGGGGCCTAGAGTCAAGAAGTGTTGAATTCAAATCTGGCCCTAGACACATACTAGTTATTTGAACCTGAGCAAGGTACTTTCCTTGTTTGACTTGGTTTTTCATATGTAAAATGGAGTAATGATAGTACCTGCTTCCCAAGGTTATTGTGAAAATTGAGGGAAATAAAATTTGTGATGCACTTAGCACAGTGACTGGCACATAGTAGATACTACAGTATATACTAGTAGATATAGTAGATAGTATATAAATGTTAGCTGTTACTATTATGCAATTATAAACCAAACTACTAAAGAATTATTTTATAGAACTAGGAAAAAAATAATAATAGAATTCATCTGGAGGAGCAAAGAGGTAAAAAATATTCAGGGAAACAATGAAAAAAAAAATGGGAAGGAAGGAGGTCTAGCAATGTCAGATCTCACTAGACCACAAAGCTGTAGTTATCAAAATAGCTTGGTACTGGGTAAGACATAGAGAAGCTGATCATGGAAACAGATTAGATACAATATACAGAAATAAATGAGTATAATAGCCTAGGCTTTGATAAACCCAAAGATCCCAAGTACTGGGACAAGAACTTACTATATGACCAAAAAAGTTACTTGGAAAGTTGGAGGGTAGTCAGGCAGAAACAAAGCATAGAGCAAGAAACTTGAAAATGGGTATGTGATTTAGACATAAAGAAGGATATCCTAAGTAAATTAGTAGAACGTGGAAGAAATTGACTCAGATCTATTGATAGGGTAAAATTTCATGGCTAAACAAGAAATAGGTTCATGGGAGATAAAATGAATAATTTTGGTTACATCAAATTAAAAAAATTTTACACACTCAAAACCAAATGCAGCTAAATTGGGGGGGAGAGCAAGAAATGGGGGAAAGCTTTGTAGCAAATTTCTCTGATAATGATCTCATTTCTAAGATATTTAGGAAACTGAGTTAAATTTACAAGAAAAAAACCTATTTCCCCAGTTAATAAATGATCAATGGATATGAATAGGCAATTTTCAGAGGAAGGAATCAAAACTATCAATAGCCATATGAAAAGATTTCTCTAAATAATAATTAGAGAAATGCAAATTAAAACAACTATGAGGTACCAGTTCTCATCCATCAATTTGGCTAAGATGATAAAAAGGGAAAATGACAAATGTTGGAGGGATTGTGGGGGAAAATGGTATACTAAGGCACTGGTGGTGTAACTGGTCCATCTGGGCCAACCATTCTAGAAAGCAATATAGAGGTACGCCCCCAAAGTTATGAAAGTGTGCATATCTTTTGACCCAGCAATGATCTCTTCTAGGTCTATATCCCAAAGACATCAAAGAAAGAGGAAAAGAACCCATGTATGCAAAAATATTGCCTCTCTTTTTGTAGTGGAGAAGAATTAGAAACTAAAGGGGTTCCCATCAACTGAGGAATGACTAAACAAGCTATGGTATATAAATGTAATAGAACACAATGTTCTGTAAAAAATGATGAAGGGGATTGTTTCAGAGAAACCTAGGAAGACTTGTTTGAACTGCTACAAAATGAAGTGAACAGAATCGGGGAAACAATTCATACAATAATAACAACATTTTAAAGATCCTCAACTTTGAAAGACTTAGTAACTTTGATTAAGCACAATAACTAATCACAACTCCAGCATGATGAAATATACTATCCACCTCATGATAAGGAGCTAATAGACTTAGAATTACAGATTATAACATATCTTCTCAGTCTCTCAGCTAATGTTTTGCATGATTATATATATTGTATGTATGTAATTTTTTTTTTGCTTTCTCAATGAGTGGGGGAAAGTGAGGGGAGAGGAAGAGAATTCCAATCTGAAAATTAAATTAAATTTTAAAAAATAAATTCATATGGGGTGCCGAGGAAGGATCAAAAATCTCAAGAGAAATAATCCAAAGAAATGGGAGCAAAGGAGGCCTAGCAGTACCACATTTCAAACTATCCTACAAAGCAGTAATTCTCCAAACAATTTGGTCTTGGTTAAAGAAAATAGTTCTATCAGTGGAATAGATTAAGTAAATATATCTAATACTCTAGTTTTCAATAAACACAAAGACCCCAGCTACTCGGATAAGGACCCGATTTTGACAAAAACTGTTGGAAGAATTAGACAGCACTATGGAAGAAATTAGATTTAGACCAACACCTTACTACAATGCCTTAATATTCCAGTTTTCCCACATCTTCTCCAACATAAATATTTTAGAAAACAACATTATCTCATCATTTTAATTACATTAAATTAAAAAGGTTTTGTACAAACAAAACTGATACAGCCAAGATTAGAAGAGAAGCAAAAAGCTGGGAAACAATTTTTACAGTCAGCATCTGTGATAAAGACCTCATTTCTAAAATATATGGAGAACTGAGTAAAATTTATAAGAATACAAGGCATTCCCCATCTAATAAATGGTCAAAGGGTAGGACAGGAAGTTTTCAGAAGAAGAAATTAAATCTATAATTATATGAAAAAATGTTCTAAATCCCTAAATAGTGAAATACAAATCCAAACAAGTCTGAGGAGTATACCACTCACACCTATCAGATTGACTAATGTGACAGAAAAGGAAAATGATAAATGTTGGAGAAGATGTGGGAAGATTGGAACACTAATACATTGTAGGTGGAGTTGTGAACTGATCCAACCATTTTGGAGAACAATTTGGAACTATATCCAAAGGACTATAGGGCTGTATCCCAAAGAGATCATTTAAAAAGGGGAAAGGACCCACATGTACAAAAATATTTATAGCAGCTCTTTTTGTCGGGGCAAAGGATTGGAAACTGAGGGATTGCTCCTCAATTGAGGAATAGCTGAACTAGTTGTGGTATTGGTTGTTGTCCTTTGTCTTCAAAAAGGACCAAAATGACATCACCATGATAAAGTGAAATATCAGTGTGTCTGACTGTGACTGATCAGACCAATAAGAACTCAGAATGCTCTACCACAGGTTGGGCACAGATAACCCATGCGAACATTTGGGGTGGTTACTCCAAATTTGCGCATCCTGTGTTTACTTTGTGCTGTCTCAATTCCGTTTTTCTCATAGAGCACAGCACCCTTTCTGATGTGAGCAACTGTGCCAGTGTCTCCCATGTTGCACAATCAAATTCAAAGTTCTTGAGAGACACCTTGAGAGTGTCCTTGTATCACTTCTTCTGACCACCATGTGATCACCTGTCCCACGCAAGTTCTCCATAAGATAGGCTTTTTGGCAAGTGTACATTTTGCATTTGAACAATGTGGCCAGCCCATCGGAGTTGTACTCTCTGAAGCATAGTTTGAATGCTTGGCAGTTCAGCTTGAGCAAGGACTTCAATGTCTGGTACCTTATCCTGCCAGGTCATCCTGAGAATCTTCCTAAGACAGTTCAAATGGAAGCGATTCAATTTTCTGGCATGGCACTGGTAGACTGTCAATGTTTCACAAGCATATAACAATGAGTTCAGCACAATGGCTCTGTAGACCTTCAGTTTGGTAGTCAGTCTAATACCTCTTCTCTCTCAAACCTTTCTTTGGAACCTCCCAAACACTGAGCTAGCTCTGGCAATTCATGCATCAACCTCATTGCCAATTTGTACATCCCTGGAAAGTACACTACCAAGGTAAATGAACTTATCCACAGCATTCAAAACTTCTCCATTTGTTGTAATCAATGGTTCCACATACAGATGGTGTGGTGGTGGCTGATGGAGCACCTTTGTTTTCTTGGTGTTATTAGGCCAAAATTAGCACAGGCAGCACAGAATTGATCCATACTTTGTTGTGTCTCAGATTCAGAAGCTGCACTGAGCGCACAATCATCTGCAAACAGAAAATCATGCACCAACACTCCCTCCACTTTGGTCTTGGCTTGTAGCCTTTTCAAATTGAAGAACTTAACATCAGTACGGTAGTTGTCCTTGATACCGTGTTCATCCTCATTGAAAGCATTTGACAATATGACTGAAAACATCATGCTAAAAAAGCATGGGAGCAAGCAAAGAGCACTGTTTCACTCTATTGGTGACTGGGAAAGCATGACAGCATTTTCCACTGTCTAGAACTGGACAAACATGCCATCATAAATTGACATACAATTTGGATGAACTTCTCTGGGCAACCAAATTTTGACATAATTTTCCATAAGCCCTCACGACTAACAGTCACAAGGTTGGGGTAGGTACCCCTCTAACTTACCAATACGTTTGAGGTACTTTGGTCACCCTCAACCTGGTTTGGCCCATCTGCCAAAACAGTTTACCAGGGTGTGGTCACTGCGCATGCTGCAGCTTCTTGGAGCCACAGGTGAGAGTTAGGTGGAACAGGTGGACACCAAAGGTGGAATTTCCAAGAGCCTCGAAAAGGGTTCAGCAGCCATCACACCAAAGGTACTGGTCCTCCATGAACACACCCTACACCCTACCTTTGGTATATGAATGTAATGAAATACTATTGTGCTATAAGAAATGATGAGCAGGTGGATTTCAGAAAAACCTGGAAAGATTGACATGAACTGATGCTGAGTGAAGTGAGCAGAACCAGGAGAACATGGTACACAGCAAAAGCAATATTGTACAATGATTAACTTTGATAGATTTAGCTCTTCTCAGTAATGCAATGATCTAAAACAATTCCAAAAGGCCCATGGTGGAAAATACTACGCACATCCAGAGAAAGAACTATAGAGTCTAAATGTAGATCTCAGTTTCACCTTTTTTCTTTCTTTCTCTTGGTTTTTCCCTTTTGTTCTGATTCTTCTTTTATAACATGACTAATATGGAAATATGTGTAGCATGATTGTACATATATAACCTATATCAGATTGCTCGTCTTGGAAGGGGAAGGGGAGGGAGGGAGACTATTTTGGAACTCAAAAATTTTACAAAAATGAATGTTGAAAACTATCTTTACATGTAATTGGAAAAAATACTATTAAGGAAAAAACCCAAATATTACTTATTTAATGAAGGTCCCATTTCTGAGATATATAAGGAACTGATTCAAATTTATAAGAATAAGGACCATTACTCAAATTGACAAATAGTCTAATGATATGAAAAAATAAGCCTAGGCTTTCTTTAGTCATATGGGGGTGGGACGGGAAATGTTCGAATGACAACTAATGATTAGAGAAATTCAAATTAAAGCAGTTCTGAGATTCTACCTTATACTCATCAATGTGGAAAAGAGGTTAAAAAAATAAAATGATAAATGTTGGAGTGGCTGTGGGAAAACAAGCACATTGCTATACTGTTGGTGGACCTGTGGATAGGCACAACCCAGCTATATCACTAGACCAAAAGAGATCAAAGAAATAAGAAAAGGTCTTATATGCACAAAAATATTTATGCCATTTTTTTATTGAAGTGGCAGCCCTTTGCCTCTAAATTGAGGAATTAAAAACATGCCCATCCATTGAGGAATGGCCAAATAAGTTGGGGTATGTAGTAATGTGATGGGATGCTATTTTGATATAAGAAATGAGGAAACAGATTATTTCAAAAAAACACGGAAAGACTTAAATGAACTGATGCAGTGATGGGAGCAGGAGCAGAACAGTTTATACTATAACACCAACATTGTAAAAACGAACATTTCTGAAGACTTTTATAAACCGATGAAGGATGAAATGAGATTAATTTACCAGATGACACTAAAACTAGCAACTTTGAAAACTGTAAGAGCTGCCTCTTTTAGTATCCCAGTGCTCTTAGAACAATGCCTAGCACATTAGTGCTTGGTAAGTAAGTGCTTAATAAATGTTTTGTGATTGGTTGAATTCCAGGGAACATAATGACCATCTGTGATTTCACAGGAGGGATGATGAAACATAGTATCCATTAGAGTGGATGGATTTAGGGTGCAGAGTGAGACATCTATCGGTCTGTCCATCCATCCTAGATATTCGTATAAAGCTTTTGAGGGAATGTGGAATGTTTTTCTTAACTATTTTCCCTTTTCTTTTATTTCCAATGAGCTGAGGGTAGGAGGGAGAGAAAATAGATTTCACTTTAAACAAACAGACGGGTGTGTGTGGTGGGGGGGTGCTACAGATGCAGGTCACTCTGTTATTAGTGTCATTTGTTTTATTTTGTTACAAGAGACTTCTCACGGCGTCGGGGGTAATTTGTAAAAGTTTGTAACGCAAAAACACAAGCATACATTTTTGATTAAAAAAAGTGTCCTGGGTCAGGCCACAGAGGAGGAGCTAAACCCTTAACTTTGGTGCTTGGGCGAGCGCCACTCTCTCCGCCCGCACCGCCCCCCCCGGGCAACCTATCAGTGACACGCGTCCGCCCGGTCCCGCCCCTAGCCGCTGATTGGCTGACCGTGGGACCGGCCGCTCGGCCATTGGCCGGGCTTGGAGAGGGACCTAGCCAATAGCTCGGGAGAGCCGGCTTTTCCCGCGGCGGTTCGGAGCGAGCGGCCGTTGCGACGGCTAACGGTCTCTCCGCTCGTCCCGATCGACGCCGGGACCGTCGGGAGGGCGCCGGGGGCCGGGATGGCGGCCACGGAGCCCGGTGTCGGCGGCTACGTGCGGAGCGAGGCAGGGCCTCGCGGGGAGAGGGAGAAGCAGCTGCCGCTGGCGGCCGGGGGCCCGGGCCCGGTCCGCAGGGGACTGGTCTCCCCGCCGCCGCCCCCGCCTCTCTGCCTGAGGCGCCGAGTGAAGCTCCTGCCGGGGCCGGAGGAAACGCTGCAGAGCCGGGTGAGGAAGAGCGTCGCCCCGCCCCGTCCCCAGGCCCCGCCCCGCCCCGTCCCCAGGCCCCGCCCCGCCCCGTCCCCAGGCCCGCCCCGCCCCGTCCCCAGGCCCGCCCCGCCCCGTCCCCAGGCCCCGCCCCGCCCCGTCCCCAGGCCCGCCCCGCCCCGTCCCCAGAGCCCGCCCTTGCTGACCCCTCGCCCCGCCCCCGTTCTCCTGACTCCGCCCCTTTCCCTACCTCCTGGATTGGGAGCCCAAGCCCGTCTGTTGGAATCTGGGCTCCGCTCCCCGGGTCTCAGTTCCCTCCTCTGTAAAATGAGGGTCTTTGGGGTGACCTCAGTCACTGACCCTGCGCTCCCTTGAGACACCCCCTCTCCACCAGTGCCCCGGGCCCCCTCCTCGGTCCCTGCCCTTCTTGCCCCTCCCCTCCTCCGGGGCAGCCGGGGGCGGGACGTGGGTAGAATTTCCAGTAGAACCTACCAGCTGAGTGACCTTGTGCTGGTCATGTAACCCTCTGCGTGCTCAGGAGTCAAAATGAGGGGTTTGGACTAGATGGCCTTAGATGTAGAAAGGGGTGTTTTCTGAGCCTGTTAGATACTCCTGCAGTGTTAGCGCACCACCACAGGCACCTTGGATGGTCTGGGAAAACCTGTGGGTCCACAGGGAGACATTGCAGCTCCCCACAGGTGAGGTTGTAATCCTACAGGGATAAGAGAGAGGTAGGTCCTGACTTTAGGAGGTGGAGGTTTCCCTTGGACTGGAGACCTTTAAGCTGTCTGGATGGTTGCTTCTTAGAAAAGTCACTGAGACAGTTTCTGGTTAGGTGTAGGCTGGATTAGGATCGATGCTCTGTGAGTTTCTGCCTGCTCCTATGAATTTTAGCAGGCATTCAGGAGGCAGTACTGGCTCTGCTCCCTGCTAGTGGGGCTCACTGTTTTTCCCTTGTGCATAATACCCATCCCAGTTAACCAGCCTCATTGAGGATAAACCTACCTAAAATTAGCTCCTAGGTGCTTGGGCCCTTCCTGCGCACCCCACTCTTTGTAGTTCAGAAGTGATTTGGGAATCTTATATGCTATATTCATTCCCAACCTCAGGCCAGGTGCCTGGGGCTTCTCAGGTTCCTGGGAAACAAATAGGCATGAGTGCCTGATGCTGCCTTCATTGGACTCTAGGAGAAGCCAGCAGGTCTTTGGAAGATCTCTGATTTTTTTCTCCTTGGGAGCAGGTAACTCTGGAGAAAGTACTGGGCATTACAGCTCAAAACAGCAGCGGCTTAACATGTGATCCGAACACAGGCCACATTGCCTACCTGGCTGGGTGAGTTTTACGGCTGGCACTTTTCTGATCTGAGTGCTAGGATACCTGGATTCTCCTTCCAGTTGTTCATGGCATGCTTTGTAGACTCCAGACCCTAATTCTTATTGTTCAAAGGAGATCCTGCAATCTATACCTTACCTTCTTCTCTGAGCTTGAGAAGGACTGGATTTCAGTGAGAAAAGCTCTCAGTCTCTCAATATCCAATTGTAGAGGCAAGGGGAGAATTGAACCCAAGTTTTCCAAAGTCTTTTTAAGACATCCAGTTGGGATTTTCTCAGCTTAGAAGGAGTTCTGAGTATATAAAGACTTAGACAATAATTTAACAGATGCTATGTTGAGGCTCATTGAAAACTTGATGCATTTTGTTTCGTCATGATAATTATGCCCTAATAAACAATCCTCACATAACCTCTCATGCCCCCCCTGCCCCTCCTTCAATCTGAACTGTTCCTATGATTCCTTCTTTTGGACATATTGCTGTTATGTGTTTGCTAAAATTTTATTTAAATTTTTTGTGTAGTCATTAGTAATTATTGCTCTATAGTTCTCTTTCTTGGCTTTACCCCTCCTTCATTTGGGTTTGTACCCCCAAGAAGGTCACTGACGGAAATAAAGTTCCTATGAGTACCTTCCATTAAAAAAAAAAATCAGTTAACATTGTGATTTTAACTGATTGATGCACATAAAACATTCTGCTCTTATAGTTAGTTCACCTTAACAGGAAGGAAGGAAGGAAGTGTGCTGTAAACATCATTCATCTGGAACCCACATAGGCCATTGTATTTGACCTGAAGTCTGTTGCACTTGAGCACTATCTTTATTTATATCGTTATGGTCATTGTTTATATTGTTCTTTGGGTTCTCCCCAACACTGTGTCAATTCATAC
>CM053771.1:23505298-23613926 GCA_028658325.1 Potorous gilbertii
GTATGAATTGACACAGTGTTGGGGAGAACCCAAAGAACAATATAAACAATGACCATAACGATATAAATAAAGATAGTGCTCAAGTGCAACAGACTTCAGGTCAAATACAATGGCCTATGTGGGTTCCAGATGAATGATGTTTACAGCACACTTCCTTCCTTCCTTCCTGTTAAGAAATAAAAGAATAAACAAGAGGAAGAGGAGGTAAATTTGTATTTGTAGACATATGATGGTTTATTTAGAAAAATCTAGGGCAGAGATGGAGGAACCTGTGGCCTTCTAGATCCTCAAGTGTGGCCTCAGGTTTCCCATTTCTGCTCTAGGGAATCAGTGAAGAAGCTCATCAGGGTAATCAGTAGCAGGGTCCAGAATGAAGTTGCAAAAGTCATCAGCCTTTACATATGTTACCAACAAATACAAGGAGGAGAAGACAGACGTCCTGTTCATGACAGCTACAAAGTGCATGTCATGATCCACTTGACACTTACTTAGATACAAAGCTGCTTATAGCAGTAACGAAAGGAATCAAAGAGACAGTATTAATGCCCAGGCCAGTATAAGAAGAATCATGGTCTAAATTTATTTACAGATTTAATTCTTTACCAACTAAACTACCAAACGTACTCTATAGAACTAGTGAAAACGATAAAACTCTTGTGTTGGAAAAAAAGTTCCCAGAAGTTAAAAGGGACATAAAAAAATAGGAAGAAAAAGAGCCTTTTTTTCCAAATCTCTGTATTTTAAGGTGGACAACTAGGTGGTGCAGTGGATAGAGCACCAGTGTAGGAGTCAGGAGGACCTGAGTTCAAATATCACCTCAGACCTTTGACACTCACTAGCTGTGTGACCTTGGGCAAGTCACTTAACCCCAGTTGCCTCATCCTGGGTCACCTCCAGTCATCCTGATGAATATCTGGTCACTGGATTCAGATGGCTCTGGAGGAGAAGTGAGGCTGGTGACCTGCACAGCCCTCCCTCATTCAAAACAAAGTCAAGTGCAAGTTATATCATCATTTCTCTGATGGCATGGTTTTCTTTGGCAACGAATGACAAGTACACGTATTTTAAGTTAAATGTATCAAAATTCTTTGGTTACAAGGAGAAAAGCAGGGTCAGTAGGATAGGCTAAATGAGCAAGAGCTAGAAACAGGCTAACAGTCTAGCACTGGAGCAATTCCAGAATTTGAGCTGCTCTGTATTTGCTGAGAACAGGCCAGACAGCAGTCAGGGTGCTCGGGCGGGGTGGGAGGGGGATTGATGAACAAGAACTTTAAAGATATAACTTTACAATATACCACATTAAATTCCAAATAGATAAATTATCTAAATACAGAGGGTTGTATCGTTAAAAAAAGAATTAAAGGATCATGGAAAATCAGAAATTCCTAACTAGAAGAAGGATAAAGAAGACTTTATAAAACACAAAAATAGACCATTTCAAGTATGTAAAATTGAAAGCTTTTAAATGGACAAAATGAGTGCATAATCCAGAATAAGAAAAAAAATTGTCTGGGAAAAACTTTGTATCAACCATTCCTGATAATATCCAAAATCCACAGGAAATTGACACAAATTTCTAAGACTGAGTTATTCCCTGAAAGATAAAGTGTGCAAAGATATACACATTTTTTTGAGAAGTGATACAAAATTTTAACATGTGGAAAAAATGCTCCAAATCATCAGTTAGTACTATGCAAGTTAAAACAGCCCTAAGGTGTCACTTCACACTCACCAGAATAGTCAGGGTGGTAGAAGATGCAAAGGAGAGGCTGGGGGAAACAGGGTAGTGGCCCTTGGAGGTGACTCCGTTGCTCCAGTTTAGTCCGGATGAAATGATCTGGACCCTTTGACCTTACTTTTCGAGATGGTACCAGAGTAGTCTGGGATATAAAGCTGACTGACCATCATCCCTGAGCTCCTAGCAAACAAATGAATTGTCTAAGGCTCATAAGAGTGAAACGTACACAACTTGGGTTTGGGTATGGCCTTGCCACGATGAGGCCTTAAGAGGAGGGCCGAGTGACTAGGATGGGCGGGAGGTGCAGGCACTGGGGACAAGGGAGATGTGTCCATTGGGAGGTTGGGTTCTGTGGCTGAGCCTGGGGGCTACAGTAGAGGTGTGGTAGCTCAAGCATCTGCTTGTCTCTCTCTCGCTCTCTCCCTCTCTCTCTTTTCTCTCCTCTCTCTCTCTCTCTGCAGTTGCGTGGTGGTGATCTTAGACCCCACGAAGAGTGAGCAGCAGCACATCTTTAATACTGCCAGGTAAGGAAGGATAAGGCTAGGAATGACGATAACAGCCAGTGTTTCTCTGGCACTGGATGCTTTTCAGGTGTTAATTCATTCGATTTTTACAACCACTCTGGGGAGTAGGCGCTAGTATTATCCCCAGTTTTTAGGGGAGGAAACTGAGGCAGGTTGGGGTTCGGCGACTGAGGCAACATTTGAACTCAGGGTTTCCAGAGTCCCCGTCCAACCCAGTCCACCGTGCCTCCCAGCTGCCCGGTTGGGCTTAGGAATGACTTGGAGGCAGCTTTGGGACCTAGAGGAGTAAGTCATGCTGTCCTCTCCTAGCAGAGGGGATGGCAGAAAGAAGATGATGTGTAGGCAGACACACATACACTCCCCCACATCCATACACACATCTATACACATGCGCGCACACATGCACACATACACACAAATATCACCACACACATACACTCCACCACATCCATGCATATACACACATCCATATACACATCTATACATGCATACGCGCACATACGCACACCCACACACACATACGCACACAAATATCTTCCACACACACATATCCCACGCACATACACTCCACCACATACATATATATACCCATATACACTTCTATACATATGCACATACACATGCACACATACGCACACACATGCACACACACCCATACATACACACACATGTACACACACGCTCACATTTTGAGAAGGCAGTGTCTTTTCTCTGATGTCTTGTCTGTTTGATCCAAGGGCACCCTGCTCGCTGCCACCCCCTCCCCTCATCCTTGTTGCTTGCAGGGCTGGGTGCCAGCCCAAGGAGTGGGTCGTGGATGAGCCTACAGGGAGGGCTTTCTGGTATTCTCAGACATCACTCTGGGATTTCTTTCTTAGTTCATTTGTTCAGCACCTACTAAATATTGTGAGGATCCCTGCCCAGCGCTTGTCCTCTGATGAAATATGTGGCCACCTCCTAATGTGCCATTGCGTATAGAGACTAGGGTATAGTTTCTGTTGGTGGAGTCCTGATTGTGGCTTCCTCCAGTTGGCCCTCTGACCTTGCTCTTAGTCACTGATCAGCTGTGCTATATTTTCAGGTACCTTGGCTGTGGTAGTGAGGACACAGGCACAATGCTCAGCCTGGGCCTGACCACCAGGCCTCTCAGGGAACTGTGGCACCATTGTTAATCTCCCAGTTCAGCTTCCTCTACAAGCTGATGCTGGGAGAATGATTTCAGTGACTTGTAAACCATTTCTTGGCAGGTAGAAAACTAATAGTCTCCTTCTTGGTCCTCAGGAAAGCCCTGAGTGCACTTTCCTTCTCTCCTGATGGGAGATACATCGTGACTGGGGAGGTGAGTTAACAACTGTTGGATGATGAGGTGGATATGTGGTAACCTCTGGCTCTGTCTGGCTCCTCCAAGCTCCTAAAATACCTTCGTGGGTCCCTGAGGGCTTGCAAAAAGCCCAGAGAGACAGATTGTGCTTCCCGTACTTGCTTCCAAAGTGCTCCTCAATGCTCTCCACCCTCTGGGACCTGCTCTGGGACTCAGCCTGGCCCAGTGTGAGTGCAGAGCCATAGGTTGCCTGTCCTACCTTGATCGTACCCGCTGATGGGCTTAAGCCATGTGGGTGACGTTGCCTGTCTCCTGCAGAATGGGCACAGGCCAGCTGTTCGGATTTGGGATGTGGAAGAGAAGAGTCAGGTGGCAGAGATGCTGGGACACAAATACGGGGTGGCGTGTGTGGCCTTCTCACCCAACATGAAGTACATTGTGTCCATGGGCTATCAGCACGACATGGTGGTGAACGTCTGGGACTGGAAGGTATCTGCCCCACTCCTGCCAAACAGGGCTCAGCCCCTCCTCTAAGACTTTGTTTGCTTCTTAAAATGCTTCTTCCCTCCTGGAGACGGTTTGGAGTGAGCATCTCATGCTGGGGAGTGATGCCAAGGTTGAGACTGAATGGTCAGGGTATTGAGTGGGCTGCGGGGTACAGGGATCAAATGTGGCCTCTGGGGTCAGGATTCTGAGGGGGCACTTGGATGCAAGGCCAGGCACTGATAACATTCATTCTTATCTCTGTAATGGTACCCTCAGAGTTGCAAAGGACTTTCCTCATCACACAATCTTGGGAGGTAGTGTTAGTATTATTACATAGTCCATTTGACAAATAAGGAAACTGAGGTTCATACGAGCTGATTGACTCATCCACAGTCACACAGTATGTGTCTGGTGTAGGAACTGAATCCAGGCCTTGAAATCCCAAGCTCTGTGCTGTTTCCTCTATCATGATGCTTCTGAGTAGGAATCAGCGAGGCCTTCCCCAGCACCCTCCTCCACCTGGCACAACTCTCCCCTGGCCCATTGTTCCATGCAAAAGCTGAGTCCTTTGTGGGGCTGCTGGTAGAGAGACAGGTTTGGTTGCCTCAGGTCTGCCCTGGGCAGTGACCCTGCTGCTCCCCTCCTCAGGCCTGGCCTAGTTTTGTCCTCCCCTGCCCCACCTGGGAATGGTAGGATGAGGGCTGTGATCCCCTGAACAGTACCCAGCCCAGCTTCCACTACAACTGCTGAGAGAAGACTCTGCTGTGGGAGAGGCTGGGCCTTCATGTGGAAAGGATCTGGGAAGGCAGCAATGGCCCACACAGCCAGACTAGCTCAGCACCCCCTGGAAAGGGCTAAGAAGGAAACTAAAGGTATAGGACAGTGCCTAAGCATGTTTAATGAAGCACTTTCCCTGGGCCAAGAACTGGGGGGAGGGGGCAGAGAAAACCCAGGCTGTGTCCTGTAGGAGCTGCCAAGCCAATGGAGGATTCGCTAGGTCAGCAGCTTGGCACAGAAGGAGCCATGTGCAGTGTAGAGAGAAGGGTAGCCTGGAGGGGACTAGGCGATGGCTGGGAATGTTGGGGACCAACCTTTTGACCATTACTTTTCTAGAAGGACAGTGTGGTCGCCTCCAACAAGGTGTCCTGTAAGGTCATTGCCATCTCGTTTTCTGAGGACAGCAGCTACTTTGTGACCGTGGGCCACCGGCACGTCAAGTTCTGGTTCTTGGAGATGTCCAAAGAAGTAAAGGTGAGTGAGACAGAGATGGGAGGCAAGGGAAGACAAAGAAGAAGAAGGGGGCTTGGCCTGGGGGTCCCTGTAAGGTTCCACAGGATCTGCAAGGTGTCCCCTGAACTCTCTGCTTTGGTTCCATTCTGTCCTTCAGCAAACACTTATTGTGTTCAAGGCCTTGGTAGTTGCCCCTCTGTGTCCTGTTTTGTTTCTGGATGGCCATCACTTAGTTCCTGGACTCTAGCTTGGCTTCTTGGATGGCTACAGGATGTGCCTCAGCACTAGCTTTTAACTCCTTGACAGCCCTCTTATCCTTCTGGCCTTTGCTCACCCCGGGCCTGTTTCCCAGCTCAGCTCCTTTTCCTGTTCCCTTTCTGCCCTTGGCTGTGGTGGGTGGTCTGCTAGTCACAGTCCACTCTAGATGTTATCTCCCCTCTGACCTGAGCAAGGCCCTTCTTTTGCCCTTGCCCAGTGCGAGGCTATATTGGGTGTGGGGCTGTGAACTGACCCCTTTGCCCTTAGGTGACTGGCACGGTGCCCCTTGTGGGGCGCTCTGGCATCCTGGGAGAGCTGCACAACAATGTCTTCTGTGGCGTTGCTTGCGGGAGAGGCAGGATGGCAGGCAACACCTTCTGTGTGTCCTACTCTGGTCTCCTCTGCCAATTTAATGAGAAGAGAATCCTAGAAAAGTGGATCAACCTAAAGGTGCCCACATCCTTCTTTTCTTAGCAGTCTCTCTCAATGCTTCCACAACTCCTTCCCCCACAACTTACGCATCTGAGTTGGGCTCCCTGGGGGGTGGGGGAGTAAATTGAATTCTAAAAGATCTCTTGGAGGCCAAGACCTGACCCTGTACCCCCTTCTCCCCTCTCCCCGTCACTCCCTTGCCCACAGGTATCCCTTTCATCATGCTTGTGTGTCAGCGAGGATCTCATCTTCTGTGGCTGCACCGATGGGACAGTGCGCATTTTCCAGGCTCATGACATGCATTATGTGACCAACGTACCCAAGCCCCACTACCTGGGAGTTGATGTGGCCCAAGGCCTGGATCCCAGGTACTCTAGCTGCAGAACTCTGGTCCTAGAACTGCACTGGCCAGGGAGTGTCAGCCTGAGCAATGATGGGGATAGGGGAGGGGAACCACTGGCCCCTCACCCACTAAAGTGGGTCTTTAGATATGTCTGGATCCCAGGCCCCAGTGGAGGGAGGGGGCTCCAAATGGGCTCATTGGAAGGGGAGCAGCCATTATACTTGGCTGAGACTCAGCAGGACAGTGTGGCCTGACAGAAAGCCTGCAGCCCAAAGCTTGGAAGAGACTGACATGCCCTCTTGAGGCTGTCGTTATCATGGCTTCTCAGGGGCTGCCCATGGGTCTAGAGCCAGTTGAGGTACCCCATCTTTGCCTTTGTGGCAAATCCCTGTAGGAGAAGAAAGAATATTTGTCTGTCGTCTCCCTCTCCCCTGGGGCAAGGAGACAAGGGTCAGCTCTTGGGGACTGGTGAGGACGATAAAGAATGTCTTTTCTTGGCCAGCTTCCTCTTCTGTAGGAAAGCTCAGTCAGTCTACCCAGACACAGTGGCACTGGCCTTTGACCACCACCACCACTGGCTCTCTTGTGTGTACAAAGACCACAGCATCTACGTTTGGGACATCCAAGACCTAACTAAAGTGGGCAAAGTGTGGTCAGATCTCTTCCACAGTTCCTATGTCTGGAATGTTGAGGTGAGTCATCTCTTCTCTCTCTCTAAACTCTTCTCCAAAGTCTTTGTCCTTGGGGGCCAGTTGCCCAGGCTGTACCGGCCACTGACCTGGGCAGAGTTGTGATGAGAGCCACCCGCACTGTCCTGGGGGGCTCTAGGTTTACCCGGAATTTGAAGACCAGAGAGCCTGTTTGCCCTCTGGATCCTTTCTGACCTGCTCCTCGGACAACACCATCCGTTTCTGGAACATGGAGAACAGCCCCACTTCCGGCCGGCCAAAGAACGTTTTCAGCAACGTGAGTAGCTGTGGGACCGGTAAGCTTTTCTTTTCCTTTTCTCCTTTCAAGTCAAGGGGAGCCCCCACTCTGTCCAGAGCTCCCCCAAATTGCACTTTGCCTCTGGACCTTGAGAAGAGGGTGAAGATGGGGAAGGAGTGCCCACTGGAGGATAGCGATGATTTCCCATTTCTGCATTTTCTCCACAGTCCGTCTTCCCCGGCCAGCGCTGGTTTATTCCCTTGAATAATTCACTTGTCTAAATCACGCTTCAGGAGTTTTGATCAGTTTATCCCTTGAGCTCAGCTTGGCTGCAGAATGTGTAGACGCAGAAGCAAAGAGCCAGTGAGGGACAGGCGTTTTCCCAGGCCTCAGTTTCTGAGGGCCACTTGTAGCCACTAGACTCACTTATCTTTTCAATTATTAGTATTTTGTTTTCCCCAGTTACATGTAAAAACAGTTTTTAATATTAATTTTTTAAATTTTGAGTTGCGAATTCTCTCTTCCTCCCTCCTCACCCCCCTCATCGAGAAGGCAGTTTGATATAGGTTGTACATGTAGACACTTGTCCTGCTTTAATCGTCCCAAACCAATCTAACCACAAACATGAAGACATGCCATTAGTAGCAGCCAACCTTTTTGGGCACCTCCCAGGCCAGGGCTCAGTGCCAGGGCTCAGAGGGTGGGCTCAGTCCCACCCTCTGATGGGATGGGTGACAATAAAAATGGACCAGTGCTCTCCTGTACAGGTTGCTGTGGATCACTGAGGATTGGAAAAGGCTTCATGCCACAGCGGCGTTAGGCCTAGCTCGTCGCCCCTCCTCCATTCGTCACACTGTCTCAGATCTGCAGAAGTCTGTAGGGCAGCTGTGTCTCTTCACTGTGGCCTGGGCCCAGCCCTGCTTCTGGGTTTGCAGCAGTCCTGAACTCCACATGGTGATGCCTTGGTTAGATAGGCCTTCTGATGCTGAGCAGATTGGCCTCTGATCTCTTTATTCTTTCCTGGATGACTGACTTATTGTTCCTTTTTCCTTCTCTTCAAAGAACCTGCTAAAGGTAGTATATGTAGAAAATGACATCCAGCACCTACAGGACATATCCCACTTCCCAGACCGGGGAAATGAGAACGGAACTCCTGTGGATATGAAGTCAGGAGTTCGGGTCATGCAAGTCAGTCCTGATGGTCAGCACTTGGCCTCAGGCGACCGGAGTGGAAATCTGAGGCAAGTGTCACCATCCATGGCACCAGTTTTGGTGAGGGGCAGATTCAACATTAGTCAGAGGTCTTGTATATCCCCACCCCCAATCTGTCTTCCCACTATGATCCTTGGATTTTAGCCTTGTAACCTTGGGCTGATGGCAAACCAGGGGGTATGCACACATGTACAGTGGGCCAGGCAGGGCCATCTGGATGGGGTCAGGCAGACCTGGCTCTCCTGCCCACTGGCAGTGGCATGTCTTGTTTCTCAGGATTCATGAGCTCAGGTTCATGGATGAGCTGATTAAGGTGGAGGCCCATGATGCAGAAGTTTTGTGTTTGGAATATTCCAAGCCTGAAACTGGTAAGGTTTTCTTTTTCATGGGGGTGGGCAAGAATGTGTCCAAGGAAGTGGAGAAATAGATGAACAGGGGAGGGCCCAGGTTGCCCCTTCCATGCCATGACCTCACCATCCGCCTCCTTCAGATTTTCGGTGTAGGCATGTAGAAAGCTCTGGATTTGGCTCAAGACTTTTAACACTCAACTTGCCCCTTGAGAGAAATTTCTGAATATTGTAAGGAAACATGAGCTTTGGAAAGGCTGAACTTAACCGAGCCCTGAGAAAGAGCCCAGAGCAGGGTTGTGCTCAGCAAGCTAGGACGAGGCTCCCCAAGCAAGTTAGCGTATGGTAAGGCGGAGAAGGTGGGAAGATCTGCTGGGCATCTGGGGCCTGTTCTTTTGCCAGGGGTGACGTTGTTGGCCTCGGCCAGTCGGGACCGCCTCATCCATGTGCTCAATGTGGAGAAGAACTATAACCTGGAGCAAACCCTGGATGACCATTCTTCCTCCATCACAGCCATCAAGTTTGCAGGTGAGGCCACGCACATTCACACACCTTTCACATTAGAGAGAACCCCACCCCATATTTGACAAATAATCCACCCCCTTTACCCCATATGGGGAAGGAGCCATAGGCCTTTGCTGAAAGAACTCCAAAGGGACTCCCTCTCCCCCACCTCCAGTCCCCAAGGCAGCTCACTCCAACTAGGGCCAGCTCTAATTAGGTTCCTGAATCAAAGCTATATTTGTGTCTTGGCTGCTTTCTCCCATTGTTCTTAGTTCTTTCCTCTGGGCCCCCAAAGACCAAGTCTTTATCTGTTTCTGCATTGTGGCCTTGGTCTCATTCTGACCTCAAGGTAATAGGGGAGGGGTAGGGTCACAGGGAGACCTCTGGGTGGCAGAGGTGATGGGACTGAAGGTGGCTGATGAGGGTGAGGGGAGACAGAGAGGAATGCTGCTGGGTGGTGGGCATGTGGTGGTCAGTCAGCAAAGATGGGGAGGTTCCTGGGGAGTTGGCTTGTTCACAGCAAGGACTGAAAAGATCTAAGCCTGGGAGAGGACAAGTCAGAGACCTGATGGTGTGAGAGAGTGGGTCATTCTCGGAGTGTGACGTGGGCAAGATGGAAGCTCTGTTGGCTGATGGGATCAGGAACCCTCAAGATTTGGGGATGGGGAGGGTGCATGTGACAGGTAGATATGGGGATCACAGTCAGTTTAGGAAGTTCTCTGGCGGCCCTGGGGAGATCTCAGAGACAATCCTAGCAACAGGTTCTGGGGCTGGAGAAGTGTTACCTGTCCTAGATAGAGGAAAGAACGTGCTTGGATTTTTACTTGAAACTCTGTAAGAAGACAGCTGAGCCCCTCATGTGCTTGCGTTAGGGCCTGTTACCATTCTCATGACACGTCTGGAGAAGACATATAGCAACCACAATAACTAAAGATGCCTCAGGGAGTTAGTGTGAGGAGGTGCAAGGGCTGGGGAACCATCTCTCCTCTTGAGGTAATCAAGTTCAGCTCACAGATGGCACGTGCCCACTCGCCAGGAACACTGAGCAGGCCTCTGACACCTCCTGGGGTCAAACACAAATAGAAACAGGGTGGTAACCATGGCACACTGTATTCTTACTGGTTTTGTTCAATCTTGCCCAGTTACATGTTGGTCTGACTTGCACTCAAGAATTTTGCGGCCCAGAGTTTTATCTGCTCTGCAAGACCAAATAAAGTGCACAGGAGGAGCTGCTGTGCACTCTGAAGGAAAGTGACATCACAGACCTGTCTCTGTACTTGGCAGGTCTTGGGGATACCAAGACAAGAGCAGACAGTTCCTGCCTCAGGGAGATGCTTCCCCTTGGGGCTGGGGCCAGGGTGCAGATCCCTGTGCACATACAGATAAGAAAACAGGAGATGTGGGGACACAGAAAATGCTGCGAACTGGCAGAAGGCCTTCAGGTAGCAGTGGCTCCTGAGTTAAACCTAGAGGAAAGGTGGAAATGGGGAAGGAGGAATGCACTTGGCATCCTTAGCCTGAGCCAAAGTATGGAGATGCAAGATGGAATGAATGCCAGGTTGGGGAAGCACCCGATAGCTCTCCGGGGCTGGGACAGATGCTTTGGGAAAGCAGGCCAAAAGCGAGTCTTGAAGGATTCGAAATAGTAGCAAGGCTATTATTACATGAAGTAATTATTATTTTAAGTTACCATTAAAATGCCAGTGTGAGAAATTTCATTTTATCCTCTTCCCATTAGGAAGACCCTGCAGATTGAGTAAGGAAGGTGATTTTGGCAGTGTGTGGAGGATGCCTGGGAGAAGTGAGATGCTGGAAGTGGGAAAAGGAGCAGGGAGCTATGGCAGGAATTCGGGAGAGAAGTGCTGAGGGTCTGAACTAGGCCTGGGCTCCTGTGAGTGAGTGCAGGGAGGGGGACCAGCAGGAGAGAGGTTTGGGAAAAATTCAACAAGTGATTGACAATGAGGAGTCAGGGAGAGGAAGAGTGAGCCTGGATGAGGAGAGAAAGGAAGCCTGTAATCATCCTCATTGAGGTGATCATTGAACTCCTCAGAACAGGAGAGAGAAGAGATCTTCAGAAGGAGCACTGGTGAATAACCACAATTATTAGGGTGGATGATGGCCAGTGCAGAGAGACAAACCAACCATGGAGAATGCTCTTCAGAAGCCCTGGAGGATCCAGGTTGTCCAAGAGAGTAGAGAGTGGAAGAAGGACCCAGAGAAGGCCCCACTGAAGGTTTACAGTTTTGTAATTGGTATAGGGTTCACTGGAATGTGAACACAGAGCTGAGAGGGACCTTGGAGGTAGCGGAGTTCAGGCCCATCACTTTATGGATGAGGAAGCATAAGCTTTGTCGACTTAGAGGTAATTGGGAATCAGGATTCAATTTCCTACTATTTTTAGAGGCAATGCTTTTCACATTAGGCTCTGAAGTAAACCACTAGGTAGCTGTGTGATCTTGGTTAAGTCAATTAGCCCATTTACCTCAGTTTCCTCAACTGTAAAATGGGAATTTTAACAGCTCCTACCTGCCACAGTCGTTGTGAGGGATCAAGTGAGATAACTATGAAGTGCATAGCACCAGGCCTGGCGCCTAGTAGGTAATGGAAGTGCTAGCTATTACTGTTGTTAATGTCCAGGATACAGAAAGATGTTTCCTAGAGGAGAACAATACGTATTTTCTGAAGTGGACATTTGCACAGAAAGCAAGTGATGATGTTACAGAGACCCCACAATGACCTGCTGAGAGAACCATTTGGCTGGAGTTAGCCACTCTGTTGTGCCATGACACCCTTCCCTGAGAGGACCAAGCTGGACCCTCTACAATAGCTTGTACTTCCAGGAGAGCCTAGGAGACAGGGGTCATTGAATAATGATGAAAGAAAGAGAGTCAGATGCTTGTGCAGAGAGTCTTTGCTGACAAGCCATGATTTCAATAAGGCAGATCTTGGTATTTCAACAAAACTCCTGAGCCTTATTCAGCCTGTTGACCAATACTCACTCGTGGTTCATGTTGAGCCTGAGGTATTTCCAGACACTGCTGCCTAGGAGACATTTCTGGGGACTTCTAAAGTACAGGATAAGAAATTGAAGACTTTGGGGGCAGATAGAGTTTTCATCATAGCTGTTAATTGACAGTAGGAGTTGAATCCTGTGATCAATTATTAAGCACCTACTGTTTGTAAGGAGTTCTCAAGGAGAAGCATTTTTGGTTAGTTAACAGTTGGTTTAAGAAGATGGCACTGGGGAACAGGCTTTGGAATTCTGGACAGTGTTTTAAAGTATGTTAAAGGCTACTTAACCAGGGTAGAGCTTGCTTAATGAGGTCCTGTTAAATTTATTTAGTTTAGAGTTTTGTGAACTAGGTCAAGGACTTTAAATGCAAAAGGGAGAATAAGAAAAAAAAGTTGCTCCATCTGCCCACCCAAATAGTTAAGAGCTGCTGCTATCGTAGGGAAAGGAGGAGACAGTACTGAAGAAGGATCCACAATAAGTCTCCTGGACTTGGAAGTCTCTCTAGAAATACAAGAAGTCCAAGGACAGTAACACCAGGAAGCATGTGGCCCAGCAAATGTTCCCTGACCAGAACGCAGCTAACAGCGTATTCAAGAACAGAATAGATTAAACAGGCAGACCAGATGAAAAAGAAAAGCACAGTAGCATTTTGAACATAATTTGTCTTGACTAAATGGACACCTCTAACAAATATCCAGACCAATGTGGTCACCAAGTATATTCTCTGCACACAGTTATACCAGACTGTCTTCTGATATATTTGTACAAGTAATATTGGATTGGAAAAGAGACCTGTATGAAGGAATTCAGAAAGGAGAAACTTAGTGGAAATCATTTGCGTGAGGGAGTGGGGGAGGGGAGACAAAGGGAAGTGGACTCACTTCAGACTGCTTGGCCAGAAGCAGATTAGAGATGAGGAATTTGGGAAAGAGATGACAGGCCTGATCTGGAGGCAGGAGGCAGTGTAGGAGAGGTGTGGGACTTTCTAGTAACTGGGGTCTACTGGCACATGTTCTCTGGCAGCGATAAATACTTCCCACAGGTTACTGACAACGTGTTGTCTGGGCATGCCTGACATTTTCCAACACTCAAACACCTGCCCCTGAACTATAAAGTAATTCCCCCAAAACAGTAACAGGTGATTAATTCTTGACTTTCCTTGATAATTCATCCCACAAAAACGTTTAACAAGCCCCAAGAGGAACTGTTGTTTTGGATGTGAGTCTGACCAATGTTGATGGGACTGTTCCTGATGTAAAAATGTTGGAAACTGTTGGAGAAAGAAACCATTCTATCTTCAGATATGTGATATGGGAGAGGAAAGCCAAGCATTGTCCAGTGATAAAACCCTGTACGGGGAGTCAGAAAAATCCGAGTGTAAATCCTGGCTCAGATACTTATGAGCTATATGATCCTGGGCAAGTAGCTTCACCTCTGTTTGCCTCAGTTTCCTCCTTTGTAAAATGGACATAGTAGTTGTGATAGGGCTCAAATGAGTAAAGCCCTTTATAAACTTTCAAGAACTAAAGACCTTTGTGTAAATGTTAGTGATTTTCAAGAGGCCTTGTGGGCTGGGTCCTTCCAACTCCTGGATTGTATAGTTCTGTGGTGGAATAGATGGGGTTTTAGTCTTAAACTGAGGAGGATCTAGGTTCAAATCCTAACTGTGGGACCCTGGGTAAATCACTTAGTCTCTCTACCTCAGCTTTCTTTATTTGTAAACAAAGGCGTTTAGACCTGATAGCCTCGAAAGACCCTGTCAGTTCCAAATTTAACCATGTAGAATTCTCAGGATATGTGGAGGAACTTGGTTATTGAAGTGATGGGAACTTTGTGGGGAAATTGAACAAAGTGACATGTACAAATAATTCTGATGGGGAAAAGTAGGAGCTGTTTAATGACTGATGTGGACGCACAAGGAATTCCCTTAACAATTATACTTTATTTTTATTGGTGCCATTTGTTTTCACATCACATTTCATCATCATTACATTTATTTTATTTCTGAACACATCTTGCTCCTGACCCTTGGCAATCTTTCATAACAGTGTTTCAAAAAGAAAGAGGAAAAAAGTTCAGCAACACTAACCCCTATATGAAAATGGGCACAGTATTTCATATGCCTACTCCCCTATCTCTGCAGTGAAGAGAGGGAGGTGCATTTGAACTTTTCTCTAGGACCACTCTTTGACCAATTAGGTTTTTGTTTTGTTTTAACATAGAAGATAGAAGCAAAGGCAGATAATGGAGGATGAGTACAAAAGGGTGGTCTAACCCTGTAAAAACTGCCAGGCATTCCAAGGCTGGCAAATGGTGAGGATGACAAGAAAGGGCATTTTAAGATGTGTTGGGGGCAAGACGAATATGAAGGAAGGACTCGGAGAGAGTGGGACAGTGGAAACAGTAATGGAAGACAGTGCTGACCCACGTCTGTTTTCTAAGAATGATGTTGCAGAGTGCTAAGCTCCAAAGTGAGTTGAAGATCCATGTAAGTTTTAAGGAGGTGGGAAAAGAGCACCTCATTGACCTTATGAATTCAGTTCACCAGGTCCAGACCAATGACATCACCTTAGGATTCTGAAAGGCAGTGGTGGATATAATTGCTCAGACTCAGTCATCTTTAGAGAATTCCAGAGCATAAGGAAGGCTCTCTTACGACTTGGAATGGACAAATCTTCTAATGTTCAACAAAGAGAAGAAGTGGAATCTTTAGGCTGTAAGCCAGTGAGTGTGGCTTTGATTCTTGGTGAAAGAGGTTTATGAGAAGCAGGGATCACTAAGAGCTAGCATGGTTTTGCCAAAGCCAAATCACACTGGACTGCCTTCCTTCCTTTTGTGAACAGTTACTCAACATGGAAACATTAGCCAGCATGCCTAGAGTGCAGCAAAGCTTTTCTCAGCATCTCTCATGAAGTCTCTGTGGATGAGGAAGAGGTTCGGGCTCTGGTAGTATAATTAGGTGATGTAGAACTATTTAGCTCATTGGACCCAAGAAGCAATGTCATATTGAAGGGAAGTTTCTAGTTGAGTGCCCAGAAATATGACCTTGGCCTTTGCCATTTGCCATACTTATCCACGACTTGGATGAAGACATCAATGAAAACATGCTGTTTAGATTGGCAGATGACAGAAAGCTTAGAGGGACAGCTAACGTTCGAATCAGGATCTAAAATCTATCAGTCAATCTAAGAGTATTTATTAATTAAGTGCTTACTGTGTGAAGAATTTGACAGGCTTGTGTGATGGCCAAACTTTAACAAGATGGTGGTGAAGTTGAACTAACATTAGATCTGAAAAAAACTGCCTTCTGGGCCTGACCCTTGGGATGGAGAAGCATAGTTCATGGGGGAAAAAATCTGGGCATTTCAAGGGACTCTAAACCCCATAGGACATGGCAGCTGCATTAAGAAAAGCTTGTGCCCAGAACAAGGGAGGTGATAGGCTCATTGTCTCGTCTGCTGCCCAGGCCACAATATAGTCGAAGTCTTCTAGACGTCCTGTCTTGGAATATTGAAAAAGCTGAAGTGATATCAGTGGAATGCAACCAGATGGGGGAGAACTGGAGAGCGCACTAACCAGTGAAAGGGACAGAGAATGTTTTATCTTGGTGAAGAGGAGAGCCTGGGGTGGTGGTAGGGGGTGGTGTCATGCAATTCAGAAGAAGAAATGTACTTAATTCAGCCTGATCCCAAGGAACAAATTGGTGTTGAGAGAATTCGTGTAGCTAGTTTATGGAAGAGTATTCTAATAGAGCTGATTAAAGGTGGGGTTCGGCTGCCTGTGCCAGGGGTTTTCCCATTATTGGAGGGTCTCAAGTGGATACTGGGTAAGTACTTGTTGGGGAGGAGATTCTTATAGAGCAAGGGCTTCTTAACCCTTTTTGTGTGTCTTGGACACCTATATCAGTCAGGCCCATGGATGGATCCCTTCTAAGAATCATGTTTTTAACTCATAAACTCAAATACTTTGGATTACAGGGAAACCAATTATACTGAAATATAGCTATCAAAAAAAAAAGTATATATATATATATATATATCCTTTTTCAGTACCTGAACTCTTGCAATTTTTATTTTAAAACTTTCAGTATATATAGTAGACCAGAAGAGAAGATGGTCTTTGAAAGTGAATGCAGTCTTAAAGTTTTGAGTCTTTTGGGGGGCTAGGGAGGTCATGGAGTGGGGGAGTCAGAACTAGAGATGGCTCAGTGGGAGACACCCACTGAGGTTTGAAGATTGTTACTTCAGTGGGAGGGGTTAGCAGGCCTGGAAGTGGGCACTGGGGATGTGGGGAGGGTTACAGGATGGAGTATGTTTGAGGAACATGGGAGAAAATGGAATTAGCAAGACCTGGAAGTGGGGTTGGAGAAGGATCCCAATGAGGAGGTTTGGAGGTTCTGAGAGCAGGTGTGGTCGCATTTAGGATTCAGTGGTTTGGAGGGGTAGGGAAGTAACAAGGATTGAAGGCAGTTGGAGCTGTCTGGGAGAGGTTCACAGTGAGGCTTGGAGAGATTTAGGTCCTGGGCCAGGAGTCAGGGGTCACATTGTGGAAGGTGGTTGGAGTTACTAGGTACAGGTGGGGTCCCAGTGAGGTGGGACTTGGAGCAAATGACAGATTTACAGATGAGAGGGTGTGAGGGGTCCCAATGAGTACTAAAGGCAACCGAATCCATGGGAGAGCTGGGAGTTTCCAGAGTCCCCCCAAAGTGGCAACTGCAGAAAGTGAGGCCCTCCTCAAGTCAGGGTGGGCCAAACTGTGGTCAGGGGCCCAACCTCTCTCCCCTCCTGTAGGGAACGGAGACATCCAGATGATCAGCTGTGGAGCTGACAAAAGCATCTACTTCCGAAGTGCCCAAAAGGTCAGGGGGCCAGCTATTCCTCCCAGGGATGAATAGCCCTGGGGACTGGAGTTGGGTGGGTGGTGGGAGTGAAGACAGGGGATTATGAAGCACTCTATGGGCAAGCTATCTTCACCCTTAGGGACAGAGTAACACTTGGTCTCAGTCAATTCCTCTGTTGTTTTTTAAAAAAGATGTTGGCCAAAGGTAGGGGGTGGGAGGTGGGTTTTACTGGCCTCTGAAGACCACTTGCGGCCCTAGGTTTCTGACGGCCTTCATTTTGTACGTACCCATCATGTGGCAGAGAAGACCACCCTTTATGACATGGACATCGATATTACCCAGAAGTATGTTGCTGTGGCTTGTCAGGACAGGAACGTGAGGTGAGCTGGCTTTGCCCTTGGCCTGATCTCAGTTCCTAGCTTCTCTGGAGCTGAAGCCTTGGGCCCTTCCCTTGGTCCTCATGGGTTGGGGCCCAGTGAGCGGCCGGGTCAGCCCTCTGAGTCTCTGGAAGGGGCAGTGCTCAGGGTGAGTGGAGGGAGCTGGCTGCCTGGGCTGGGGTCAGGTGGGCTTCTGAGACCCTGAGGGTGCCTGATGTTCTCCTCAGAGTCTACAACACAGTCAATGGCAAACAGAAGAAGTGCTACAAAGGCTCTCAGGGGGATGATGGCTCCTTGCTGAAGGTGAGAGGACAGACTGGGGGTGGGGGACAGGGGTGCCAGGCAATGTGTCTGTTGAGACCTCTCGAGGCTGGGCATTGATTTACTGAGGGTTCTGAGTGCTGGAGATAGGCCCCAGGTGGGAGGGAGAGACTAGGCAGTGAAAGAAACACCAGAAAACAACAGGAATAAATAATGAAGACTATAGTAAAAAAAACCCAGAGGTTCAGAAGGGCCAGAAACGGGGCAGTTGGTGAATACCAGTTTAACCCCAAGATAGCAGGCCAGCACCGACCCGCAGCTGGTAGTCTTGTAGTGTTGCCTACGACACTGGGAGGTGATGGGACCTGCGCAGAGGCCTAAGCCCGTACAGGGTAGAAGCTGGTCTTGAACTCAGGGTTTCCTGGCTCCCAGGCTAGCTGTATGCCTCAAATTGGAGTGATGTGCCCAGAAACCCAAACTGCCTGGAACCAAAGCTCATGGTTTTAAATATACTCTTTATTCTTTGTATACTGAAATGTTCATAATTAAAAAGAATGTATTTTTAAGAAGTGGCTTTCTCCCGAGTCATGTATGGCCCTCTGGAGATTTTCTCTGAGGCCCTGACATGGGCCAGGTGACTTTAGAAGGGATCTAGGGGTTGGAGGGGCAATCTCCCCTCCCACTGGAGCAGAAAGGTTCACAGGAACTGCCTCCAGGAACTGTGCAGAAGGACCCCAGAAGGCTATGGGAGTAAGGGATTAGATAGGCAGGTTGACCTTCTCCAGGTGGAGGGGTTGAAGGCCCCAGGGGAGGTGCTTCCCAGGCCAAGGAAGGACAGAATTTGGAGCCAGGTCGATGATGGTATTTCCCCCTTTCCCCTTGGGCAGGTGCACGTAGACCCTTCAGGTACCTTCCTAGCCACCAGTTGCTCTGATAAGAGCATCTCGGTGATTGACTTCTATTCTGGAGAGTGCATTGCCAAGATGTTTGGACATTCAGGTAGGTCCACCCACTTCTTGTCTGGTCCCAGGTTCCAGGTCCCAGGCAGGGCCTCTTCTCAGGATTCACACTTCTTTGGCTGCTTTCCCACAAAAGGTGGTTGAAAGAGACTCTTCTCTGATTTGGTTACAGAAATTGTCACAGGCATGAAGTTTACTTACGACTGTCGCCACCTAATCACTGTATCTGGAGACAGGTAAGGAAGTGATCATAGGATAGGACACATTTCTGTACTGTTGGGGTTGTGCGGAGGGAGGATGCGAGGTGAAGAGGCAATAGAGAAATGAAAATAACATTTTATAGTTTGTTTAAAATGATTTCATCTGAACCTCATGACTGTTGATTGATTGATTGGCCAGCGTGGATATAGCTGTAAAAACTCTCAGGTGCTGTGGGCCCATGTGGGCAGTGGACACAGAACCGGGACAGCTGTGTGCACCACAGCAAAGGCTCCTGGGTCCAGAGCAAGCTGAGCCTGGGGAGTGTGTCCAGAGCGGAGCTGTGTGTACTGCAGTGAGTTGAACTAGCACTCGGGCAGGTATTCTTGGGGTTGCCCTTGGGTGCCCTTGATGTGCAGCTCAGGCACTTTGGCCAGTGGCTTTTGCAGGGATGTCTAGTTTTTACTGTGCATGGTACAGATACGCCAGGGATCTACCTCTTTTGTTGTTCAGTTGTTTTTCAGTTGTGTCTGACTTTTCATGACCCCATTTGGGGTTTTCTTGGCAGAGAAACTGAGGGGTTTGACTTGCTCAGGGTCACACAGCAGCTAATTGTCTGAAGCTGGAAGGCTGTGACTCTGGATGTCAGTCTCCCTGACTCCAGGCCCAGTTCTTTACGCACTAAGGCACCGCCTGGCTGCCCTAAGGGTGCTCATGGGAGGAAACAGAATGAGTTTTTGTTTGTCAGATTTCTCAGTGTCATGTTCTCTGACATGAGGCTGAACATCCTTGGAATATTTTCAGGGAATTAAAGTTTAGATTCCTTAACTGGGAAAAACCAAAAAAAAAAACCTAAAAAATCAAAGGATAAGAGGGAGGATAAGATTGAATTTGATTTTGAATGAATTTGACTTTGGTTTCTGGCCACATTTTTCAACATATTATTAAAGAGATGATTTGTAAGCATTTAGAAAGGAAAGCAGAGATTCCCAAGAGGCAGCAGCTTATGCCAGTCTAATGCTGTGTCCTCTTTTAGCAGGTCATTGACTTGTTAGGTAAAAGGCACACTATTGACTTTGTACTCCTGGATTTTGGCAAAGTCTCTTGTGCTGTCTTGGGGAATGACGTCCCAGATAGGGGTTAGGGGACAAGTTAGTTAGCTGGATCTGACTTGACTGAATGACTGAACCCAAAGAGTAGTCCTGAGTGGCTGCTGTCAGGCTGGAGGGAGGAGGCCTTGAGTGGTGTGTCCAAAGCTGGCTCTCCTGTCATATTAAAAATTTTTGTCTGTGCCTTGGAGGATGACCCTGGGGACATACTTAGCAAATGGGCAACTACTGCAGAGCCTGGAAGGGCAACTAGGGGGACACATAGCTGGCTCTCAGGTCATCTGTCGAGCTTCACAGAGGCCTCTATGATCTCATGGGGACCTCTGTCCTCCTTCAGATGAGGCAGCTGAAGTGTGAGAGGGTTTAGATGGTCACACAGTGTCAGAAGTGGGATTTGAACCTGGTCCTCTCTTGTCCACAGCTCTTTCCACTGGTCTTTAAACATCCTTCGCTGTTCTCCCTACCCCACCCCTTTCTCCTTTGTCTGAGGACCATGAGATATTCCCATCCCACTCGGACGGAGCTGAACCCTCGTAGATGCTGTCACCATTCCCCCCCTTAAAATGAGCTCTTGGGGAGCAGGGACTCTTTCTAGCTTTCTGTTTGTATACTGAGTGCTTAGAATAGCCCTTTTTGCACATAGAGAGTGTTCAGTCCATTCAGTCCAATTCGGTCCTTTTCTTCCTTCTCTTCTTCTCTCCTTCCTTACCAGTCTGCTCACTTCTTGCGTGGTCTTTCCCCTTCCTCCAGTTGTATATTTATCTGGCAGCTGGGCCCAGAGATCACCAACTGCATGAAACAGCACTTGATGGAAATCGATCACATTGAGCAGCAGAGGAAAATAAAAGAGAGAAAGTGGACCAGGCAGCTGAGGTAGGCAGCTCAAGCTCTCACTGCCTGTCTCACGAGGGTGAGAGCCTCCATCTGTACAGTCGTGTTGAGCATTTTGGTTACCTCCCAAGAGGCGCACAGTGACCCCAGAAGCTGTGATCCAGGGTAGAAAGGGGCTCATGGCTCCTTCTTCATCCACTGGGAAGCAGGGTGGGACCCAGCAGCTTGTGAGACCATAGCTGTAAGACAAGCAGTACCTTGGACAAATCTAGCCTTTCCCGGTCCTTTCTACCTTTCAGCCAGAGGCCATGGCAGGGAAAGGGAGGTCGGATGGCTTTCTGGGCCAGGGTCATGTCCTGTTCCAGGTCAGGGGCAGCCAGGCTTCTGAGCTGGCCTCACCACAGGTGGGGTCGAGGCAGAAGGTGGCCTCAGAGAAGGTCTAGAGCTATCCCCTCCTCTGCTGTTTGAGTTCAGGAGGGAGACATATGTGTCTATACCCAGTGGGATGTGCTCCCTGAGCCCTGGAGAGCAGACTGAGGATGAGATGGAAGACGAGTGTGAACAAGAGCAGCTGCTGCAGACCCCCACCAAGGACAGCTTGGAGACAGGCAGGTCCCGCCTGGCCTCTGGTGGTCACTCCCTGGGGCTGCCCCTCCCTGTGCCTTGGGCTTCTCATCTGTAAAAGGGGGATGTGAGCCTCCAGGCCAGAGCCTAGTATCCTTGAGCAATGATGAGGTCACAGCTCAGGCTCTCTAGCTTTTAAGAAGCTGCCGACGTGGCCTACTCCCTGCACTGGAAAGGTTTGAATAGCACCACAGAATTCATGTTGGAAGGGCACTTGGTAGGCATCCAGTCTATAATATTTTCTGCTTCTGTCCCACCTCTGCCAGAGGCAGCTCCACCTCATTTCTGGGCGTTTTGGGGAAGTTGTTTTATCCCTTGTCCCCTGGGGGTGGGATACCCCCAAGCTCTTGTGCTCAGGTGGGGATTCCATTTTGCTCCTTGGGTAATTGGGGTCAGGCCTGAGTAGCTGTTGAGGGCAGTGAGCCGCTTCTGTTTAACTCCTTTCCCCAAATCCCAGGGACACAGACATTGGAATAGGGTATTCCTCTTGACTTTGACTGCCTTTGGCTTTCTAGATCCCCGATGCCTGCTGACCAATGGCAAGCTTCCTCTATGGGCAAAGCGGTTGGTAAGTGGGTGTTTGGCTTGGGAGGGATGGTGTTACCAAGTGAGGGTTTTGCCACGCTCCCAGAATCCTCCCTTCCTTGGTGGCTATATCCTGATTTGGGGCTTGTTGCCCCTCTGCTTGGCACAAGTGTCAGGGTTCCAGTCATTGGAGCTGCTACCTGTGCCCTCTCTCAGGACCATGGACCAAATACTTGGTCTAGGGGGAGCTAGGTCTCCTTAAAGGATAAAGCTTTCATCTTCGTGGGTAGCTGTGGTACCAGAACCCAACATGAGATCTTGAATGGAGTCTGTGTTTCCCAGGTGTCTGTAAAGTTAGAGAGACTCAGATGCTCTGGTGGCACCCAGCCTCCAGTCAGCAGGACTGAGGAGGAGGCCTGGCCAGCCAGGGTTAACTATATCAAGGGTGGGAAACCTGTGTCCCCAAGGCCACATGTCTCTTTGACAGAATCCAAACTTAACAGAACAAATCCCCTTCATAAAAGGATTCATTCTGTAAAACTTGGACTCGATCAGAAGGCTGCATGTGAGGACCTAGAAGGCCACATGTGGCCTCAAGGTTGCAGGTTCCCTACCCCTGGCTCTTGCCCTTCCCTAGATAGAGGCCCTTGAGCATTCTTCTGGGAAATGGGTGGCTGAACAGTTGGTGGACAGGGGCACAGCTGGTTGTTACTTTGTCTCTGTAGCTGGGGGATGATGACGTGGATGGGGCCACGTTCCATGCTAAGCGGAGCTACCAACCTCATGGCCGCTGGGCTGAGCGGGCTGACAGAGAGCCCATCAAAACCATTCTGGATGCCCGGGACCTGAATTACTATTTCAGCCCTGTGAACGCTGATATGCTGGATGACTCTGGTCTGGAGAAGGTGGAGCCGCACAGTGTGGCCCAGCTGCTCACTGAGGTCAGTAACCCAACTCCAGGTTTCCAGGCTTAGACACAGGCTTTGGTGCCCCAGGGCCAGTGGTGGACCACGACAGATTAGCCTGTTCTCTTCTCGGTCTGATGGAGCTCAGGCCTGGTTGGTCCTGTTCTTAGGTCATGAGCTTCTTTCCTCCTTCAGACAGAGTGCCAAGAGCGCCAAAGCCAGATGGAGAGTGGTTCCCAGTGTCCTGACTTCCTCCAATTGGATCCGGAGTCTCCCAAGGCCAGTGACATAATCATTTACACCTTGGAGCCAGAGGCCGTCCCGGACAACAGGTATGCCTTTTCTTCTGGCAGCAACTACTGCTTCTGCTGGGGGATCCTTTGGGGGATGGGTAGGGGGAGGGCTGGGTCTTTGTCAGCTGGGCCCATGGGCTTCTGGGGGAGCCTCGGAGTAGAGGGTGATGGGCAAGGAGTACCCACCACATGTGCTGTGTATGACTCTGTGGCTTAGGAAGAGCCAGTTTAACTCACATCACCCCCACCCCCACCCCTGCATGTAAGAGTTCACCAAGCACTTTCCTCAGGCTACCCTGGGAGTTAGGTAATGCAGAGATTATCACAATTTCAAATGAAGAGTTGGAGAAGGGTGACGATTCCTTGGTGGTCCCACAGTCAGCCGGTGTAAATGGCAGATCCAGGACTGAAACCCTAGCATTTCCATCCCCTAGTCCAGCATCCTCTTCTGGCTTCTTGTGACCTGTCCAAGGAGGTGTCCCTAGGAGCCAGGAGGAAGGCGGCCCCTTTGGGAGATAACACTGTGAACTGTGAGAAAATTCCAGCTAAGTCCCAGAGGCCCTGATGAACAAACTCCGTCATTGGAGGCTTATGCTCATATCAGGGGAGGCCCTTTAGCTTGAGGTAGTCTTCTATCTGGGGCACCTCAGATTGTCCCAAGGATCAAGAAAGGTCAGTTGCGGAGTCCTTAGTGATCGCCTCTCCCTTGAGTTTTCTCCCTGCTTTCAAGGGAGTACCATCTGAAAGAAGCAGACATCTCCCCCTGTCAGTGGGCCAATGGTTATCTTCAAGTCAACTCAGTTCTGCCTGAGGATCTGGAGCACCAGCCTGAAGGTAGGCACAAGGCAGGTAGACCCCTCTGTGGGTAAGAAGGGGCTCTTGGGGCTCTTTGCTGGCCTTTGTGCCCCTTCCCCAATGGAGTGTACAGATGTAAAGTGGAAGAGGAAATCTAAAGGCCTCCTTTAGCCTCCTCCAGTCAAAGGCTGGAGTCAGGTCTGTCCCTCTGCTCATAACTTGGCATTAGCTTCCTTTGCCTCCCCACAATGGTCAGAGACCCTTGCCAGCCTGGCAAGTGTCCTGTGAGTGAGTGCTTTCTGTCCTTTCCCTTCTGCCTCTGTGACTGGGCTATTCTGACTGCTTCCAGAGCTTATCTACCTGGCCTCAGGGTGATGGGGCATCCCCAGTGAGAGCAATGCCCTCCCAACCCCCCCTCCACCTGTTCCCTGCAGGTGGGGAGTCACTGAAGTCTGAGGCCGAAAAGGAAGTTGAGACTGTTGACTTAGAAGGTAGCTTCAAAGCCATTCACTCCTCAACCCCCCAGGCCAAGCGGGGGAAGAGCTCATCTGAGCAGATCACACTAGTCCCAGGTGAGTACCATCCTCTTTGACCTGGGGGATGGGGCTGGGTGGCATTCCCTTGCTCTACGAGGCCTGGTTCTCCTTTCTCGTTCTGGGCTTCCTGATGTGCTAACCTCGGACGCAGAGAGTGCTCCAGGGGTGGAGTTCATCAGACCTGAGGGGCCCCTGCCACCCAGCAGCTCTCTGCCACAGACGCCGGAGCAGGAGAAGTTTCTTAGACACCATTTTGAAACTCTTACTGACTCCCATCCTGAAGGTGAGGCTTCTGGTCAGTCCTGACCTGCTCACACCTGAAGGGTCAGGCTGTTCTCTCTGGGTGGGCCTCCTTGTCTTGGGCCCTCTTGGGACGTGGGCCGGTGTGAGTGGGACCAGATGTTCTAGACTGCCACACATAGCACGTGCTTGTAAGTGCTTGCCCATTGGTTGACCATCTGTCTCGGTCTTATTCTTGGGGCATATTTCTTTGTGTGTTCCTTGCTTCCTGACATTCCCCAGAGCTAGTGGAGTGAAATGCCTTTGAACACCAAGGAATGCTGGGCCTGTCCGTGTGGGAGAGGGGGAAGGCTGTTGACACTGGGGACCTGGTTGGATTCTTCTAGAAACAAGGCTTCATGCTCTCCCTAAAGAAACAAAGCAAAACAAAAAACCTCCCTCTGGGTTACTACCAAGTAGAGCCCCAGGTTCACCTGGGTCACTGTCCTTACTCTCTCTGGATTCCACCAGCCGCTGTCCTCACTCTCCTTTGTCTGACATTTCCCTTTGTGGGGCCTTGGCCTGGGCTGTTGGACTCTTGTTTGCCCCCTGAAGGTGGTATTAGGACAGGGATCCTGCTCCTTCGCAAATTCCCTGTGTCAGTTCAGACCAGCCATTGCACAGCACCTTCGTCTTAGTGATTGTGTCTGTGACCTGGCCCCGGGCTGCAAGCAGTGTGGTTTAATAAAGTGAATAAAAATTGTGACTTCCTAAGTCAGTGTGCAGCTGTTTCTAGTGGCGTTTGACCCCATGGGCCTGGAACCCAGGGTGCCCAGGGCTCCTCGGAGATCCTCTCTTCTGTTCCCCACCTGTAAAGACAAGTTTTTTTTGTCTGGGGACTCATTTAGCTGCTTTCTTGGGGACTCTTCTGGTAACACCCCCCATCCTCCTTCCTGCAGAACTGGGTGGTTGCTCAAGTTGAAAATGGTGTTTTTGCCCCCCCAGAATTGTTCAATAATTCCCTGAAGGATGTGGAGTCCCTTGAGGAGATAGAGTCTGAGAAAAGCTTCTTCCTCAACCCTCGCCTGAGCATTTCTGCCCAGTTTCTTTCTCGATTCCAGAAAAATCCCAGGTGAGGGAGAGAGCCAGAGGGAGAGGACTTAGCCATGACTGGGGAGTGAGCCTCCCATGAGCCTGGCTCCCCACCGGTCCAGCCTTTGGGCTGCCTGGGAGCACAGACCTTCAGACCTTTCCCTCTGGAAGTCCTCTGCTGTGTGACCCAGGACTGAGGCCTGTCCAATCCCATGGTGATTCTTCCGCCCCTTCCCTAACCCTTGGCTGGTTGCCCCCTCCATTGTTTAGAGCCTTGACTGTGGAAATCCCCTTTGCATCTGTGTATGAACCACGCCCCTCCCCCATCTGCCTGTGGCACTGTGTGCCATGGCTTCTGAGACAGACACATGGGCACTTCTCCACCAGTCCATTCCCTCAAGAAGGGAGAGGAGCGTCCCCAAGTTCCCCTTTGTGTCTGGTATGGGGGCCTTGAGCTTCCTTCTCTCATCAACTTCCTGTGGTGCCCTGAGCTCATGGGCTGATGTGGGGCAGATGGTCAGGGTGGGTCAGGAGGTGCACAGAGCCCCTTCCCAGGCCTGGTTGTGTGTTCTTCTGGAGAGCACCCTGCCCTCAGGGCCTTAGCTGGCATCTCTTGCATCAAACACTCTGAGCCTGGCTCAGGGTGGGGCCCATACCTTTTTTATCAGATGACGGCTCCCTCCCTTCCCAGTCTGTTCCTGCCAGGCTCATCCTACTTGATGCACCTGTTTGTCCTCCAGGTTTTCACACACTTTCTCACCAACACTGCCTCTTCAGTTAGTGAAGCCACTGGAGGCCTTGGCGCTTCGGGGGGAAGGGGCCGAGGCCCAGAGGGCCGATGGAAGCCGTGGCACTGCAGGTGTCTCTAACGTGAGTGTGACTGACTTACTGGCCTGACAGGAACTTGACCCAAGGCGGGGCGGGCTGGGTGGCTCCTTGACTCTCTTGGGTGACTGTGACGGTTTGGGCTTGAAGGAACTCCTTGGTGAGAAGACAGATGAGAGCACGGAGATCCCACCATCTGCATCCTGGTGCCCACTGAGTAAGACTGACCCTTTGGCCATTGTGCCCTCTTTCCTGCCCTTTCCTAAGACCCTGCTCCCACTGGGTAAGACCTTCTTGTGTCTCTTTCTTCCCACCCTCCCAGCACCCTAAGGCCTAGTACTTTCTAGACAAGGCCCCTCCTCAGCATCAGTCATCTGGGAACCTTCTGAATCAGGGCAAGAAGGGTGCTGAGCCCCCTGTAGCTGCTGAGTGGCTCCCCCCTGTAGAACCCAGACTTTGAGCTCTGTTGAGCCTGAGGCTGTTGTGGTCAGGCCAGAGAGTCACCCCTCTCTTGGCCAGTGAGTAAGGAGTAACATGTTTATTTGTTTTCCATCTAGTCTCTGGTATCACTAGCATAGTGTCAGGCCCACCTCCTGAGGCTCTCCTGGGTCTTCCCCTGGAGAAAGAGAGGGAAAGGAAACTGAAGCAGTCACTTCCACTGCCCTCAGCCCTGGCCAAGGGCAGCCGAGAACTCCCAATCCATTCCTACGTTGAGGCCGCCATGAGCTCCAGAGCAAAGATGTCCCGAAGCGTATCTCTTGGAGAAAACTTCACCCCTATCCTGGCAGAGCCCCCCCGATCCCTGGATGACTTGAAGAGGCCTCTGTCAATGGGAGAACTCTCAACAGTGGGGCAAGATGGTTTGCCAAGCAGCACCAGTGAAATGAACAGCAGGGAGAGGGGCCAGGGCCTGCCCCTCTGGGGAAATCATGAAGCCCGAGCCAGCCTGAGGCTGGACCTGCCCAATGTGTGTGACCATCTCCTGATGACTCCCCAATCCCCACCCCCTGCCCCAGCCCCTGGACCTCCTGAGACAGGCCTAAAGAGAGGCTGGGTCCAGGGTTCTCTGGCCTCTGTGGAAACTGCCTCAGCAATGTTCCTGCCTCGTGATACTCCTGACATGAAGAACATGGGCCTCTATGAGCCAAGCTTCTTCCAGAGGCTGTCAGGGACTGAGCCACCAGCTCAGGCCCACACAGAGGACCCAGCTACCATACAATCTCTGGGGCCCAGGGGCACTGGTTCTGAAGCCTCCCTTTTGGAACCTCTCCCTGGTGAGTGTCACTGCCTAAGGGACTCAGGAGGGGCCCTCCCCTTCCCCCTACCCCCAGCCCAGGCCCAGGGTTTCCAGTTGGCAGGTGGAGAGGACTGAACTCTCTGTCCCACTCAGAGCAGAGGCATTCCCGTATAGGGTTGCTCCATAGGCCCTGGCACCATCACCTCATAATTATCTTTCTCCTTCAGGCCTACACACTGTCATTGTTGGCCTCCTCCCCATCACGATTGGTAACCAAAATACACCATGACCCTCTTGTCACTAGCCCTCCTGTGCCTTCACATCCATTCTGAGGATGGAGGGGGTTCAGCATTCACTGGGCCCACTGGCTTTGGGGAGTCTCCTGTGGCTCACAGGGCTTATCCTCTCTTAGGCCCCCAGCTCAGCATGAGCAATGTGGAACGCATCACCCAAAAGCTTCGGCTCAGCTTCCAGGAGGCCCTTGACCTTTACAACCTGGTAAGGCCTGGGGCTGCTGAGGGATGGGGGTGGAGATCCTGGCCTCCACTTAAGTCCTTCCTGCTCAGTGTCCTCTGGGGATTCTCCCTGTGCCTTCCTCCTGCTCTATCTGCTTCCCTGAGGACAACTGTCGGACCCCACCCCCATCCTGATCCTGGGCAAGCCTGGCTGCCCTCCCCTGAGCCAGAAGAGGGTTGGCTGCCTGATAACCCTAACCCCTCCTTATTCTCCTCCCAGGTGTTTTCCAGCCCCCAAGTGAGAGGGGAGCAGCAGCAAGTTCAAGCAGAACTGTCCTCTACCTTCCGGTGGATACGGGGACAGTTGGAGGCTGTGGCCCGGCTAGGTGGGGAGGAGGTGGCCCACCCCTCCTCCCCACCCTCGTCTCCAGCCCCTTCCCCAGCTCCGGCCTCAGTCTGGACTCTCTCCCCTTCCCCCGAAGCCAGGCCAGCCCCAGGCCTCCCATCTCCTCTGCTGTGGTCCTTGCCTAGCTCAGAGGTCCGAGCCCTGTTGGAACACTACTCAGAGCTGTTGGTGCAAGCCGTTCAAAGAAAGGCGGGTGGTAGGGAGATAAGGACAGGCCAGGGGAGCAAGGCCTGAGCCTCTTAATACCACTAGCCCTTGTGGGGTTTAAAAGCCATAACACTGACATGACAACCTCTTCCTTCTCTGCTGCTTTTAAGAAAATGTCTATTTTTTGGAAAATAAACAACTTTGATGTGGTTCCTGGTGCCTCAAACCCACCAATCCGTCTCTCATCCTAGAACAGCTACTTTGAGCAGGGGGGCCTTTTCGATCTGGTGACGCCATAGAATTTCAGACTTAGAAAACACCTTAGAGATGGTCTGTTATTCCAGCTTCTCCCTTTCTCCCTCAGCACCAGCCCCATCAATCTTATCTAGGATGGTCTCAAATGGTCAGCCAGTTTTTTCTTGAAGATTGCTCCAGGGATAGGGAGGTCACTCCCTCATCCAGCGTGGGGCAGCTCACATGGTTAGAAAGTCCTTAAATCTACCGCTGTAACTTCCCGACTGTGCCATCGTTTGCAGTTCAGCCCCTTGGGGCCAAGGGGAGTCCTGGCCATATTCTACATCCCATGTCTCCCCACTTCATCCTTTCTCGGGTGTGGTTCAGAGGCTCCTTCCCAAGCTTCCGGTTGGCCACCATCCCCCTGCCCTGGACAGACCCTTGCCATGGCCACACTGAGTGGAGGAGGCTCGTCTCTCCCCTCCCTAGTTCAGACACTTCTATTAATGAGGCTTTCACCATGTTGGCTTGCTGGGCCTTCCTTATGAATGCTTTCTAGCCCTATCTCCCAATAGCCTATAAACCTGTACATCTGATGTTCAAGAGGCAGGATGGCTAAGGAAATAAGAGCATGGCATGTGGGCAGGGAAATCTAGGTTCCTGTGTGACCTTGGGAGTCATTAGCCTGCCTGAACCTCTGTTTCCCCACCTGTAGAATGAAGGGGTTGGACTGGATGACCTCTGGTGGTCCCTTCCAACTTTTAACTGTGGCCCAACCTTCACTTGAGTTCAGTGGACTTGGGGTCATCCAGGGAACTCTAGAAAGGCATTGTTCTTTCTCTTTCCAGATTGATTTTGAGAAAGATGCTCTCCCTATGGGTGTGACTCCCTGGGAGACTGAGGGAGGTCTCAGAACCTTACACACGGTTCTCAGTAACTAGATGACTCCCAAGTGACTTTAGCAGTCTAGGTGGGTTTTCTCCAAAACTCAATCCCAGGCCTCACCTAGGCTACAAATTCAGAGTGCACTCCACCCCCACACACACACCCCCTTGCCTTCACCCAACTTGGAGACAGCTGCAGTGATTTGAATAACCTCTCTTCAGAGACAGCTTCCTCAGGGGCCGTTGGACGATGTTCGGGGGCTGATTTGACTGGCAAACGGATCCCCCCACCCTCCCCGCCCCACCCTAAGCCATTGCCAATTTAGGGAGTGGGCAGTAAGATCCTTCAGTGGGGTCAGCTCTCCCATCCTAACTCCTCCACACTAAGCCAAAGCTTTGATGCAGATGCCTCTGGGAAATGTCTTGGCTTCCTTCATCCCAGGGTCTATCATCCATCCTTCTGTTTGCCTAGAGAAATGGCAAATATGCTGTTGGTATTCGAGGGAGGGGGCTGAGGTAACTGGAGCCGAAGCAGGGCACTCAGTTGCCTGAGGCCCATCCCAGATTTGCATGGAGAGGATGAGGAGGTCTGGGTCCCATCCACCCTCTCCTAGAAGCAGGTGGGCAGAACAGGAGGGTCACAAGAGAGGACACAGCCATCAGCCTCTAGGTCTCTCAGCTTGGGCAGTGACAACAACAGCTCCCTGCTGTTCCCCTCCTCTCACAGGATATGCCTCGATCCTTTCTGGTGAGGAGCTGCCGGCCCCAGCCCCGAGATTGGGGCCACATCACTGACCAGCACCGGGGAGATGCCTATATCCCAGGTAACAGCTGCCCTGGCCACCCCCCCACACCTGCAGGCAGGAGCTGGATTCCTGGCCCATCTAGAGACAGAGGTGCTAAGGAAAATGTATTGTAAGCATGATCCAGGGAAGTGCACTAGGGGTGCTGAGTTATGGAAAGGGGGAACAAGCACTTCTTAAGTACCTACCATGTACTAAGTGCACTACAAGTATCTCATTTGATTCTTGAGACTATCCTAAAGGCAAGTGCTGTTATGACCCCCATTTTGCAGTTAAGGCAACTGAGGCAGAGGGACCCAGAGCTGCGGGTCAAGAGCTCTCTCCACTGCCTAGAAGAGATACCCTGAAAGAGAGCATGGCATGGCAAACACCCTTGACCCTCTCCCAATGTCAGGAGTATTGGGGGACAGGGCACATGTCAGCAACTCCCACAATCTCTGGGCTGCAGGGATGGCCTTGGGACAAGATTCTCTTTCAGATTGCAACCTGGACAAAGGGTTGGCTGATCAAGGAGGCACCAAAGGGGGGTTCCTAGGCAGAGAAAGCTCCACAAGCACCCCATCCTGCCTGCCACCCAACAGTGGGAAGTCCCCAGCACGGGTGAGAGCCCCCAGTTCACTGGGCAACTCCAACATTTGTGTAGGGGGGTGGGGGAGGCAGCAGCACCGGTGCCCCAGCTGAGCAGTGTCTACCTTCTCTGCCCAGGCTAAGCTGGGTCCTGCAGCGGGGCAAGGCCCTGGGGTACTGAGCTGCCCCCTGTGCCCTAAGGTCTTCCCACTTCAGCGCATGCTAACACGCCACCTCAAATGCCACAACCCTGCTCGGCGCCATGTTTGCAGCTGCTGCACCAAAGGTTTCCACGATGCCTTCGACCTCAAGCGGCACATGAGGACCCACACTGGTGAGAGGGGCAGAGAGCAGGCAGAGAGAGGGCAAGGGCATCCTCGTCCTCGCCTCTGACAGCCCCTCCACCGCCCCCAGGAATCCGGCCATTCCGCTGCCCAGCCTGCGGCAAAGCCTTCACCCAGCGTTGCTCCCTCGAGTCCCACCTGGGCAAGATCCACGGGCAGCCCCCGCGCTACGGCTACCGCGAGCGCCGGGAGAAGCTGCACGTGTGCGAGGACTGCGGCTACACCAGCGCCCGCACCGACGACTACGTGCAGCACCGGGCCCTGCACCCCGGCAGGCTCTCGCCCCTGGGCAGCCCCTATACCTGAGGCGGCCCCCTCTTCCCTTTCCCATCCCAAAGAGCCGCCTGGAGGCCGAAGAGCCAAAAATAAAATGCTTTATTATGAAAGTGCTGCACCGGGGCTCGGGTCACTCTGTCCAGCGGTGGCCGCAGTGGGGGGCGGTGCACACGTAGTAGAGCCTCATGGCGTCCTGGGGGGGCCAAGGCGGACAGTCAGGGGCAGCCCCTCCTGGAGCCCTTCCCTCAGCCTCCTCTAAGACTGGGGAGGGTTCCCCCTTACCTCGGCCCTGGCGCTGTGGGACTGGAAGAACACGGCCTCCTTGTGACCACACCTGCAGAAGGGAGGGCAGGTGGGGGTGGGGGTAGGCCTGGATCGCCCCCTCCCTTCCCACCCCGTGAAGGGGGGGTACTCACTTCTGGCAAGGGTGGTCCTCCGTCCTGGGGAGGGTCGGATCCTGCGACACGTCCGCGATGATCTGGGTCAACTCGCTGTGCGGGGGAGGGACAAAGGAGGATCTGGGGAAACTGAGGCCAGACGCAAGTGACCCCCCCCCCCAAGCCCAGCCCTCGAACTTACTCCACCTCGTGAGTGATCTTGTTCACGTAGATGCAGCTGTTGTCGGCTTCCTGCTGGTAGTCACAGTTGCGACACTGCGGGGAGGGGGGCCACCCTGAGTGTCCCCCCGGAGGGGGAGGGGGTCGCCCTGAGGGGGAGGGGCGGGACAGTAGGAAGGATTCAAGCTCAGGACGTGGGTCTGGGGGACCGGAGAGGATGGCTGGACGGCTACAGAGGGGTACCGAGGTCAAAGTGCATATCTGGGGAGGGCCAGGGCCCGGGTGTGGGGGCTGTGGGCTGGGGTCTCACCGCGTAGAGAAGGATGCGGTTCTCCTTGTCCTCCTTGGGGTAGAGCATGTTGTTACTGGGGGCAGGAGGTCAGAGATCATCCCACACCCCGTCTACACGGATGCACCCCCCTCCCCGACGTCGGATCTAGCGCCCGCCCCGCCTCTACCCCCTGCTCCGGAGCTCACCACTCCTGGCAGAAGCGGATTCCCACAAAACCTGGCTCGTAAGTCCCGTCGGGCTCCATGGCGATGGCGAACCGTCAGACACCGAGGCCCCACTGCGCAGGCGCAGCTACGGATCCCGGGAAGGTCCAGAGCGAAGCTCCACCCTCCATAGCGTTGGGGGCGGGACCAATGCCCACGTGGGAGCTGCCTGACTAGTCCTGTGTCCCGATTCCCCGTCTTACTGATGGGGAAAGTGAGAGCCCACGGCTGCTCAGCTCGGGACCCTCTTGACCGTGGTCACCCATCAGCAACGGAGCTGCGGGTGGGAAGTACACCCGCCGGGGAGCCTCAAATATGTGGGTGGGGTCCCCTGTTTGTCTGCACCTCTGGGGAACCCGTGTTCTCCACAGAGAGGCTCCTCCCCACCTCGGGAAATCTGGACCCACCCTGTGCCGTGGGAGTCGCGAATCAGAGAAAGAAAGTGACTATGGAGGTCATCTCCAGCGTCGTGTGTGTGTGTATGTGTGTCTGTGTGTGTCTGTGTCTGTGTCTGCGTGTCGGTGTGTGTGTGTGTGTGTGTGTGATCGCACGAAATGGAAAACTGAGGCTTACTGATGGGCCCGGGCAGCAGGGGCCCCTGAGGGCGAGGTGTTCGGCCCTAGGGGACCGTGGGATCCTCCAAAATCGAGGCAGTTGTTGGGTGCTGCCTGCCCCTCCCTTCGGGGCGGGGACCAACCCCAAGGGGCTACCCAGGCTCCGCCCGGCCTAGCGGAGATGAATGGAAGGCGCGCGGTTCACCGCCTGACGCCCCACCCCGCGCCATAGCGGAGCGGGCACGCGCCGCGCATGTTTCCTGAGACTCCGGGGGCAGGTCCCTGTCAGGTCCCTCTCGCCGACTTCAGCCGGCCTGCGCCCTTGCCGAACCCCACCTTCCTATTGGTTGTCAGCGTTCCGCTGCTACAGCCAAAGGATGACCGATTGGTTGAGTCTCGTCGGAAGACCCGGATGAGCTTCACCATCTGCGGAGGGAGGGACGATCTCGTGAGGAGGCGGTCGTTCGAGGAGAGAGTCAGGTGTCGATTGGTCCGAGTGGATGGGTTTAAGGTGGTGATTGGCTAACGGAGGAATGCAGGGGGCGGGACGAAGCTTCCAGAAGCGCGGCTGTGTCTGTAGCATTGGCAGCGGCGACGGCGGTTTCGGCGGCGAGGCCTGAGGAGAGAGAGGAGGCGGCGGCCGGTAGGGAGCGCCCGGGGCCGGGGGCCCTCCGCAAACATGGATCTGGCCGGGGTGTCTGCGCCCACGGTCACCTTGTTTATCAGCAGCTCCCTCAACAGCTTCCGCTCGGAGAAGCGGTACAACCGGGGCCTCACTCTGGCTGAGTTTAAGGTGCGGGGCCGGGAGAGGACGAGGGGGCGGGCCCTGGGGGAGAAAAGAGGGACCGACCAGGGGGCGGGGGCAGGGCTGAGGAGAGGGCGTGGCCTGAGGATGCAGGGTGGGGCTTAGAAGGGGCGGGGCTTTGGGTGGGGTAGAGGATGAGTTGGGTCTGGGGGAGACCGTGGCGGTCCATAAACATTTCAAACATTCCTGCCCGCGCGGTTAGTGCTGGGGGTACAAAGAGGCGGTGTAAGGGGGGAAACCACAAGCCGAAAGCTGTGTACAGAATAAATAGGAAATAATCCCCAGAGAGAAGGCTCTGGAACAAAGAGGGGGATCTTCATTGGGACGGAGATGTCAGTGGTCAGAGCAGAGGGGAGAGGGTGCACCAAGCATACCAGCGTCACTGGATCAACGGAAGGTGTAAGAAGCTGGAACAGGGGAGGGGGGGCACCTGATGAAGGGCTTTGAACCGTAGGGAGCCATTGCAGTTCATTGAGGTGGGGAGTCGTGACATGAAATACTTGTGCTTTTGGAACATCCCTTCGGTGGGTGTCTGGAGGATAGGCAGACCCACCAACTGCAGCTGCAATAGTCCAAGCATGAGGTGACTGGAGCCTGCACCAGGGTGGGGGCAATGCCAGAGGAGAGAAAAGGGCAAATGAGAGATGCTGCAGAGATGACAGTCACAGCTTGGATGGATGCGGTGGAGGGGTGGGGGGGGGGGTGGTGAGAGAGAGTGAGGAGTCCAGGATCACTTAGGTTGGGAACCTGGAGGACCAGGAGGGGTTTTGCCCTCTACAGTAATAGGAAAGGTAGCATCAGAAGAAAGTTTATGGAGAAAGATGATGAGGTCATTTTGATTGTTTCAGATGTCTTCTGGACATCTGCTTTGAGATGTCTGAAAGGCCGATGGTGAGAGGTCAGGACAGGAAAGGTTGATTTAAGTATCATCCAACTAGAGATGGAAATTAAATCCACGGAAGCTAATTGAGATCACCAAGAAGAAATCTAGAGGAAGAAAAGGCCCCCGATGGATTCTTATGGTCAGAGGGCATGATCTAAAGGAGGATCCAGCCAAGGAAGAAGGAGCAGTCAGAGGGGGATGTCCTGAAAACCTAGAGAGAAGAGTCTATCAAGGGGGAGGGAGAGATCCCCAGTGTCAAAGGCTGCAGAGACTTCAAAGGGAATGAGATTGAGAAAAGGCCATTGGATTTGGCAGCTAACGTAACATATTGGTCACTTCGGAGAGATAAGAAGCTGGATTTTAATTAAGAGGGTTAAGAAGAAAATGACAGGAAAAGAAGTAAAGGTGTTTGTTGTAGATGCCTTCTCAAGTTTAGCCACAGAAGGGAAGAGAGTTGCAGGACAATAGCTGGTGGGAATGGTGGGAACCCCAAGTGAGGCTTTTGTGAGGATGGTAGAAATCTCAGCATGTTTGTAGGGAATCAGCCAGGGGACCGGGGGAGGCTGAAGCTAAGTGAGAGCGTAGGATGATAGAGGTGTGGCAGACAGCCAGAGCTGATAAGATGGGGTTGCTTCTGAATTGTGAGGGGTGAGCTTTAGTAAGGATTAGGCCACTTCATGATCTGGGACAGGTGAAAGGGGAGAGTGGAAGTGATGAGGGGTGAGGAGGACAGAGCTCGTGTGGAACAAGGCGGTTCTTGGCTGGGAGAATGAGGGCAGAGGTTTGAGCCAGGTTGAATTAGTCAGATTGGAGTAAATGGGTTTCTTAGTAGCAGTGAGGGATCAGCTTAGATTCTGTAACATAAATGTGTAGCCTCAGGGAAATTGGAGTGGTGGGAGTGAGCCAAGGTTCAGGTTGGACAGGGCGAGGTTTTCAGTAGGATAAGGGGGTGAAGGGCTGAAGAGATGAGGACAGTAACAAGCTAAAGTGGGTCAACAGATTCAAGGAACAGAGAACTTGGGCCCAGAAGGATGAAGGGCAGAGGGACAGGGGTGGGTAGGAATGCCCATCTCTGTGGGTAGCCAAGGGGGTGGGAAGGAGGCTATGGAAAAGCAGTAATGAGGGTCAGTGCATGTGGGAGTCCCCCTGAAGGAGGGCAGGAGTTGGGGAGCACAGGAAGACTGAGACAGGCACTTGACAAGTGGAGGGTGGTGAGGAAGGAGGAGAACCGAGGAAAGGCCAACTGATTTCAGCTGGATGATGAAGTTGGAAGCCAGGTGGCAGAGGGCTGACATAAGGCCACAGAGCAGAGGGACAGACAGACAGACATGCGGAGGAGGATGGGTGGATCTAGTGGGAAAGTTGTAAGGAGCAGGGAGGTAGTATCATGTCCAGGCAGCAGGGAAGGAGCCAATAGAAAGGTCACAATTGCAGATCAGAGGGAGTGGGCATCACACAAGGGACGGTAGACTGTGCCTCGCTCCCCCTTACCTCCATACTCAATACAAGGTGGCCCAAAAGGCTTGGTACAATGTTAAGCTTTAATAACTTAAGGCTGCACTGAGACGTTTGAGACACTCTGTGTAAAACAAAACAAAACCAAATCAAGGCTGTTTGCCCTTTAGAACCTGACCCCCTTCTGCCTTCCCAATTTTCTTATACCTTACTTCATCCAGTGACACCAGCTCTGCTGTTTCTGGAACAAGTCCCTCCATCTCCAGACTCCAGGCATTTTTCTTTGTTGTTCTTCCTGAAGCTCTCTCCCTCCTCATCTCTGCCTCCCTGCTTCCTCAGATCCTTCCTTCTGCTGGAAGCCTTTCCAGGCCCCTCCCTCAGGTGTTCGTCTCATCCTCTGTGTGTGGCTGTTTTCACATTGTCTCCCCCATTAGACTTGTGCCCAGTCCTGAGTGAGTGACTGGCCTTGAGATAGTGTGAAGGAGGTAGGGAAGGAAGGCCTGAATGGTATAGGAGGAGGAAGGGAGAAGGAACTTTTGGAGAAGGGCCTCTTTTTTTATGAGACAAAATTCTCAGCTCAGACAGCAAGGGGAGAGAGCCACAGGAGGCTCTGAGGGAGTGGAGGGGGGCCTAGGAGGGCCTACTGTGGGAGGCAGAAGGAGAGGACAAGTCAGGGGAGGGAAGGAAAGCTGAGTGTGGAAGAGGACACAGGGCCTGGGAGAGAGGGTCCAGCTTGGAATGAGCAGATTTAGGAAGACATACCTGGGAGACTTCTGTCCCCCACCACAAGTATGTAAGTGTACCTTCCCCAATTTCCCCTATGTAAACAAACAGCAGAGGATGTTCTTATTGTAGTCAGAAGGCCTGGGTTTGAGTTGTACCTCCTGATTTATTAGCTGTTTGACCTTGAACAAGACTCTAAACCATTTGGACCTTAATTTCCTCATTTGTAAAATGCACTGTTGAGTCTGATCTTTCTAAGGTTGCTCCTAGCTCTGACATGCCGATTCATTATGAATCCCCATCCCCCAGTGTAAGCTGGAGCTGGTGGTGGGGAGCCCAGCCTCCTGCATGGACCTGGAGCTGTATACTGCCGATGACCGCTTCTGTATGAAACTCGACCAAGATGATGCTCTCTTGGGCTCCTACCCAGTGGACAATGGCTGCAGGATCCACGTGAGAGATGTTCCTCTTCCCAGACCTTGGGCCCATTGCCATATGTGGCTCTGTCACCCTTGGCTTTGAAATCCCTGCTAGCCCTCACTGTTCAGCTCTTTCATGTCTCCTGCCCCAGGCCCCACCTTCCACCAGGTCACTCCTCTTAAGATCCTAGGCTGTTGGAGCTAGGAGGGACCTGTCAGCGAATCCCAGTCCCTCATTTTCTATATAGGAAATGAAGAAGAGGGCAACTTGCCTGGAGGATAGGCCTGGGCCCTGAAGCAGATCTGCCTCTGAGGCTGGGAATGTCTCTGTGTTTATGCCCGCCCTGCTGACCCCCCTTACATTTCTGATTTGGAATCTCTCCTGGGCTTCATCCACTGATGCTGCTATGAGTGCCCAGGCTCAGTGTCTGTCTCCCCCAGGTCATTGACCGGAGTGGGGCCCGTCTGGGTGAATATGAGGACCTGTCTCAAGTGGAGAAGTTTGAGCTCTCGCAGTCAGCCTATGAGAGCAGAGCTGGTACATGGGCATGAGGAAAGCTTGGGGGATGGGGGAGCCTTAGGGTAAATGGAAAGGCCATGGGAAATTTGGGGGATGAGATTAGAAAGTAGCCCTGGTGTAAATGGAAAGGATAGAAAATGGGGGAGAGAAAAGACTCAGGCCTGGATCACAGAGATGGGGGGGCAGGGAAGCTGGAGGGGCCTGGGGATTGGGGGGGTTTAAGTTTAGGGCAGTGACCCCCTTGACCCCTGGCCTCCAGACTCCGTACGCTCCTTCCTGAAGCGCAGCAAGATGGGCAAATTCAATGAGGAGGAGCAGAAGCGACGGGAGGCCGAAGCAGCCCGGCGACTTGCTGACGAGGAGGCCCAGGCCCAGGCCATTACAGTGGGCAGCCGCTGCCAGGTTCAGGCGGCTGGCCAGCCCACCAAGCGGGGCACTGTCATGTTTGTGGGTGAGTCAGTGACCCAAGGGCAGCACTGGGCATGTAGGTGGGGCCTGTTGGGGCAGGGGCATTTAGTGAGTGGGCAGATCACTTCCCCAAGCCTCAGATTGCTCACCTGATGAGCAAGTACTCATGAAGTATCTGCCCTGTGCCAGGCAGACCCTGGGGGCACAAAGACAAGGCTCCCAAGCCTGCCCATCAGGGCCTTCCATTCTGACTGGGAAAAAGACACATACAGTATCTAAGTGTGCCTGAACATGGTGGTTTCAGAAGCAGCTGGGGATTAGGACAGGTCTTAGAAAGCTGAGCTCCCTAGGAAGCTGGAACTGTTCATAATCGAAGAGGAAGGGGAGGTGCTGCCTGGACAGCTGCATGGACAGTTTGTGTGAGTCACAGAGGTGGGCGGTGTGGGGGGCTGCAGTGATAAATTGTGATTGGGACCCCCTGGAGATGAGTATAGAGGTCAGGGACACAGTCTGGCATCCATGTGATAGTTGAGGGGCCAGAGGAGGGGAGGGCAGGAGGTGACAGCCCCAGCTTCTCTGCAGAATGGGTCATTCCCCCAGGCTAGAGAAACAGGAGCTGCTGTTGTGGTCCTGGGCTTAGCTGGGTCCTGAATGAGCTGCTTCTTGTGGGCAGGACTCACGGATTTCAAGCCTGGCTATTGGGTTGGCATCCGCTATGATGAACCGCTGGGGAAGCATGATGGCAGGTGAGGCTAGACACCCTGGGGCTCTGTCTGTGAGTGTGTGTGGGAGAGTGTGTTTGTGTGTGTGTGAGTGTGGGTGTATGCTTTTTATTAGTGGGTGTGATTGTGGGTATGAGTGTGAGTGAATGTGTCTGGGCAGCCCTGTGACCTCTTTAGTCTCTTTGTCATCTGCAGTGTGAACGGCAAACGCTACTTTGAGTGCCAGGACAAGTATGGTGCCTTTGTCAAGCCACACACCGTGACCGTAGGGGACTTCCCAGAGGAGGATTATGGACTGGATGATGATGAGATGTGACCCCCTAGTGGGGGTGGGGTGGGGTTACACACTACTGGGGGGGTTGTCCCCTTGGATGCAGCCTCCCTTTCTCTTCCCCACCCTCCAGCCCAGGCCCCTCCCTCTTGTTTCGTGTCTGTGGCGTATTCTCTCCTGCCTTCCCTGTTTTGAGTTGTATTTTTTATCTTATTTTCCCCTTGGCTCTTGTGAGGTTGTAAGACAAGTGAATTAAATGCCTCTGAATCCCTTGGAGGCAGCCTGGGTTCTTGGGGGCTAGGGAGAGGGCATCTCATTGCTGAAGATTGTGGGTGGTCAGGGAGGGGGAGCTCGGGGTAAGGGGGCCCTGAACAACTGGAGGAGCAGCAGTGAGTCTGACAGGGAGGTCGGCCTTCACTTTCCTCACATCTGATTAGCCCAGAAGCAGCCTCTGACCTGCTGACTACCTGGGCCTTCAGAACAGCTTTTTAGGGGTTTGTTTGGAAGTTGTTTTGAAGAGGAGAGAGACTGGAGGCAGGTGGCTCATCTTTAGTGTGGATTTCTTGTTCTTCCATCATCTGCCTCTCCTGAAGGCCCTTCCTACTGTAGAATAAAAATGAAAACAAATTAACCCATCAGCATCTGCAACTGGGTTTTGGGTTCAACACCCATAATCCCCTAGCTGTGCAGAGTGTAGGGGGAGGTATATGCTCGCATCTCTTCTTTTGGGCCAAACTTGGTATCGTTTTATACTGGGGAGATTTTAATAGAAAACTGCTGAAATACAGCAGCTAGGGGGTGCCATAGTGCTGGGCCTGGAAGACTCTTCTCTCTGAGTTCAAATCCTGCCTCAGACACTTCTTAGCTGTGTGACCCTGGGCAAGTCACTTCACCCTGGTTGTCTCAGTTTCTGATGAAGAGTCGGACCCAACTAAACAACAACAATTGAAACAGAGGTAGCAGGTTTAGTTTAGGTAGCTCAATTTGTAGGCAGGAAATCTTGAGACTCTTATACATTAGAGCTTGGTGACCTTGGGCAGGTCCCATCAGGCTCTTAAAGTGACTAAAGAGTTCTAATTGCCTTACTGGGAGGTCTCCACAATGGTGAGTTGAGTGGTCTTTCTCTCCCCTCTCACCCCCATCTTAAAATAAAAGGTTTAAAACAGTGCAAGTGAGACCATCCTTTCCTTTTGTCATTCTTATCAGTTTACTGAGTGTAAAGTGAAGCCTTGACATTATTTTGATTGGCATTTTTCTAATTCTTAGTAATTTGGAGTATTCTTTTATATAGTTAGTAATTTACAGTTCTTTTGAGAAATGTCCAAATCACTTGCCCACGTCTCTTTTGGAATTACTTTTGGTCTTCGATGTTTCTGTTAGGTTTTTATGTAGCTTGGATATGAAACCCATAGCAGAGATATCAGAGGTAGCAGATACGGAGATTTTTTTTCCCGTAGTTGACTACTTACTCTCTTTGCATTCGTTTTGTTCATGCAAAACTTTTTAATTTCAAGTAAACAAAATGAACTTTTTTGCAATTTCCCTTATCCCTTGTTTGGTAAAGATGTTATTTCCTCCAAATTATATAAAGATCAAACATGACTCTAAAAAAGAGTTATGAACACTCCCAACCCATCCTCCCCTTTGTGGAGCTGCAAGGACCACATGCCTTGACATTTTTTTTCTAATATCTTCCATGATTGTGCTTATTTTTCTTTATTTGCTTTAAAAATAGTTTGTTATATGAGATGCTTTCAGGGAGGAGGAGGAATACTAAAAAAAAAACACTTTTTAAAAAAAAGAATTCACCCTTTATCCATATCTGTGAAAGATATTTGATGAGCTTCTAGTTTTTCAAAAATTCCTTTAATCTCACCCTAATCAGTCAATTGCGGCTTTGTGTTTGTCCTTTGTTGCTGAAGAAGCCCATGCCATCAGAGAAATGATGACATGACTTGCGCTTGACTTTGTTTTGAGTGAGGGAGGGCTGTGCAAGGTCACCAGCCTCACTTCTCCTCCAGAGCCATCTGAATTCAATGACCCGATACTCATCGAGATGACTGACAATGATCCAGGATGCACCGGGAGACCTTGGCCTGACCTGTTCAGGTACTCAGTTAGGGTGAGGTAACCCCCATTCATTGAATAGGCCTGTTTAAAAGAAGTAATCAAGATGTGTTCCCTTTAATGAGGCAAAGAAGACAAAGACATCAGACTAGTAGGGAAACAGCAACACTTAATATTGATAGTCACTCTGAAGCCTGCAAGGTCCAGAAGAGAGCCTTAGGGCAGGGGGCAGGGGGCAGGAGCCCCATGGTGTCTGAGCTGTGGCATGCAGTAGGCTCAAGGTTCTGAGAAAGGAAGGGAAGGGAAGGGAGGCTAGCAAGTAAGTAAAACCCAAGGCACCTGGGCATCTCTAGGCTAAACAAATTTACTTTCCTTTGGAGAAGAGAAGAAAGGGGAGGTGAAGACAGGCAGGAGAGGAGGAGTTGAGTTACCCAGCTAGCTGGGTCCCCATTCAGCCAGCTGGGTCTACTCATAGGATTGTGTTCGTGCTTCATTGCTGAAGCAGACCATGCCATCAGAGAAATGATGACATGACTTGCACTTATCTTTGTTTTGAGTGAAGAAGGGCTGTGCAGGTCACCAGCCTCACTTCTCCTCCAGAGCCATCATCTATTGCATAGTGAAGATGGGATGTTCAGGAGTCGTCAAGACCTGTGTTCAAGAGCTCTCTAGCCTCTCGGTGCCTCTAGGCACTAAATTGCAAAGGGTGCTCTGGAGAATTAGGGGTGAGAATGCTTTCATCTGGGAGCTCCCCACTTCAAGGAAATCTCAGGTCTAGCTCGACTCCTATGGGCTGTAACATTCAGGTCACATGGTCGTTTTGAATTTATTGAGGAGTGTGGTCTGTCATGTTGGTCTAAACCTCATTTCTGCCAGACTTCAGTTTTCCCATTAGTTTTTAACAAATAGTGAATTTTTTCCGAGGTTATGCTTTCAGACTCTATGGACTTGGCAGCAGTTGTAGTTGACTCAGGCTTTATCAATCTCTAAGTGCCAGGCATTGTCCTGGGACGGTACTGGAAACCAAACGATCGTATTTGTAAACCTTCGCGGCGAGGGTTTTGGAATGCAGTAGACACTTAATAAATGCTTGTTTGCGTTCCATTGCGAACAATCGATCCCTCCTCACAAGTCTACATTCTAAGGGGGGAGAAGGGGAAAGGCGTGGGTCATGAGTGAGGCTCCCGAGGGGGTGGCCGGGCCTCAGGGGGCACAAGCGTCCAGAGAAGATGGACAGGGAGGTGGGGGCCAGGGGATCCAGGGCTTCGAAGGTGAAACCAGCCTTGTACGTGGCCCCAGTGGCAGCGGGGAGCCCGGGGCTGTAGATCGGGGTGATCACGCAGAATGGTACGGGCAGGACTGGAGGAGTCTTGAGGAAGGGAGCGGGGCGAGCCCGGAGTAGGGGGGCCCAGGGGGGTGCACGGAGGAAAGGCCCCTGCTCCCATCGTCCCCTTCAGCAAAGGGCATTATCTTCATCGCTGGCCCCAGGGGTGGGGGGTCCCTACTTCCGCGTCTCGGGCCGGTCGCGGGGACAGAGGAATGAACCAGGCCCCAGCTTCCGGGGGCGGGGACCGGACGGGGACCGAGAATCACCCAAGCCCTGAGGCGGGGCCATTTCTTCTGCCCTCCTCCCTCCGCTAGACTGGGCCGGTCCAGCGGCTATGCCCTCCCCCCGCCCCGGCTCCGGGGACCCCGGAGTCCCCCCCACCCCCTCGCCTGTTCCGCCCCTCGTGGGGCCCGAGAGCGTCTGCCCTGAGTCACTGGCTGGGGGGCAGACGGGGATGGGACTCTTAAAGGCGCAGACATGCCCTCGCCGCGTGTCTCTCCGGGACCCCGCAGGGCGGGCGGGCTGGGCCACGGTTCCAGGGAGCAGCTGGTGGGCGGGGACGTCCGGGTCCCGTTATGCAGCGGGAAGGGGAGGGGCGCTGCGGGACGGGCTTTAGGGCCGCGCGGACGCCCGGGGAAGGCACATCGCCTCGGGCGGGGCCTCCCCTGAGTCACCCCGGCCCCGCCCGACCGTCCTGTAGCCGGACCCGGACCCGAGTGGAGTCGAGCTAGGAGGGCAGGAGGCCAGGCCGCGGCTGGGGAAACTGAGGCCGAGATCCGGGTGAGAGCGTCCCCTAGCCCCAAGTCCGGGCTCCCCAACCCCGCTCAAGTCTCCCCCAGCCTGGCCTTGAGGCCCCCTGAACCCCGTCTTCAGTGCCCCCTCCCCTCGTGCTCCCTGACCCCCCTACTTGGGCACTAACAAGAGATCCTAAGGATCCCCCACACCCGCGGGGCACTCTAACAACCCAGGACCCCTAGCCTTGACTCCCCAAAGTCAGCCCAGGCCTCCCCTGAATCTCAGTACCCCCAAACCCTGTCCCAGTACCCACCCTCCTCGAGACCGTCAGGAGCGGGACCCCCGACTCCCCGCCACCCCTCGCCCCATAGCTGATCGCGGCCGGCGTCCTGACTGTCCCACAGGTCCCGGAGACATGTTCCTGGTTAATTCATTCCTGGGCGGCAAGGGCGGCGGCGGCGGGGGCGCAGGCAGAGCTCTCGGGGGGCTGCTTAGCGGAGGCGGCGGCGGTTCTGGAGGCATCGGCAATGTCATCGGGGGGCTACTTAGCGGAGGCGGTGGTGGCGGCGGTGGCGGCGGCGGAGGAGCTGGGGGTGCCATGGGGTTCCTAGGCGGTGTCATCAGCGCCATCAGGTGAGCGGGGACTGGGGGAGCTCAGCAGGTGGGGGAGCCTGGGGGGCCCTGGAACACTGGAGGCCTCGGACATGGGGAGGTCCTGGGATGTGGGGAGCCCTGAGACACGGTGGGGCTGGGATATGGGGAGCCCGAGACCAGAGGAGGCCTGCGATGCGGGGAGCCTCAAACATGGGGAACCCTGGGACATGTCGTGGGGTCCACTGTTCCGTGGGAAGTCTGGAAGGAAGCTGGAAAGGGGACTGGGCTGGAGCACGGGGGTGAATAAGCATGAGCAATCTTAGCCAGCGGCAGTAGAGTCATGGCAGGTATGCGGCAGAGGAGGGGTCGCCCCACCTGGCTCCGTATACCTTGTGAGGATCCCCGGGTTTGTGGGCTCCAGTCGCAGCCCAGCTCAGCAGAGCTACGATTCCCCATTAATGAGGGGGGTAGGACTCCATGGTCTTAACGTTGAAAAGGCCCTGACACTTATCGGATGTGTTGGGACCTCTGGAAGGGACCTCACTTGCCCACTTCCTCACCCCTCATTTTACGGTTGAGGAAACTGAGGGCTCACAAAGTCACGCTGCATCGATCAGAGGGAACCCAGGATCGCGCAGTGTATCGGGAGACGGGGACGGGGCATGGACAGGACTGGGGGCTGTCGGACTAATCCACCCCTCCTGCGGGGAGCCTGGAAGGATACAAAGTTTAAATAAAATGGGAACTCAGCTAATCTGGTAGGGGCCTGAGACACCGAGGGTCAGCCCGACAGGGGGTCCTGTGGGGAAAGAGCATTCTCTCTTTGAGAAGTAGCTTGGTTCAGAGGAACAGGGTTCCCCCTCTGCCTCTGAAATTTCATTTGTGTGATTTTGGGGCGAGTCTTGTCTCCTCTCCAGGCCTCAATTTCCTTTTCTGTAAAAGGGGCCCGGACTTAGGTGATCTCCTAGGCCCATTCCAGCTATATATCTATGGCTCTGTAACTGGAGACTCCGAACTTGTATAGCAGAGGGTGGGTAGGGACTGAGCAGCTGGGGCGGTCCCCAGATAGGGTCAGAGCTCAGGAGTCCAGGAGGGGAAGGGGGCAAAGAACAGTTATGGTTGGAGAATAGAGCTGGTGGAAGGGAGTTTTGAGTCAAGTCTGGGAAGGCGGGGGTATGGAGGCAGCTGGGAACCCAAGATGGTTTTTGAGCCCGGGGAGTAAATCCGGGAAGCATCTTGCCCCGCCCCCATACCGTTTTTATCCGTTTCCTATTGGGCAGCCCCTACTGAACCGGGTTTGCCCCAGGCAGAAGACTTGGGTGGGGGGCGTGCGGTACCTGAGGGCACCATCTCCTAGACCCTGGACTCAGTACCTTTTCAAGGCCATAGCCCCCAGGGCAGAGCAAGTCGGAGTGGTCACTTAGGGAGGAGCCAGAGAGAAGAAGGAGGTCCGGGGGTCAGCTGCTAGTGGGCAGTAGGGATGGAGGATGGAATCGCAGCCGGGGAGACACCAAGTCAGAGGGCAGAGGGTGCTGGGTTTCCCTATCTGGGTGGACACAAGGGAAGGGCTTTCTAAGACTGGGAAGACAGGATACTGGTGATGGAGCAAGCTCTCCCCTGGGTTTCAGAGAATCTTGGTCCTCCTCTTGGGTCTGCCCAATCGTCTCTTTCCATCCTGTGGACCCTGTTGCAATTTTGGATGAGGGCAGGCTTTATCTAAACCCAGCAGGAAAATGTGGCTTATTGGGGACAGGGACTGTTTCTTTCCATGTTGATATGTTTTGCCCAGAATAGATGTTTAATTGAATGCCCAGATGTATGGGTAAGAGATACTTCTGTCCACAGTGGAAGTGGGTGGGTGGAGGAAGAGGAGAGACACACTGTCTGGGGATAATTTTGAGCTTTGAGCTGTAGATTAAGAGAGAGATGATAAGTAGCCCTGACCCTAAGAAGGAGTTCAGAACCGGTATCTATTTTAGGGGAAAGGAAAAGTTTGATTTGGGATTTATTGAGATGGAAGGAAGAAATAGAAGAAAAACATTTATTAAATGTTATCAGTGCCAAGCACTGTGCCGGGTCCTGCCCCCACTCAGCTGTAAGTCACAGGGGGCCTTAGGTGTACTTGTAAGTCAGATGTTGGAGGTGGATCTGGACATGACCCAGGAGGACCAAGGAAGTCATGGGTATGTGGGGTAAGGAAGAAGGAGTAAGCTAGTATCAAACAACAGCTCTAAGGCATTGTGACCAGCAGGCCACCTTGGGGGATGGTTAGAGGGCCTGCCTTGGAGGCAGGAGGATCCAATTGTTCAAATACTGCCTCTGATCTTTTCTCACCAAGCTCACCCAAGGCAGGCCACAGGCCACGGAAGGGCTAAGACAGTTGCTTATATTGGTGGAAGAGATTTTCCCCACCAGTTCCCTGTAAATGTTGAAATCATGTGCCCAGACCAAGATAAATACATAGGTAATTTTCAGGGCTTTTTTTTTTAGTCTGTACAGGTGATGTCTTTGAAGCTGGGAACTCCCAGTATGGAAGGCAATGCAAAATATAATCAGTTTCATAGAGTTGTTGGGGCCACCAGGACAGTGTTACACAGGGTCACACAGCCCCTAAGGCATCCTCAAGACTTGAACCTCTCAGGTCTTCCTCGCATTGTCTACACTGCCTTTATTTAATGTTATTCAGTTGTTTGTATATAACTGTTTGTGATCCTATTTGGGGTTTTCTTGGCAAAGATACTGGAGTGGTTTGCCATTTCCTTTTCCAGATCATTTTACAGTTGGGGAAACTGAGGCAAATAGGGTTAAATGGCTTGCCCAGGGTCACACAACTAGTTAGTATCTGGGGCTAGATCTGAACTCAAGTCTTCCTGATTCCAGGTCCAGCATTCCTTGGGCCACCTATCTGCTCCTTATTTTACACACACACACACACACACACACACACACACACACACACACACACACATATATATAAAATTATAATCAGTCCTGTCCACCAACCCAAATGTCACACTGCATAGTTCTGACAGGTTTTATCACCATTTGAGGCAGGAAGCCCAGAGAAGTTATCCAGTGAGAGAGGGTCAGAATTTATATATAGAATGGGTATTGTATTTTTGCCTTCTCAGTGGGAGGGAGAGGGGTAGAGGAAGAGAGAAAATTGGGAATGTTAAATTTAAAAGGGTGTGGATCTGAACCCAGGTCTTCCAGTCTCTTGAGTCTTCAGGCATCCAAGCCTGGGTGACAGACTCTTGAGGTCTCTGGGGGGAAGGTTTTGTCGGTTCTGATTCTCCCCATTGCCCAGCACAGTGCTTAGAAAATGTTTGGTCAGAAGTAGTAAAATCCTACGAAGGAATGGGCTAAGGGATTGTGGTGGGTTCAGTTTTGTATGTGCATCTGAGGTGTGGCACTGGACAGTCAGGCAGAAACAGTTTTTTGGTTGTGGGAGCTACAGGACTGTGGCTGGGGGGAGACAGAGAGAAAGAGATGAAGAGGACAGAACTTGGGGATGAGGGATACCCATGTTTAGGATGTGGGCAATGGCAAAGGATCTCTTAGCTGTGGTGGAAGAGGGGCTTCTCTGAAGGAGACAGGAGGGAATGGTGGTGAGCATAGACAGGGCACAAAGACTCTGTCTATGAAGGGATCACAACATAATAGATTGAAAACTGAAAGGAACCGGAGTCCAATTCCCTCATTTTACAGATAGAGAAACCGAGGCCCAAATTGACTAAGAAACCTGCCCAAGCTGGTATAGTTAGTATAGACCCAATGCATTTTTAAAATTTCTTTATTTGGATCTTAACAAATACAAAAATAACTCAATCTCTTTATATATAAAGCAGGGAAAAAAAGATTTTGCATGAAACACTAGCTGCTTTTTTCTCAGCAAAAGCAGAAAATCTGCAACTTCCAAAGCTGTTTTGCATTTCTGTGCTTCCTGACACTCCTGTTTTCTTATCTTCTTATCCGTAATTTTTAAAACTGTGTCTCAGTGACTCTCTTTAACTTTGCCTTCCGAGCCCTCTTCTCTTTCCCCCTCTGGCCCACTTTCATTGGGAAAGAAACAAAAAAGAAAAATGGCACTTGGCACTAATATGCAAAGCACATTCCCACATTGCCTTTGTCTGAAAATGTGTGCCTGGCCCTGCATCCCAAGACCAACCCCCCCACCCCTTGGTCCTCTGGAATCCTGGCTGGTCCTTGTGTAGATCAGAGTTCTCAAAGTCATTCAGAATGGTTGTCCACTGTGTAAGTGGTTCTGGGTCTGCTCACTTCCTCTGTGTCAGTTCATACAGGTCTTTAGAAGTTTCTCTGAAACCACCGCCCTCATCACTTGTATTATGTCATATTCATAGATCACAACTCCTTTAGACATCTCCCAATTGATGGGTGTCCCCTCAATTTCCAGTTCTTTGCCATCACAAAAAAGCTGCTATGAATATTTTTGTAACATGTGGGTCCTTTGGCTCTTTCTTTGGGGGTAATTAATATACCCTACTGCCTGCCAGGAGAGATTTTTATAGGTAAGATAGTGGCATGGGGCTGAGAGAGGAAGCCAGTGCCTGGAGGACTGGATTAATGTGATGGATGAATGACTCACAGCTTTCAGGAAATTACTAGATGAGCCTTATGGTTATACGGGATAGCCGGGGTTATTGCAAGGATATCTAGGTGTTGTCTCTTGGGTGGTTGCTGATTGTCACCCAAGGGAGAGGATCAGGACCCAGCCAGCTGGTGGGTCTCCTCAGGCCATATGTGGGGCTACAGCCCAGCAGCACCCTTGGGATGGGAGAGTCTCTGATACCAGGAAGGCTGGGAAAGAAAGATGCTGGCCAAACCATCGTGCTTGAGGCATCTTGAGGGGAGCATGAGACATCAGAGCTCCTCCCATCTAGATCAGGCTGTCTTTATTTTTTTAAATAATTGTATATCTATCTGTATAATTGCAGTTGGTTTCCTTTATAATCCTGTGTATTTTATTGATTTAAAAATCTGCTTCTAGGAAGGGGTTGTACAAGTTTCACCAAACTGCCAAAGGGATCTTAGATGGGACCCCAGAGGCTGCCTCCTCATTTCACAAATGTGGAGACTGAGGCCCAGGGAAATGAAAGTGACTTGCGGAAGGTCACAGGTCACCCAGGTAGTTGGTGGTGAAGATGGGTGTAGGAGGGCTGGCTGCTAGAGACAATCATGTAAATTTAAACTGAAAAGCAAAACTCGAAACAAGGAGTCCGTGAGTTAGGAGCAATACTATTGTTGGGGGAGGCTTGAACCATAGAGATGGAAATGGAAGAATGGAGGGATGGAGGAAGAAGGCTGCCCCTTTCCCCCTATCTTCCCCCTTCCCCTATTCCCTGGCCCCTTTCTCTTCCTAGGACCTGGGAGATGAGGATGTGAGGGGTGATTAGGGCCAGCTCTCAGCAGCAAGTATCTGCCCTCTAAAAGAGTTGACCAAGCCCCTGTTAAAAGGTGGGGGAAGGGCTTGCCCAAGAGAGGGCCGACTGCTCTCATGGAATGCTGCCTGGACCCTCCCAGAGAGGCTCCTCTACCGTTTTTTCCTTTGCTCTCTTTGTTACCTGGGAGGTTCTGTGGGGGCTGGGCTGTTTATCAGGAAGTAATTGTGATTTTGAATGAAACAAAAAAACATCAATAAAACAAACGAGTGTGTGAGACCTAGGTTGGGAGTCAAATGAGTGGAGAATTAAGGGAGGGTCACATCTTTCTGAGGGGGGTAGGACAGGGGGATTCCTAAGTTCTTAGCAGGGATCTCACCCTGGTTCTGAGTGTGGGGAGTCACTCAGGCCTGGGCAGAGAGGCCCTTCTCTAGGTTACCAGACCGGTTTTATGGAGGAGGTAGGGCTCGTCTATTCCTTCCATGACACACACACCCCATTCTTCTTTCTAGTGAAGCTGCTGCCAATTATAACCCAGAGCCCCCGGTAAGTGAATTTCCACACACCCCCCCAACCTTGGAGACTCTTCCTTTAAACACCCACCTCCCCTACTTGGGATTGAGGGTCACTGCCTGTGGGGGAGGGCATGCCTGGGTTCTTGGGTTGGGGGGAATGGAGAAAGGGATTTCTGAAGGCTTAGACAGTAGAAAGAGAAAGTGGTTTCTTCTCTGAACCTGCTGTTGCCCCCAGCCCCCTCGATCCCACTTCTCCAACATTGAGGCCAATGAGAGCGAGGAGGTCCGGCAGTTCAGAAGACTGTTTGCCCAGCTAGCAGGAGATGTGAGTGCCCGCTCCCTCCCCACACCTGTCCTTTCAGTCCCTCAGTGAGCATCCCCAGGGATGGGTGGGCACCTAGACATAGGTCCAGTCTATTCCCTCACCCCTGTCCACCCCAGGAAGCTTTCAGGTATTGGGCTTTTGCCCAGAAGAAGCTCCAAGTTAAGGGGACCCCCCCTCTTCCTGCTGCCCCAATCTCTCCTCCCATTCTCCCCTTACAGGACATGGAAGTCAGTGCCTCTGAACTCATGAACATCTTGAACAAGGTGGTGACTCGACGTGAGTACCTGGTGACCCTGAGTAGGAGAGGGTTGGCCTAGGACCCTGGTAGAAATGGGATGATCTCTGACCTTGGGCTTTGCATCTACAGATCCTGACCTGAAGACTGATGGCTTTGGCATCGACACCTGTCGGAGCATGGTGGCTGTCATGGATGTATCCTTGGGGGATATCTTTGGGGGAGGCTTTTAGGGGTGTGTCCTTGGGGGAGGGTCCCCACTTTGGCCTTTCCTGCATGATATGGGTTTTCATCATGGCCCCCCTTCACAGAATGGCCTCCTTCCCTCCCAGTTTGAGCTTTAACTTCCTGCCCACCAGAGTGATACCACTGGCAAACTTGGCTTTGAGGAGTTTAAGTACCTTTGGAACAACATAAAGAAATGGCAGGTGAGCCTGCACCTAGCACCAGAATGATCCTATCCCAGGCTCCTTCCCCTAAGCTGACTTCCTGAGAGCTGCCCATCCCAGCCTGCCCCTCTTACCACCCACTACCTCCTTCATCCTGGGCCTTTCTTACCGTCCCTGGGGAGCTGAACTGCCCCTCCCCACCACGGACTTTCCAGTGTTTCTCTGACCTCTCTCCCATCCCCCTTCCTCTCTGTAGGCCATCTACAAACAGTATGACCTAGACCGCTCAGGGACCATCGGCAGCAATGAGCTCCCAGGAGCCTTTTCAGCTGCAGGTTTGGGGAACTCTGGGGTCAGATGGGAGGTGGGGAAGGGGCTTTAAGGTGAGATAGGACTTGGCCCCAGCCCTTTTTGGGGTCAGAGCATTTCGGATCCAGAAGCTTTGGGAGGGAATAGACTTGTGATTTGATCAACACAGGAAACCAGGCCCTCTAGGATGGGAATTTAACTTAGGGTTTGTGGTCTCCCAAAGGGCCTGTGGATGTGCCCCGGGGGTTCCATGACCTTGGATGGGAAAAGAATTCCATTTTTGTTTTCAGAAACCTTTCATTGGAAATTCCATCATGAATGTAGGCTGCTTAAGTGATTCCGAGTAGGGATCCCTAGACTTCCCACACTACCCAGGGGCTCGGGACCCAAAAATGGGGGGATCTGAACCCAGGTGACCCTGATTCCAAGGCCACATGCTGTAGAAGGGTTGTAAGGCTCACAGATAGACTAGAACTGACTCAATCTCTTTATGAATAGCACAGTAATCAGGAACTAATCAGTTACTGTACAATATATGATCAGTAGAGATTTAGCAACTGGTCAATTGATCCTTAGCCAGATCTCCTCAGTGGAGGTACTCCCTTCGTCAGTACAGATTGCAGCCCCCACAGCACCCGCCCCTGCTATGATTCTTCTCCATTTCCCTTCCTGAATCCTGCGTTCAGAGCTGGACCTTGGGGCACATCCACTCCAACCTCCTTATTTTACATAGAGAAGAACTGGGGCCTCGAGATGATCCCACAGTCAAGGGAGACCTGGGTTCAAATCCTGCCTTGGACACACTGTCTAGCCATGACATGTCTTCTCAGCCTCAGTTTCCTCATTTATTAAAAGGGGGAGGGAATCCTTGCATCCCCTTCCTGAGACTGTTGTAGGGAACTTGCTTGTAAACTGAGCATTTTACAGATGTGACGCTATTAAAAACTAGTCAGTAATTCAGTGAAATCTAATCAGTTATAGAGTTACTATAACAACCAATATTCATTTGGCCCCAAGTCTACAGCCTTAGACACTTATCAGTGCTTTGGGGCTCATATCCAATCAGTGTTTGTTAAGCACCTACTATGTGCTAAGCAGTCAGCAGTCTAAGCCTCAGTTTCCTCATGTGTAAAATTGAAGATAATCACTGCCACTTCCCAGAGGAATTGAAAGGATCCAAAGAGATAATGCCAAGTGCTGAGCAGGCCTCAAAAGGGCTATGGCAATGTTGAGGGTGTTCATATGGGAATTTGCAGCCATGTGAAGGGAACTGAGGCTGGCTAGACCAGGCGACCTCTGAGGTCCATTCTGGGTGTGTGAACCTCTGTGACTTTAGGTGATGGCAGCAGGGTTGACCCTTGGGTGGTGGGCATTGTCCACCCTGGGTTCCCGAGATCCGGATCCTGGCTATGGGGAGAGGGGGCAGATGAGGAGCCTGGCTGAGCCCTGGATCCCAGAGCTGACCACTGACCCCTGCTGGGCCCCACCAGGCTTCCAGCTCAGCCCAGAGCTGTACCAGATGATCATTCGGCGGTACTCAGATGAGGATGGGAACATGGATTTTGACAACTTCATCAGCTGTCTTGTGCGCCTGGACGCCATGTTCCGTGAGTAAGCTGGGCAGGCTAGGACATACCTCACCCCTGGATTCTGATGCCTTGAACCCTGCCCCAATGTGTGTTGGGGTGGGGCATACGTTACCAGGGCTTCCACATGTACTTTGAGATCTTTTCCTTCTAACCATTCTCTCCCATACCCTTCCCAGGTGCCTTCAAGTCTCTGGACAAGGATGGCAGTGGTCAGATCCGAGTGAATATCCAAGAGGTGAAGGCCAACCCCGTGCCCTATGTCTGTGGGGGTCTGGTTAGGGGGCTTCTTACGGTCCCTTGGGGAGGGAGTGGTCTCTGGACGGTGCTGGCAGATTCCTGGACGACCTCACCCCCAATTCACTCTTCCCGGCTTCCCCCTCTTTTCCCAGTGGCTGCAGCTGACTATGTACTCCTGAGGCCCATGTGTCTGTCCACCTGACTGGTCATCAGCCCCCACCACCACCCAGGACCGAGATTGCCAGGAAGCTGCCCTCCCTCTCCCCTGTGCTTCTGTCATTCTCAGCCCAATGAGGGAACCCTTTGGCACAAACACCATCAGATGCTGATGCGGCATTGTCCCAGGGGTGCCCCTCCTACCCTGACTGAACCAATATGACCACCACCAAGTAGCCCCTGCTTCCCGTTCATCCTCACCCCCAGCTCTGGAATGTGCCAACCGATCACATGCTTCTGCCCCCCCCCCCCCAGCACTACTGCAAACGTCACATGCATCTGTCCCCCTGCAAACATGTCACATGCTCTAACATGTCAGCCACATGCTTCCTGGCATCTTTAGAGATACTTAACGCATTAATGTGCTGTCCCCCCTCCAGCTCCTCTGTAAACATGCTGTAATATGTTTGCCATGACCCCTGAACCCCTACAAAATACACGTTAACATGCTTTAACATGTCAGCAAGGTGCCATCACATGCTGCCCCCACAGGGCTCATCTGGTATCTAGTGCCTTCTCTCATCCCCCATGTGCTTCAGGCCCCATCCCCTCCTCTCTGGGTGGGCCTGGGAGCACGGGCAGGGCTTCTGGGCTGCCCCAAAGCCCAAAATAAATAGTGGTCACAAGACTGACGGCCTCCTCTGATGTTACCACCATCATGGTGCCTATGTCATGGGTTGGGCCAAGGTTTTTTTATTCAAGAGCCTGGGAGATAGAGACCCTGGGTTCTTAGCATTGCTGAGGGCAGGGCTCCCCTCAACTCATCTTCTGGGGATCCCAGCCTCTGCTTATGGGGGAGGGGATGCAGGGCAAGAGGTCAGAGCTGGACTGTGCAGGTTTAGGAGGGATGGTGGGAAGGTTTCTCTGTCTCAGTTTACCTGCCCTGGGGGAAACCCTGAGACCTATCTCTGAGGGCCATGAGTCGTGGGGTCACAATGAGAGCCTAACATTCACACAGCTCTGACTGCCTTGGGGAAGGAAGGGAAGGTCTTCTCCCTGCCATCCCTCCTTTTACTGAAGTGGGGGTAGGGCTGGGTTTAGATTAAGTGAGTGCCCTGGGGGTGTCTGAATAGACACGGGGCCACGGACTGGGCACCTTGGCCAAAGGAACTGTTCATGGCATTGTTCATGACAGTTTCTAAATCTTCTCCCCTTCACCTGCTGAGTCATGAGGGTCCCTCTGCATTTAGTGGCCCTGAGATGGAATGTTCCAGGAGATGAGATGGTGCCTGGTCCAGGAGCACCAAGCCCTGCTGTCAGCCTGGGCCTTGAGCTATCCCTGCCATGATTACTTTGAGCTCCTGTGGTCAGCAGACCCCTGTTTAGTGCCAGTGTAGACTCCAGGGAGCCTGGCTTTTACACCAGTTGGGATTCTCCCATCTGCCTCCTTGATCAAGAGGTAGACCTTGGAGAGGGCTAAAGGCCAGAAATCTAGACCCAAGGGACTCCTCCCAGGTCAATGCAGTCTCTTCACACACAGACCTGGACCAAACTGTCCCCCACCCGCCATGGTCTGATTTTCTGTGACCTCCATCCCTCCCATGTGATTTATGCCATCCAGGATGATGAATGCTATCAGCTGTGGGGGGGGGGGTGGCAGGGTAGTATCCTGGAGAGCCCTCGGGTGTATGACCCTAAATAAACCCATGACAGAGAGCAGAAGGGGTCAGGGAAATCCTGGGGGGAGGGAGGAGCCCACCAGCCAGTTACAGGAGCAACTAAGAATACACACAAGGTCATGTCAGATGCAGCCTCCTCTAGGAAGGATTCCCTTTTCTAGAGACCATGCCTGGTTCCACAATCTTTCCCCCAGGATCCCAGGCTTCTACTGCAGTAGGGGTATTTGTTGGGATATGGGTGAGGGTCCAGGGTCCTTGGCTTCCTCTGGGAGCAGGGAGGGAAAGAGGGAGGTAGATACATTTGGGTCAGGCGCCTAGGTCTCACATCACCATCACAGACAGACAGACGATCTGGATTAGCTTTCTACAGTTAGGAAATTTATTTGTGCCGAGTCCCAGACCCAGTCCCTGCCAAGTCTTTCCTCTTCTGTCGGGTCCTGGGGTCCAGTCTCACTTCTTGTGGGGGAAGGAGGCCCAGCCAAGGCAGAAAAGGCTGTAACTAGTGCCTGGGGGGAGGAAGATGGAGGGAAAGAAGGTAAGTTATGCCTGACCCTAACCTCACTCCCCCCAGAGATCCTGAGTCCTCAGCCCAGATGTCAGCATCTCCTCCCCTTCTCAGGCCCTGGACAGAGCCCCTCCCCCACCCCCAGCTGGGGACCCGGCTCTCTCTGCCCTGTCGCTTCCTCCACTCACCTCCCAGGCAGATGGCCATCGTTAACTTGTACAGGAGGTTGTCTTTGCCACCGCCTTTCAGGTGGACTGGGAGATCATTGTTTTCCTAAGATGCAAGCAAGGCATTAGGCATGAGGGAGGACCTCCTCCTTACCCCCAGAGCGTCGGGGCAGCCCCCACAGCCGGGACTCCTGGCAGCATGGGGCAGGTTTCTCTCAGGTTCCAGAAACTGGGGTCTCCCAGGGAAATGGGGGATTCCTAAGGGGACATTGCAGGACACCCTGAAGCAAGGGGCCACTTTGGGCAAGGCTCTATCAGAGTATCCAGGGGAAAGGGCCAGTGGGCATGCCTGGCAGATAGGGGAGTGCTTGGGGGAAGGGAAGGGCTCCCCTCACCTGGAAGAGTTTTTGTTTTTCAGCTACTTTATTCACAAAGTGGTTTCTGGCAGTGGAACTGAAGGGTCGGATCAGGGTCCGAAAGTGGGATACCTGGAGAGAATGGATCAGAGAGACATAAAATGAGAGGTAGAGGGTCCTGAAGCAGGACAAAGGTCAGAGGTCCACTGGAAGCTGGGTCAGACCCTGGAAGGAACCTCAGATATCACTTGGTCAAGAATTCCCCCCATATAGCCCCAGATTGGGGGGACAGGGGATGACAGGGTAGGGGGCATCCCACCTGAGGGGTCATTGGAGAGTTCTAGCTGGGAACTCAGGATACAGAGAAGGGAGTCGAAAGCTGAAAGAAGGGGCTTCCTGGGAAAGAATACCCCACAGGGGAGGGTTCCAGTCCCAAGGGTCAGAGAGGGTTTCAGAGGTTGGAGGGTCCTAGTGGATCCCAGCTTCAGGGGAGACTCCCTGAGAAGGGACACCAGTGGGGCCTGATTCAGGAGGTCAGAGGAGACTTCTGGGCCTAGGAGTCCCAAAGGGTCCTGACTCAGGGGCTGAGAGCTCCTATGATTGGGGTTTCCTAGCTCAGGAAGTCAAAGGGGAGTCCTGGGATTAGTAGAAAGTCCTAGCCCCAGAGATCAGGGGTCCCAGTTCGTCCTAGCTCAGAAAGTCAGAGTATTCTCCTCTTTGGTTAAGGATCCTGGTGGTTAATAAGGGTTCCAGCCCTGACGGTTGGGAGGGCCCCAGTGTGTCCTAACCCAGGATAATGAGGAGGATAATGATAGCATTTATTTAGCCCCTACAATTGTGCCAGGCAGACAGGAAGTTGGGTGGCTCAGTAGAGAGAGCACTGTGTGCAGTTAAGGTTATGGAGTCAGGAAGACCTGAGATCAAAATTAGCCTCAGACACTAGTTGTGTGACCCTGGGCAAGTCACTTTACCTCTGTTTGCCTTAATCCACTGCAGAAGGAACTTGCAAACCTCTCTGGTATCTTTGCTAAGAAAACCCCACAGACAATATTGGCTTCATGAGGTCCGGTGGGGGGGGTTGGGGGGGGGGTTGTGAAGGTCATACGAGACTGAACAACAATGTGCCATGCACTGTGCTGAGTACTTTACAAATTCATATCTGATCTGACCCTCCCAGGGCTGGGGGTCCTGGTGGGTCCTCTCTCAGGAGGTCAGAGGGGGCTGGGCTGGAGGTCCTGGTGGGTCCTATCTCAGGAGGTCAGAGAGGGCTCCCTAATAGGGCTGGGGTCCTGGTGGGTCCTATATCAGGAGGTCATTGGGGGCTCCCTAATGGGGTTGGGGTCTTGGTGGGTCCTATCTCAGGAGGTCAGAGAGGGCTGGGCTGGAGGTCCTGGTGGGTCCTATCTCAGGAGGTCAGATAGGGCTCCCTAATAGGGCTGGGGTCTTGGTGGGTCCTATCTCAGTAGGTCAGAGGGGGATGGGTGGGGGTCCTGGTGGGTCCCATCTCAGGAGGTCACTGGGGGCTCCCTAATAGGGCCGGGGTCCTGGTAGGTCCTATCTCAGGAGGTCAGAGGGGGATGGGCGGGGGTCCTATCTCTGGAGGTCAGAGGGGGCTCCCGGGCTGGGGTCTTGGGCTAGCACTGGGCGCTCACCAACAAGCCCCTCATGGCGCGTCCTGTGCGTGTCCTGTCCGGCGCTGACAGCCCAAGGACACGAGGAACCCCCGCCCCCGCCTTAACCCTCGGCCAGACTCCAGGAGTGACAGCTGGGGGGGCGGGGCCTTATGGGGAGGGGCAGAGACTCCATTCCCGAGGGGTGGAAGCTGGCGGAATTGGAGGAAGAGCTCAGGGCTGGCCCAATGATCACGAGAAACTCCGCTACTCTCCCGGAGGCCGCGCCCAGGCACCGTGTGGCCAAGGCCACTATTGGTTGCCATTCCTATCAATCTAGATCTTTGCGTTCCCATTGGTCAGAAGGGACAAAGCCCGCAACGGACCGAGAGCCTCCCGAGCCGGCTTAGGTGACACTGTCAGTCAGCGTCTGGGGCCAATTCAGCGCGGCGCGCGGGGTCTGGTGCGCTCCCTCTTTGGAAGACTGTTGGGTGCCTCCCCCCACACCGCATTCATTGTCTTGCGCCCGCAGCCCTACCACTTCTCTTCCCCGCCTCAGTTTACCTTCAGTGTCTCCAAGGGGTAGCTGACCACTGCTTTGCTTCCCCAAGACAAGATCTTTTCATCTTAACTAAAGCAAACAAACAAAAAACCAGATGAGTCTGGGATAAGGTCGGGGTTAGTTATTTTTAGCCATAGGGTCACATTAAGAATCAAGGGTAAGAGCTACATTTAGGGCCTGGGACCTGGTAGACTTTAGGCTGTAGTTCAGGATAAGATTTAGGGTCAGGGTCACATTGGAGAGGAAAATCCCTGTCAGAGGAGATGTCCAGTGAAGTGTCTTCCCACTCTGAGATTCTTAGTTCTTTGAGATCCAGAAGATGCTGGGAACTTACACCTCCACTTAAAAAGGGCAGTGAAGAAGCTCCAACCAAAGGGGACTGGGTTAGTTGGGTCACCATCCGAGAAGTGTTATGGGAATGTGTCATCTCTAATACCAGCACCTTAAAGCTCATCTACCACCTCAAGCACCCTAGGCAATGGTGTCAAAGAAAAGTAACATTTTCATTAAGAAACATAGGGGCTTGTGTGATACTATTAGGTCTGTATCCCAAAGAAATCAAAGGAAATAGAAAAGGATCTACTTGTACAAAAATGTTTATAGCAGCACATTTTGTGGTGGCAAAGAATTGGAAATCCAGGGGATACTCTGTCAATTGCAACTAAACAAGTTCTGGTATAAGACTGTGACAGAATACTATTGTGTTGTAAGAAATGACAAGCAGGGTGTTTTCAGGAAAACCTGGAAAGATTTTTATGAACTGATGTAAAGTGAAGTGAGCAGAACCAGGAGAACATAGTAAATTGTAACAGTAACATGTTGTAACATTGTAACAATGATCAACTGTGAAAGTTACTCTGATCAAGACAATGATCCAAGACAGTTCCAAAGGACCCATGATGAAAAATGCTAACCACCTCCAGAGGAAAAAAAATTGAACTGGGTGCAGATTGAAACATATCTTTATCGCTTTCTTTATTTTTATTGTTTTATTTTGTTTGTATTTTCTTTTGCAAAATAGCTAATATGGAAAGATTTTGCATGACTTCACATTTATAATAAATATCAAATTGTTTGTTCTCAAAGAAGGAGGAGGAGCAGACAGGAGGGAGACAATTTGGAGCTCAACATTTTAAAAAATGACTTAATTTTTTTACATGTAATTGGGAAATATTTAATTAAATAAATAAAAAGCATTTTGGGTGTTTTTTAAGAAGGGAGAGGCATAGGGGCCTGGAAATGTGGAATTTCCTGGAAAGCTCTTCTCCTCTCCCAACCTAGTTTTTGCTGTTTTTCAGTCATGCCCAACTCTTCATGACCCCATTTGGGGTTTTCTTGGCAGGGTTACTGGAGCAGTTTGCCATTTACTTCTCCAACACATTTTACAGATAAGGAAACTGAGGCAAATAGGATTAAGTTACTTGCCCAGGGACACAGTAAGTGTCTGAGGCCAGATTTAAGTCTGGAAGACTCCAGGCCCAGTGCTCTGTCTACTGAACCACCAAGCTCTGGAATAAATGTAGTAAAGCAATTCACATTCACCTATTGGTTGTGTTTGAAAATGTATGTCTTTCCTCCCTTTGCCCCTACCCAAGCATCAGAATTGGGAATAAGCTTCTGCTTGATCAGGGCTGTGACTAGCCTGCCTTCCTCTGGGTAGAATCAGCTCTAGGTTCAAGGACTCTTCTGTGCCAGCCCTGATGCAATGAAATGAGATAAAAGGATATTTATATAACAACAAAATGGAAAGAGACCTAGTGTTGGTTCAATTGGGCCCAGCTCCCCTTAATTTTACTTATGCCACATTGGCATACTCCATCCAAAAGGGATATTGACTCACATGGTAATTGGATGTCCATCAAACCTGAGGAGCCCTGACTGCTCATGTGCTGGGCTTTTGTGTCTTTGTGTAATGAGCAAGTGAGGACAACAGTCTGAGAAGCAGCAGAACAGAGTGGATAGAAGAATCAGGAAGCCTTGGAATCTTGCCGCAGACACTTACTAGCTATGTGACCTTGGGCAAGTCACTTAATTTCTCTGGACCTCGATTTCATCATCTATAAAAGGATGACCTCTAAGATCCCTTCTAAATCTATGATCTTATGATCCCCTGAACCAATTACATGTTGAGAAAGGTTGTTTTTGTTTTTTAATGGAAAAGCTAGCTTACATAGTCTTCTAGACTCTTAGGTCAAATGTGATGAATTTCTTGCTATACAGTGGTTCCTACTATCATGGATCCCACCAAGATGAATAATAGATTTTGCTCCTACTGCAAGGATTCTTTCAGTTCTCATCACTTGCCAGCATTACAAGGGGAAGATTTGGTCACAAGAGCACAAATGTCCTCAGTCATCTGTCCAGATTTTACAACCTACCCAGGTTCAGCTGTGAGGTGGTGTGTGTTGGTCCTTTGTTGCTGAAGAGGACCATGCCATCAGAGAAATAATGACATACCTTGCACTTGACTTTGTTTGGAGTGAGGGAGGGCTGTGCAGGTCACCAGCCTCACTTCTCCTCCAGAGCCATCTGAATTCAGTGACCAGATATTCATCAGGATGACTGGAGATGACCCAGGATGAGGCATTTGGGGTTAAGTGAGTTGCCCAAGGTCACACAGCTAGTGAGTGTCAAGTGTCTGAGGTGAGATTTGAACTCAGGTCCTCCTGACTCCTGCACTGGTGCTCTATCCACTGCATCATCTAGCTGCCCCTGTGAGGTGGTATCTCTTCTCATTGCCCCCATAACTGGCCCAAATTTGGTGAATTCTATTATGTCTACTCCTTTGTTGTATAACAGTTTCATAGATGGTTGGAGCTGAAACAAACCTTAGAGATCATTTAGTCCAACTCTGTATCCTGTGTTTCTGCAAGGCCATGACATCTCTGTGGGGACCCATGGAATGTCAGACATCCAGGAGATTCACAAAAATGGCAGGACTGTGACTGTGGTGATCTCTGCTGCTGCAGCCAGAGACACAAGCTTCCTTTTTTGTTTTAATTTATTTAGTATTTTATTTTTCCACAGTTAACATGTAAAAATAATTTTTAACATTCATTTTTAAAACTTTGAGTTCCAAATTCTCTCCCTTTCTCCCTTCCCACTTTCCCCCCTCCCCATTGAGAAGGTAAGCAATTCAATTTAGGTTATAAATTTGTAGTCATGCAAAACATTTCCATAATAGTCATGTTGTGAAAGAAAACATAGAAAAAAAACCATCAAGAAAAAAAAGAAAAAAGTATGCTTCAAACTATATTCAGACACCATCAGTTCTTTCTCTGGGGATGTATAGCACTTTTCATCCAAAGTCCTTCAGAGTTGTCTTGGATCATTGTATTGCGAAAATAGCTAAGTCTTTCACAGTGGATCATCTTATGATATCACTGTTACTTTGTACACAATACATTTCACTTTGCATCATCTAGTATAAGCTCATCATTCTTATAGCACAATAATATCCCATGATAATCACATACCACAACTTGTTCAGCCATTCCCCAGTTGAAGGGTGTTCTCTCAATTTCCAACTCCCTGGCACCAGAAAAGAGCTGCTATGAATATTTTTGTACATTTAAGTCCTTTTCCTTTTTGTTTTTTATATATTTTGGTATACAGACCTTGTAGTGGTATTGCTAGATCAAAGGGTATGTCTGGTTTTACAGCCTTAGGGGTGTAGTTCCAAATTGCTCTACAGAATTGAATACAGGTTGAAGCATTTCACAACTCCACCAGTGCATTAATGTCTCATTTTTCCCACATCCCCTCTAACATTTGTCATTTTCTTTTTCTGTCCTATTAGCCAACATAATAGGTATGAGGTAGTACCTCAGAATTGTTTAATTTGCATTTCTCCAATCAGTGTGAGTTAGAGCATTTTTATATGTCTACAAATAGCTTTGATTACTTCACCTAAAAGCTGTTAATGTCTTTTGATCATTTATCAATCAGAGAATAGCTCTTATTTTTATAAATTTGACTCAGGGCCTCCATTTCATCATCTATAAAATGATGACCTCTAAGGTCCCTTCTAAATCTATGATCTTATGATTCCCTGAACCAATTACATGTTGAAAAAGGTTGTTTTTGTTTTTTAATGGAAAAGCTAACTTATGTAGTCTATATATCTGAGAAATCAGGCCTTTATCAGAGAAACTTGCTTCAAAATTTTTTTTCACAGTTACTATTGCTATTGTATTTCCTGTCATCCTATCCCATCCTCATTCTATTCTCTCTCTTCTTTCATCCTGTCCTTCTTAAAAAATGTTTTGCTTCTGATCAGCTCCTCCACCAATCTACCCTCCCTTCTCTCACCCCCTCCCGTTCTCTTATCTCCTTCTTTCCTACTTTCCTGTAGGGTAAGATAGATTTCTATACCCAACTTGAGTGTGTATGTTATTCCCTCTTTGAGTCAATTCTCATGAGAGTAAGGTTCACTCACTCCCCGTCACCTTCCCTCTTTTCCCCTCCATTGTAAAAGCTTTTTCTTGCCTCTTTTATGTGAGATAATTTACCCCATCCTAATTCTCCCTTTCCCTTTCTCCCAATACATTTCTCTCCCACCCCTTAATTTTATGTTTTTAGATATCATCCCTTTATATTCACTTGTGAATATATACTCACACCTGTGATATATACATATATGTATATATAATATATATACATATATATTATATATACATATATATGTATATACAAATACACACATGCACACACACACACTCCTAACTACCCTAAGAGTTACAGGTATAATCTACCCATGTAGAAATGTAAACAGTTTAACGTTATTAAGTCCCTTATGATTTTCTTTTCCTGTTTACCTTTTTATGCTTCTCTTGAGTCTTGTATTTGAAAGTCAGGCATTCTACTCCTCTCTGGTCTTTTCATCAAGAATGCTTGAAAGTCCTCTCTCTCATTGAATATCCATTTTCCTCCCTCAAGTATTATATTCAGTTTTGCCAAGTAGATGTTTCTTGACTGTAATCCTACCGCTTTTGCCCTCTGGAATATCATATTCCAAGCCCTCTGATCCTTTAATGCAAAAGCTTCTAAATCTTGTATTATTCTGACTGTAACTTCACAATACTTGAATTTTTTTCTTTTGGCTGCTTGCAATATTTTCTTCTTACCTGGGAGCCCTGGAATTTGGTCATAATAGACAAAAGCTTCCTTTGAGCAAGATGACCAAAGACTAGCATTGTGGGACATATCCAGATCTTAGAAAAGAGAAGGATATGGGACCATGAGGAGAGAAAATCCTGAATTGCTGTGATAGCTGACTATTATGGATCCCACTGAGGTCATGACTGGGCAGGAAAGATTGATTTCCATCACTATGTCCCTTAGTTTCCCTTTTCTATAAGCAAACCAATCAACCAACAAGCATTTATTAAGTACCTACTAGGTGCTAGGCACAGGGTTAGAACCTAAGAAAGAATATAGATAGCCATCTCCTGTACAGCTGGTTCCAAGGTTGCCACCTGGCATAGTTCCCTTAATCTTTTCCGTCAACAGTGGGAACATGGAGTCTGGAATCTCATGTTCTGGGAAAGCAATCAGGAAGGGTTTAGGTAGAGGAAGGCCCCAGGTAGGAGACTTTATCTTTTTCTTTTCACTGTATTTAGTGTATACAGATTCTTTGAGTTTGTAATTATGGGGAATAATAAACGGAAGGAGGTAGAGAGAAAATCTGGTGTCTGTGACTCACCTTGAGTCATGGGGAAGGGCAAGGAGGTGAACTAATTTTTTTACCTTTTCACCAATCTTAATATTTGGGACTGGCATCATAGTACATAGACTTCCAGCCCTGGAGTCAGGAAGACTTATCTCCCTGAGTTCAAATCCAGCCTCAGACACTTATTAGCTGTGTGACACTTTGCCCTGGTTGACTCAGTTTCTGAGGAAGAGTTGGATCGACTAAATAACAACTTTTTCAATGGTTGATGGGGGAAGAAGAAGGTTTGAGAGAGAATTGGACAAAACTCTCTACTAGAAGCTAGCTATGTCTAATAAGCCACAAAAATGTCTCTTACCTGTGAATCATCAATGCCCATGATTGTTGATAGAGAGCAGGAAATTTCCCAAGACACGTTTAGTGGGGAGGAGCTGTGGAAATTTCTGTATTTTTGCTAATCCTGAGCCTGCTCCACTATAAGGCTTTGGAACTTGGCCATGGTCTTCCTGCTCTCTGGCATAGAGAACCAAAAGGCACTTTTGTAAAGAATCAGAACCAACCCCTTCGGACCAGCAGGAAACTTCACTCTGGTACTTTCCATTTCCTGGGCAAAATTCTAGTTCTTAGCACCAGACTTTCAACTCTCTTGCCAGTTCTGTTTCACACTTGGACTCTTCTCCATTAGACATTGCCATGTGCTTCTTGGGTAAGATGACATTACCAGTGAATAGAGGAGAGAAAAAGCCTCTCCTCCCTTCCTTTGCTTCTCTGAAGAAACCTCACAAAGATGAAGCAAATTCAGGAGCTGAAGGATTTTCCTCCAAGCCTGGCTGTCTTCTCTACTGCCAATGTGAGGCAGATCCAGCCTTCTTTTAAAGTCTCAGTTTTGTCCTGTTGTATAAAAATTATAGTGTGTCTGTGCTGATCTCTCCACCTAATTAGAAGGTTCAGGCTACATCCAAAAACCTGAACAAAGGCTTTGTTGATATATATATATGCAGGAATGTGACTAGGTGCCTAGAGGATAAAACAATGACCTTGCCCCATCAACTTTGCTTTTGTGCCTAATTAGAGTCATTTGTATAGCATGTCCAAAGCAAAATGGTTCCTAGAAATGCTGCAAGGGCCCAGACACACCCACCTCTGTGAGAGTCCTGTTAACATGAGCCTGACAACATAGGGTGTCCAATCTCAAATTAGACGGTGAGTTACAAAGACTTTCAGTCCCTAAACTAGGGTAGATATGAAAAAAAGGCAGGCCTCAGTGGTCAGAATGGAGCATGAAAATGATTATTAATAGTTGCTAGGGGAGAGCTTCTGTATCTGGGGAGAGACCAGGAAACCTCTGAGACATAGTCTAAGAAGGACCTTGGTTCTCTGTCTCTGTTATTTCTGTATGTAGTCTTTTAAATGTATTTCTTGTATAAATCAGGCCAGTGAGTTTTTATTTTCTTATCTTTTCTTTCATTCTCTTTCAATTTATTGGATTGTGAAATCCATTCATTGGAGCAGGAAATGGCAAACCACTCTAGTATCTTTGCCAAGAAAACCCCAAATGAGGTCACAAAGAGCTGTATGTAACTGCAATGACTGAACAATGACCAAAACAATATAAAACTCCTGTATTTCATATAATATAATAATCCTGGCTAACATTTAGATTGTTTTTAGATTGACAAAGCACCTTACAGCTATATCACCATAACATACAATCTATATCTCAGAATAACCCTAGGAGATAGATGCTTTTTTTTAAATCATCAGTGGTGGTACAGTGACAATAGGGAGCAGCACCCCACTGCTTATCCACCTGCTAACTGGAATTCTTTCTGGTTCAAGCAATTTCCACTTACATTTTATAAGAATCCTAAAATAAAAGGTGAAATCCCACAGCAACTTAAAATAGATACATAATTTAAACCTGGGATTTTTTTTAATTTACCAAATAGAACAAGAGTCATAATAATGCCAGTGTATCCTTGCAGAAAATATCTTTCCCAAACTCTCTGTATTTCCTTTTCAAATTCAGTCAAGGGTAAGTGAAGAGTTACTTCTGTTAGTTAAATCAAACAGAGGCATCCCTACTCTTTATTCTACCATAAATAAGGCTAAATCTTCTAGTTTCAAGGAATAAATTCCCTGACTTCTACCTAGAATTGACAAGTCAGATCCCTAGAAAAAGGTTGATAATTATTTCTCAGTGAGTTTAGGGGTAAACATGAGAACGTCTGGAGTTTCTAACACTGGTGCTATAGAGTCCCCATCCTGTGCATTTCTCATCATCAGTCAGTCAATCGCACTCTCTTAGTTTTTAGAAAAGGGTACTTAAACAGAAAGTATAGCAAAATCAGTTACTATTCCCCCAACCTGAGTGCATCCTCTCCCCTTATACACACAAGGTCCCTGGGAAGAATGGACTCGAAGTACAAGAGGAGTGAGAAATACTTGTTGTGAACATGTGAAGGTGAGAAATACTTCAAGATTCCTGGCCCTAGGGATACTATTCTCTTTTTGTAGTTCTCACAAGGTTCCTAGTAATTAGAGCTCTCTGCTGAGCTCTGCGGGTTCATGCTTTCTAGAGTCCAGAACTAGAACTTCTCTCTGCTTTGAAGAGTCACAATCCCTGAAGATACACCCCCCCTTGGCTGTTTTTCCAGTTCCATTGTCCTGACACTCACTGCCTTCAGGGAACTTTACCAACAACTCTGATTGCTGGTGGGACTTCTGATGGATCACCTGGATATTCTCCCTTTAGAATACCCATTCACCTGACACCAGGAAAGAATAAACATCCAAGAAATGAGTTGATATGTGCACATGGGTAACCAGGTGGGAAATAGGACAGCTACCTTTCCCCCACTAGGGAGCTCACACAATTCTACCTCACTGGCTGCCAGGAAGAATAAATTTTTAAAGGAGAAAATTTTAAAGGAGAAAAAAGGCCCAACAGAGGGGTAGATAATCCTTTTTGCATGTCCTCTTAGTGGATGAACTCAACAGCTTATGAGTCATTAATCCTTTCATATCCTCGGTCAACCAGAAGACTATCACACCCTTCAGTGATATAAAGCCACAAGTAAGTACCAACCTTCTCCATCTTAGATTGGAACAAGATCTATCTACTTATTTTTGTATCTATCTTTTAAATGTCTTTCAATAAGAAAAAAAACAAAACATGACTTTAGATCTTATTCTGTCCAGCACAAAAATCTTGCTTTCTTCCTACATTTGGCAAAGCTTCTGAGTGCCAGCCTTATCAAGGTACATGTGCACTTGGTGAGTGTCCCAGGCAACACCAGAGTTCTGCACTAGTAGCCTACGATGGCTTTTGTCTTGCTTTCATAGACTTAAAGGAAAGCAATTGTCACTAAGGAGTCTGAATGCAGAGCAAAGCAAACTATTTTCTTTTGTTTTGTTTTGTTTTTTTTCTTTCTCATGGTTCCTCCCATTTGTTCTAATTCTTCTGTACCACATGACTAATATAATAGATCATACCACCTTGGAAAAACTGAAAACGTATAGGTCTTTAGAAGTGTTTCTGAAAACAGCTGCACAAAACTCCTAATGCTTGGGATAGTGCACCCTCCACCCTTGAAGCAGAGCTCTACTTTAATAAAGAGTTAAAAGTCAAGCAATAGATTGGGAGCAAACAACAGACAAAATTGTGACCATAGAAAGTTACTCTGGTGACAAGGATGATCAAAACACATACTCAGAAGAAGATAATAAAGTCAAAATTCCTAGATTCCAAAGCCTCCAAGGAAAATATGAATTGGTCTCAGGCCACAGAAGAGCTCAAAAAGGATTTTGAAAATGAAATGAGAGGTAGGGGGAAAATGAGAAGAGAAATAAGAGTGAGGCAAGAAAATCATGAGAAAAGAGTCAACAGCTTGGAAAAAAATACTGAAAAAAATGCCTTAAAAAACAAAGAAGATCAAATGGTAAAAAGGATCCAAAAATACAAAGAGGAAAAGAATTCCTTAAAAAACAATGGAAATGGAAAAAGAGGCACAAAAATTCACTGAAGAAAAACACTTCTTCAAAAGTAGAATTGGTCAAATGGAAAAGGAGGTCCAAAAGCTCATTGAAGAAAAATATTCCTTAAAAATTACAGTTGAGCAAATGGAGGCTAATTACTTCATAAGAAATTGAGAAACAATAAAAAAACCCCCAAAAGAATGAAAAAATAGAAGATACTATAAAATATTTCATTGGAAAAACAACTGACCTGGAAAATATATCTAGGAAAGATAATTTTAAAATTCTTGGACTAACTGAAAGTCATGATCAAAAAAGAGCCTAGACATCATGTTTCAAGGAATTATCAAGGAAAACTGCCTTGATATTCTAGAACCAGAGGGTAAAATAGTAATGGAAAGAATCCACCCATCACCTCCTAAAAGAGATCCCTAAATGAAAACTCCCAGGAATATTATAGACAAATTCCAGAGCTCCAGGATCAGGAGAAAATATTGCAAACAGGAAGAAAGAAACAATCATAGAGTCACAGTAAGGATAACACAAAATTTAGCAGCTTCTACATTAAAGGATTAGAGGGCTTAGAATATGATATTCGGAAGGGCAAAGGAGCTAGGATTACAACCAAAAATCACCTACCCAACAAAACTGAGTGTAATTCTTCAGGGGAAAAAAATGGATTTTCAGTGGAATAAGGGACTTTCAAGCATTCTTGATGAAAAGCCTGGGTGCTAAGAATACAATGCTCTCACTGAGAATTGAAATAGAGCTAAGATGGTGGAGTAAATGCAGAGACTCTCTGAGCTTGTCCCCAAATTCCATTAAATAATGACTCTAAACCAATTCTAGAGCAGCAGAACCCATGGAGTGAAACAATTTTCCAAACCAAGACAACTTAGAAGGTTGGCTTTCTTAGAGCTGAATAGAAAATTTGACTTTCAAAGGAGACTCAAAGGAAGCATGAAAAGGTAAACAGGAAAGGGAAATCGTAAGGGATTTAATAAGTTTAAACTGTTTACATTTGTACATGGGGAGATGATTCTTGTAACTCATAACTCAGAAAGAGTATATATAGATAGGGGGCACAGGTGTAAGTTGAATGTGAAGAGATATCTAAAAAATAAAATTAGCAAGTGAGAGAGCAATGTACTAGGAGAAAGGTAAAGAGAGAGTAATGGGGTAAATTATCTCACATAAAAGAGGCAAGAAAAAGCTTTTACAATGGAAGGGAAGTTGGGGGAGGTCAGGAGAAGGGTTGAATGAACCTTACTCTTATCAGAACTGGATCAAAAAGGGAATAACATACATTTAATTAGGTATAGAAATCTGCTACCCTACAGGAAAGTAGAGAGGACAGGAATAAAAGAAGGAGGGGGGGGTGTAATAAAAGGGAGGCAGATTTGGGAAGGGGTAGTCAGAAGCACTTTTGAGAAGGGACAGGGTGAATGGAGAGAGAGAATAGAATAAATGGGGGTGGGAGGAATAGGATGGAGGAAACAGAGTTAGTTATAGTAATTGTAAAAAAAAAAATTTGAGGTAAGTTTCTCTAATGAAGGCCTTATTTCTTAAATATATAGAGAATTGAGTCAAATTTATAAAAATAAGAGCCATTCCTCAACTGACAAATGATCAGAAGATATGAACAGTTTTCAGAAGTAATCAAAGTTATCTATGGCCATATGAAAAATGCTCTAACTCACTATTGATCGGAGAATGTAAATTCTTCATGCCTACTAGACTGGCTAGTAGGTCAGAAAAGGAAAATGACAAATATTGGAGAGGATGTGGGAAAAGTGGGACACTAAGACACTGCTGGTGGAGTTGTGAACTGATCCAACCATTCCGTAGGGCAACTTGGAACTATGCCCAAAGTGCTTATAAAACCAAGCATACTTTGACTTCCCAATACCACTATTAGGTCTGTATCCCAAAAGAGACTAAAAAGAAAAAACCTAAAAGGAAAATGACCTATATATACAAAAATAATTATAGCAGTTCTTTTCTGTTAGCAAAGAATTGGAAATTGAGGGAAATGCCAATCAATTGGGGAATGGCTGAACAAATTATGGAATGTGATTATGATGGGATACTATTGTGCTCTAAGAAGTAATGAACAGGATGCTCTTAGAAAAACTTGGAAAGACTTACATGAACTGATGCCAAGTGAAATGTACTGTGTACAAAGTAACAGCATACTGTAAGATGACCAGTTGTGAATGACTTAACTATCCAAGACAACTCTGAAGGACTTTTTGATGAAAAATGCCATCCATCCCCAAAGAAAGAATGGATGGTTTCTGAATACAGACTGAAGCAGACTTTTTTTTTTTTTACTTTTCTCTAGTTTTTTTTTTTGGTCTATGTTTTCTTTCACAACACAATTATTATGGAAATGTTTTGCATGACTACACATGTATAACCTATATTAAATAGCCTGCCTTCTCCTGAGGGGTGGGGATGGGGAGGGAAGGGAAGAAGGGAGAAAATTTGAAACTCAAAATTTTAAAGATGAACGTTAAAAATTGCTCTTACATGTGAATGGGAAAAATAAAATACTAAATAATTTTTTTAAATCCTTCAATGACTGGATTCTGAATGAATCTAGTTTGTGGTAAGAAATATTTCTAAAGATTTTAAAATTTGAAAACCTGTATTGCTGATTTCTACTCTGCTTATCTTAGGAAATTTCCTATTCTCATCAACAATCTTCAAATTGAGGATTCATAGGCAGTCAACATTTCTGTGGTCACATGGTTTATTAAACACAGTAAAATTGCAAAGAATCTGCCAATCACTCCCCTCTGATAGTCCCAACCTCCTCCCACACCCCCGGAAACAGAAAAGGAACAAGAAAGTGTGGGTACGGAGAGGGGAGGAGGAGGAATTCTGTGCCTATGACCTACCTAAGGTGAACTGCTCTCCTTATCTGCCACCAGCCTGGCAGCTACCATGACAGTGGCTAGTCTTGTCTTGCTCTCATCCCATTGGCCCATTTCATCTCCCAACTTGGGATAGGGTTGGCATTGGCCACCTCAATGCCCTCTGCTCCTCTCCAGCATTGTTTTGATCACTGCTAGTCGGGGGTTGTTATCTCCACCCTTCCACCCACAGTCCAAGAGTTTTCATTTTCAAAACAAAGGGGCAAAAATTGGCTGCATTTTGCTTCCTTTTCTGCTCCCTAGCAGCTGGTCACCGCCCACATGGTAAAGGAAGGTTGAGTGCAAGGTCAGACAGAAAGGAGGAGAGATCATCCTGCACAATATACTCTCTTAGTGGTTTCCTCCTGGTCTTGGCCTCCTGTTCAGACTCCTGCCCCTGAGGGAGGGAGCACTAACCCCTGGAATTCCCCCTAGAGGCAGAAGATTAATGACAATCATGTCATCCTTGTAGAAAAAGTAAGGATCACAGCTCTAGAACCAAAAGGAAACTCAGAGGCCACAGAGTCCAACAAATGAGGAAAGAAACATCTTCCTGAGTTCAAATCTAGCCTCAGACACTTAGTAGCTCTGTGACCCTGGATAAGTCACTTCATCCTGTTTGCCTCAGTTTCCTCATCTGTAAAATGAGCTGAAGAAGAAAATGGTGAACCACTCTTGTATCTCTGCCAAGAAAACTCCAAATGTCACAGAGAGTTGGATGTGACCAAAACGACTGAACAATGTACAACTCCAAATCCGGTAATCTTTTGACTAAACTGCATGATACCAAGGATGCTCTCCCTGGACACCCCTTATACTTGTCTTGGTTGAATAAAGGGAAAGAATAAATGAGAACTGTAGAATCAGTGAAGGATCCAGGCTCTTAAGAATTAAATGTTATGGCTGCAGACCAAAATTAAAGGAAAAAGTTTCCAAAAGTGACTGCAGCTTTGTTCACAAGGTGTGTGTTTGTGTGTGTGTGTGTGTGCGTGTGTATGCGCGTGCATGTGTGTGTGTTTTATAAACCTAGTAAACATCAGCAGACACATTCAGATACATAAAACAGAACCCAAAATTTACAAAAAGTCATGCTTGCAAAACCCTAGAATTTGTTTTGTTTTTCACGTGTAACTTATTTACCATTAAAGATGAATGTCATCTTTCAGAAATTAGTAACAAGATTGTCCTACTTGTTTTCTCTGTCACTTTCTGAACTTTTTTTTGTGCTTCTCTGTTTTTCTAGACTGGGCCAGGTTCCCCAGTGGGGAGGAAGAGGAGCCCCCAGTGAGGGGGATCAGAAAAGGCTGCTGAGGGAATGAATAGGTAGATTGTGTGGTCCTCTCAGCCTGTGCCTTCCTGGCTGCATCCTTCAAGAGAGCATAGACCAGATGTTGCGATGCCCTTCATGCAGCCCTGACTGCTGTGTAGAATATAGAATGAGGAGACATTCCAAGCACAAGAATTTAATGAGGTGGGAGTAGGAAAATAAGATTGAAGGGAGCAAACAGCCAGAAAAATAGAAGACTGTAAAATAGGGGAGGGCGAGAGACCATAGATACGTAGCCTAGATCCTATTTGGACAATCGTTCTTCTGACCTGGAGAGACCCTCACTCTTCATGCTGGCAGCAGTAACTGGGTCAGTGTTGTCTACTTTGGGGTCTGATTTTTCACCATGTTTGTTGATTGATTAATAATTGACTGATCACAGACTGCTGTATGTCTCAGTGATTCTCAGGTCCTACGGCCAGGCTTTGGAAAAGACATTCTCTGGAGATGTCAGCAGGGTCTAGTTTTCATAGCTGCCTTGAGAATTCCTTAAGTCATTTCTATGGTTGCCACCCTGGGCATGTCAGACTGCTCAGACCATGGAAAAATTCATGTTGTTGTTACGGGTTTATTCTAAACATTAGTAACTAGTAATAGAAACAAATCTTACTTTTGAAAACAAGGTTTTACATTGTACACAGTTACGGTCGCATTGTGCGATGACCAACTGATAGACTTGGCTCTTCTCAGCAGTGAAAGGTTCTAAGAGAACTCCAAAAGACTCTTAATGGAAAATTCCATCCACATCCAGGGGAAGAATTATGAAGTCCGAATGCAGACCAAAGCAGACTATTTGTTGTCTCTCTTTTCTGTTTTATTTTGTTTTTTCTTTCTCGTCTTTCGTTTCATTGGTTATAATTCTTTGCAACATGATTAATGTGAAAATATGTTTATTGTAAATGTATATGTAGAGCCTATAGCAGATTATATGCCTATCTTGGGGAGGGAGGAGGGGAGAGGGAAAGAAAATTTGGAACTCAAAAGCTTGTGGAACTGAATGTTGTAAACTAAAAGTAAGTAAATAAAATTTAAAAATATTTTAAAAATACAAAACAAGGTTTTAGAATGCTCCTACTTAAAATTTTGCAATTTGTTCAAATGGTATATGGTTGTTTTCCATCATTCTTGGAGAGGAACAAATTGACCTCACAATGTTGGGGTCAAGGTACAGTGTGTCCAACCGACTGGTCAGACCAGTTCAAGCTCGGAAGTCTGTACTCCAGATTGGCACATATAGTCTATGTGAACATTTGGAGTAGAGCATCAGCACCATCACCAGGGTGGTTCTTTGCCAGTGTCTCCCATGTCTCACAATTGATTCCAAAGTTCTTCAAAGAATCCTTGAGACTGTCCTTGTGTTGCTCCTTCTCACCTCCATGGGAGTACTATCTTGATAAAGCAGCAACAATGTTTCCTGTTGGCTTCCATAATTTCTTCTCATCTCTTTTTCTGATTTTTTTTTATGTTAAAGAGCCTCCTAGTTGCTCTCCCAGGCTCTCCCTTATCTAATCCATTCTCCATATACTTCTCAAAATTATCTTCAAAGCTTAACTATACATGACCATAATATATCCCTGATCAAAATCTTCCACAGCTCCCCAATGCCCCAGGGATAAAATGTAGATCCTTAGCCCTGTCAAGAGCTGTCCAACAGTTCAAGAATGGGATTTATGTCAGACAACCTCAATTGGGTCCTCCATGCTGCTGGGCAATCCTACTTTACCTCCCTTATCACCACATTCTCCAACTCTTCCAAACCTTTCATCCCTCCTCAGACCTCCTGTGGCTCCCTCTGCCTCCATCTTCTCAGTTGAGAACCTTTGTCTCATATTTTACAGGAAAAAATGGATGTGATTTGCGGTGAGCCGTCTCTTTTCTCCTTTTCCTTTTTTATCACTCAGGTGTCTTTGACCAATCTCTCCTCTATCACCCCTGTCTCACATTATAAAGTGGCCTTACTCCTTATCAAGGCCACCCCTTTACTTCTTCAAGTCATCCCCTTCCATCCTGTCTCCTCCAACACACTGACTCCTCTTCTTTCCTATTTTTTCATTTATCAGTCTCTCTACTGACTATGCATACTCCAGGCTTTTCTTCGAACAAGTTGTCCCATCTCTAAGGTTTAGGCACTCTCTCTGGCTGTCCCTCATGCTTGGAAGGCTCCCCTTGTCTCTTTTAAGTCCTAAAATCCCAACTGAAAGCCTTTCCTAATCTCTTTTAATTCTAATGACTTCCTACAGTTACTTCCTGTTTATCCTGTCTAAATGTATTTGTATGTATATATGTATTTGCTTGTTGTTTCCCCTATTAGATTGTAAGCACTTTGAGATCCAGGATTATCTTTTCTCTCTTTTGGTATCCCCACTGTTTAGCACAGTGTCTAGCACCTCTTTATTGTTGTTTTTTGGTCCTTCCAGTCCTGTCCAACTCAACTCTTCATGACTCCATTTGGGATTTTCTTGGCAAAGATATTGGAGAGGTTTGCCATTTCCTTCTCCAGCTCATTTTACAGATGAGGAAACTGAGGCAAACAGTGTGAAGTGACTTGTTCAGGTTCACACAGCTAGTAATGTCTGAGGCTGGATTTGAATTCATGAAAATAAGTCTTCCCGACTTTAGCCCAGCACTGTCAACTGTACTGATGAGGAACAGTGCCACCTAGCTGCCCACCCTCTACATAGTAGGTACTCAATATTTATTGATTAAGTGATTGGATTCCTTGGATGACCATTTGTTAAGTATGCTGTAGTGGGCATTTCTTTAGGGGTACAGTTGGGCAAGGCGGCTCCTTCCTAGTCTGAAATTCTATGTGTAACTGAGATTCAACCCTGTTTTTATTTAGGTTTCCTTGGAGATACTTTGAGCCCAAAGGAATTATTTGGAGTAGATTCTGAAATCTTGGCACAGGAAAGGGATTGATTGCCCTAGCTTTCAGGGTGGTTACAATAATTCCTTTGTGAAAGGAGTGTAGATCTGCATGACAGGATTAAAAAAAGAAAACTGTTTAAGAAAAGAATCCACCCTGTGCCCTATGTGGTAGGCACAAGTCCGCCGGAAACAATTCTCCCAAATTTATCATTATTCTAAATCCAAGCAATGTTCAGCCAGAAGAGTAAAATGTCCTGATAGATACCTGATGCTCTCAGACAGCTCTCTAAGCTAAGACATTATAAAGTAACATTTAGAGGTTTCCTGAACAAGGAAATTTAATATAATGTAGTTATACAACTCAGAATAAGATACAAGTGAACATTTTGCTTCAATAATCAAAAACAATTATCACTTCATCTTGGAAAATAATTTTCCTAAAATTCATTCAAAGGGTCACTTCCCTCAAAGACTCCAGGTCCCGCCCCCACCCCAAGTGATACGACATAAAATGAAGGTGGCATCTTCTCTCATTATCCCTTCAGGTGTGGAGGGGTGAGGCTGCTATTTTTAGGTGTGCTAGTCAAGGGTCTCTCCACCCTTGCCTTTGCCGTTGCTAGTCACTGCCCTAATTACTTCAAAGGAGGAATCCTTCCAGGATTGATAAGAGGGAGGGCATTGTTTCAGAACTACTAATAAGAAAAAGAAGAGTTTTCCTCAGAATAGTTCAAAAGCTTCAGACCAGATTAGCACCATTAAGATGCTATCTTAGTATTTCTAATGGTGGGGGGAGGATGCACTCACTGTGATCTTTACCCCATACATACAGTTCAGAAGGCAAGAGGTGAGTCTTGAGATTCCATCTGGGCAGTTAGGACAGAAAACCAGACTACAATCATATGTAACAAGATAGCAGCCCAATACCCCATTAGCTTCTGATGGCTTTTCTAGCATCACCCAGAATCTATCAAATGTTCACCCTATTCATAGCCCAGCTATGAATTCCGTTCTCCAGTAGGCTGGAGGAAAACCAACCACATCTTTCCTTGAGCTTAAGACAAGGAGTGAATGAACACCTGACCCCTGTTCCTCTTTTAGGAGCACAGGTGTGAGTTTCTAGTCTGGTCAATGATCCATCAGGGACAAGCATGACTGGGGTAGGAAATGGAGAATTTATCCTTGTGCATTTTTTAATCTGTCATTTAAAGCTTTAAGCTTTATGCTCATATATTGCATATCTGAATCCATGACTGCTTTAAGACTTGAGAGAGGGACACTGAGCCATGTAAATGTAGTAAATGTCACTTATAATATTTGATTAATTTTTCATCTCATAGACTGAATTGAAAGAACAAGATACTGAGAAAGCTAACCTGGAGCTAAGAATGGAGCTCAGTTTGGGGAGAACTGCTCAGACATCTGTAGACTTTAGTACCCTCTGGTGACAAGTAGAGGTACTGCAGGTTATTGAAAAACAGTTGCTGAGAGGTCTAGACTTGTAACCTCAAACAGAATTTCACCTGGTGATTAACTCAAATCTTGCCCCCTAAGACAATTCAAACCTCTCGGATTTTTTAAAAAAGCAGTTTCAGCACATTCAAGCAGTTACACTAAGAGAATACCACCACCACATATATTTTCTTACCCCACATATAGATCAAATAGGTTTGGGGGGACTTGGAGTTATCACTTGTAATTCTGTGATGTCAATTTGTAATAGAATGAATGGTGTAGGAGGGTTCTCAGCTGAGATTGTGGGGGACAAAAGAGTCATGGGGGGACTTAAGGAATACAATAATAGCTAACATTTATGTAGCACTTACTGGACACTGCACTAAGCACTTTATAATTAGTATCTCATTAGATCGTGGGATCAACAACTGTGGGAGGTAGGCGTTTTTATTGTACCTATTTTACAAACAGAGGTGACTTGCCTAGTATGTGTCTGAGGCTAGATTTGAACTCAGGTCTTCCTTACTGGCACTTTACCCTCACTGCTCCCTTGGGAAGAAAAGATTTGGAAAAGACCTGGTGAGGGAGACAGTGAATTTGATTAAGGAGGCATAAATGTATTTATTACCTTACTACAGTGAGGGCTCATTTGAGATTAACATATATATAACATAAATATATATAGCATAAATTTTTAGTGAATTCAGTCATAGGATTTCATGTTTTCAGATTCATTCAGGTAAATTGGAGTAAAGGTCACAGATGATGGAGTAATCAAAGGTTCAGGTTTGCTCAGATATAGGATAAGGGGGCAATAGGCTTGAAGGAAGACAGTGCAGAGTTGAAGTGGCCCATCAAGGGACCAATATTGGAAAGGGAAAAAGCTAGAAAAAGGGAAAGATCAGGAAAGAACTGAGAGGTGAAAGGACTGGAAGCTATGGTGAGCATGAAGAACAGAAGGTTTTCAAGGGAGAGAAAGAGGCAGATGTACAATGGGAACAGTATGATGAGAGAAAGAAATTTGAGAGTTCATGAACATGGAAGTGGAACATTTGTGGGTGACAGCAAAATCCTAGGTATGATTCTTACTGTGTGGAGTGGTGGAAGGACTCCTCCTTTGAAGTAATTAGGGCAGTGACTAGCAGGGGCAAAGGCAAGGGAGGAGAGACCCTTGACTAGTACACCTAAAAGTAGCAGCCTTACCCCTCCACACCTGAAGGGATAATGAATGGGATAATCCATTAGAGAGAAGATGCCGCCTCCATTTTATGTCCTATTACCTGGGGGTGGGAGTGGGTGAGGCACACAATCTTTGAGGGGAGTGGCCCTTTGAATGAATTTTAGGAAAATAATTTTCCATATATGTATGTACATACATACATATATATAAGTGTGTGTGCGCGTGTGTGTACATATACATATACATACATGAAAATGTAAGGTACTGCAGCCAAAAAAACAAATGACCTGGAAAACAAATTAAGACAAGATGATTTACAAATCACTGGGCTACCTGGAAGAGTCTAGACATTATGTTTCAAGAAATTATAAATGAAAACCACCCAGACCACTTAGAACCACAGGGCAAAGTGGAAATAAAGAATCCACCTGTCATTTTCTGAAAGAAACTCCAACATGAAAACTCCCAGGAGCATTAGAGTCAAAATCCAGAGCATCACAGTCCAAGAAAAGATACTGCAAGCAGCCAGACTCAAAGGAGCCAGTCAGTCCTGCGCAAAATTGAGCAGCTACCACAATAAAGGAGCAGAGAGCTAAAAATATAATATTCCAGAAGGCAAAAGATCTAGGCTTACAACCAAGAATAACTTGTCCAGCAAAACTAAGTATAATCCTATGGAGGGGAAACTGAATCTTTAATGAAATAGAAGTTTTCCAAGCATTCCCAATGAAAAGACCAGAGCTGAGAAGAAACTTTGAATATAAACACAGGAGTCACTCATTTGATATGCCCAACAAAGTGTGATAGATGATTAACTGGACCCCTATTCCAATCAGTGTTAATTAGTTTGATATGATTCCACAGAGATAGTGATTATGGGTTTTATACATTAGGCCCCAGAGCAGGTTGTAAATTCACTTGCTTAATCACAGGAAGTAACTAGAAGATTTCCACCCTTGTTTTCCCTTGTTATGGTGACCAAGTCCAGCATGGTGGACTCAGTGACACGGAAAGTTCCCCAAGTATTTATGTTGCCCCTCTGTCCTTCCCCATCCCTCTACTGCCCAACATGGAAAGATGGCCATGAGCATTTGGCCAATGAGTGACCCTGTTTGCTGGCTTGTGGACAGTCTTTCTACCAGCCCATCAGCTCATGTAAATGTTTTGACATCTATTCATCAGCACAGTTCTTGGATCTGCACAGATAGGTAGAACCTCTTGAAAGGTCAAGGCAGGTCTGTTAAGGTCTGCTCATAGACTTGTCTCTCAACCAATGGGATTCTGTATTTTATGTAGACCCTCCTGGATGGTCAAGTTCAAGATCTATCAACCAATGACCCTTTGCAGTTTTAGTTTGCTTCATCAGTATTGTCTGAGTATCACACACTATAAAACTAAGACCCTGGAGAAAGGGGGCATCTCATATCTTGAGGAAGATCTGAGGTCTACGTCATTAGAGGGGGCCATGGACTCTTTAATCAAATGCTATTAACTTGGAGCTCTGTCTTAGTTTCTTTTACTGTAGGTTGGACAAGACTAAACCGCACAAAGGGAAGCAGGTTTAATAGCTACAAGAAAGGGATACTAGCTATTCTCGCCAAGGAAGAAATTTCCCTGGAAATTGAAATTCTAGAATAGATGATGGACATTTCCTAAAATGCTTGCCGATCAACTATACTGGACCCGAAACAAACTCATCACATAATAAATAAAATATTTTTAAAGGGGTGGGGCAAGGGAGGGCAAATAAAATACACCAAGAGGGGGAAGGCATAAGAAGGATGGGAAAAATTATTCCATGTTATTGGAATGTACAAGAAGTCTATACAAACAAGGAGGAAAGTGGAGCAAGCCTAGCTTGACCTTCACTGTCATCTGAATTGATCAAAGGAGGAAAGAAGACATACAATATGGCACAGAAAAGCATTTCACTCAACAGAGAATAAGAAAAAGAACAGAATGGAAAGAAGACAATAACAGGGAGGGTAGATTAAAGGAGAGATACATTTTAAGCAAGACATTCTTAAGGGTTGAATAGGAAACAAGGATGAGGAAAAGAATAAGACAATAAGAGATAGAAGGAAATACACAATAAACTGTCATAACTGAATGCGAATGGGAAAAAAAGACAACACAAAAAAAGGACGGCAAGGTGGATTCAAAAACAGAATCCAACAATACTTTGTTGATAGGAAATACATTTGAAACAGAAAGATGCCCACAGAGTTAAAATAAAGAGCAAAAGCAAAATATGTTATGCTTCAGTTGAAGTTTTAAAAAGTTAGAAGCAACCATCATAATCTCAGACAAAACAAAGACAAAAATAAACTATTTAAAAGAGAAAAACATTTTGAACTATCTTTTGATGAAAGGTCTCATAGACAATGAATGGATGGGCCAATACTGAATATATGTATGCACCAAATGGAATAAGATCTAAATTCCTAAAGAAAAAGTTAAATAAGCTGCAAAGGAGAAATAGACAGTAAAACTATTAATAGTGAGGGACTTCAGTTCACTGCTTTCATACTTAAGTAAATCTGACCAAAAAAGAAACAAAAAAAGAAATGAAGGACCTGGATAGAACTTTAGAAAAGTTAGATATGATAGCTCTCTGGAGATTACTGGATGGGAATAGAAAGGAATATACATTTTATCCTCACACACATATATATATATGCACACAAGCACACACTCACATATTATAAATATAATACACATATTGTACATAATCATAACTATGCATACTATCCTCACAAAAATTGATCATGTAGTAGGACATAATAATAAATGCAGAATAAATAAATGCAGAAAAACAGAAATATTAAATATATTATTTACAGATCATGAAGCACAAAAATTATGTTCAATAAACGACCTTTAAAGCAAAGATTAAGAACCCCCAACTAAATGCCAAAATAGAAATCCTGAAAATTGAAATGCAATTCCCCTCATTCCCACTGAATTAATAAATAAAACTAGGAGTAATTTTTTAAAAGACAATAAAATAGTAAGTGACTAGCTAACTTAATTTTTTAAAAAAGAAAATCAAATTACTAGTATCAAAAATGAAAAAGTTGAATTCCCAACAAATGAAGAAGAAACAAAAGAAATTATTAGGAATGATTTGCCCAATTATATGCCAGTAAAATAACAATTTAAGTGAAATGGATGGATATTTACAAATGGTTAATGCCTCGATTAACAGAAAGTAATTAATAAGAAATAGAGGGTTTAAATAATCCAGTGTTAGAAACTGAATAAGCTATAAATGAACTCCCAAAAGGAAAATATCTAAGGACTCAGACGAGGATCCTACCAAATAAAGAAAAATTAATTCCAGTACTATATAAACTGTTGAAAAAACCAGGAAGAAAAGCCTTACCAAATTCGGGAGAGGAGGGAATAGGAAGAGGAGAGGGAGGGGTAAGGGAGGGGAAGAAAGGAAAGGAGGAAAGAGGGAGGAGGAGGGAGAGGTAAGAGGATGAAGAAGAGAAAGAGGAGAGAGGAGGACGAGGAGTCCTCTCGGCTTTCTTTCGACTTTCATAGTCAGCCTACATAGTGGCAGGGCTGTGGGACTCGCCGGGGACAAATCGGGGGTCTGAGTCAGGGTCTTCGGTGATTCTACAGCGCTCAAGGACCACCTGTCCCGGATGTCTGGGGACTAGGGTCCCCTTCCCCTCCAGCTCCAAACCCAACCGAACCTCCCGAACCCAGGAGCGCTTTCCATCAGAGAAGAGCTTTCCTCTGGTCCATCGCTGGCCCCTGCCCTTTCCCCTTCGGCCAATAGGAAGCCACGGCCACATCCCCAGCCAGTTGGAGCCTCATTTCTGGCCCAGCTTTAACACAGGACCAAGAAGAAAGTATGAAAAGTGTGGAGGTGTAAAAAGTGTAGAAGGTGTGGAAGTTGTGGAAGACTCGTGGCGCACGAGGCCGAGAGAATTCCCCTTGCTGACCGAGGGTTAAAAGGGAAGGTGGCCTCGTGCCCTCGGTCTGTTGGAGCAGGGTCTTGTCACGGAGAGGACGCATCATGAGGGGCTTGCTGGTGAGCGTCCCCAGATCCCCCTGAAACCTCACCCCCCGCCGATTTCGGACCCTTTCCTGATCCCCTTCTGAGCCCAGGCAGGGACGGAGCCATCTCCTATCCCCCTTGTATCCTCCTACAAGAGGTGTCAGGCTCCTTATTAGCCACTGTACGAACAAGCAGCCCAGGTGACAGGTACAGCTTCTATATCCACTCAAGAGTGTGAGTGACCCACCCCAGCAGTGGGTGATGGACATGTGTCTCTCACAACTCCACCGATGACAGACAGTCTCACCTCCTGAGCGCCCCTCACTTAGAGCTGGGGTAAGATGTGGTAGCTCTCCTGCACAGGCTTACAAAACAGGTTTGGTTAAGATCTGGTAAGGCTCAGCCTTGAGAAGGTATAGTTTTAGTAAAGAAAAAGGATGCTTAACAGGCTACAAAGATTTTTAGCATAGCCATTTACACTAAACCTAAGCAAACTAGCTATTTTTTAAATCAGATAATTAATAAGCGTTTATTAAGATCCTACTATGTGCCCTCTTACATAGAATAAAGAGAAGTGGGTGAATTCTGGGGAACTATTCAAAGTCCAAAGAATTTTCTTTTATAGCTGAGAAGAGATTGGAGGGAGAGAGGAACTGAAGGAGACTGTCAGTAAAGTTACTCAGAAAAAGAAAGAAATATAATAGTAAACGTAGCACTAAATGGAGACAACTCTCTTCTCCCCAAAAGCCACTATCAATATCTCCCATCCTTGCACTCCCCCAATCTGGTGGTATAGCCAGAAGATTAATGAGGTTCCATCCAAAGCTGAGATTATGATGCAGGTGCCAGAAGCTAGGGATTGACCACCCCACTCCTCTCTGATCTTAGACCCTCCCCTTGGCTCCCTCCAATATTATAGTTCCCTATAAACCCTGGGACCTGCCTCATTCGATGTGTGCCCTCCCCCTCCTTTAGGTGTCCCATTCCAGAGGTCTTCTCAGATCCTTCAGTTCCAGTGCCAGAAACCGCTTTGAAAACAGAGTGGCCGAGAAACAGAAACTTTTTCAGGTTGGGGGGAACCCAGAACCTGGGACCTCTTTGCCAGGGACTCCAATGGCCCCTTTCCTTGGGATTTCCCCTCTACTCACAATTCTGTTCTCCTCCCCAGGGACCCCAACATATTCCCCTGTGTTCTGAGGGACACTGATTTCTGGTGGGGGGCTGAGACCTCTAACCAAGGGTCAGGGGGAGGAAACACCTCCAGGAGTCCAGGCTGTAGAAGCTTGCCTTAACCCTTAAACCTGCCCTCACTTATCCTTGTGATCTCCATCCTAGGAAAACAATGACCTCCCCGTCTACCTGAAAGGTGGACCCACAGATAGAATACTATATAATATAACCATGTTAGCGACTATAGGAGGTGAGTTACCAGAAAGGGAAAGAGGGGCTGACATTGACTCACTGGGGTGTTTAAAGGCCAGACCGGGGGGTTTTCTGTTCTATGGCACCTGTGTCTTGCCTAGCAGTTCCCCAAGTTGGCTCAGCCTCTAGAGACTCCAGACTCTGGGGGTGGGGATGAGGTGGGGAGGGGTGAATAAGTGCTGTTGGAGACTGGGAATCTGGAGGAGGGGAGGTCAGACGCAGGTTGGGGCATCCCTCACTTTTCTCTTTCTTCTTTCACCCTCTTAGGAACTGGCTACAGTCTCTTTTTCTTGCTCTGGGCCTCCTTCCCCCATCAGAATAAAGAGTAAAACCGCACAAGAAGATGGGCCAACCGAAGGGATGTCAGTAAAACTTCCCTCCAGGGGGAGAGATAACTCAGAGCCAGACTTTGTCTTTTGGTCTATCTCTATGGGCACCCCAGGACCCTCCCCACCCACAGCAGCTCCTCCAAAGCCCCTAAAATATTGCCAACAACTTGTGTATCAAGCAGCCCTCAATCCCCAGTTCCAATAGAACTCCAGTAGAAAGGGGTATTTCCATGGCAGGAGAGCCTCCCTGATCGGTAGCATCCCCTCATCAGTAGCATCTTCCTGGGGCAAGGGATGAGGTCCCCAAAAAGTCTTGCCTCTCTGTGTCCCATGTTTCCAATAGTTTCTCCTCATATGCCTTCATTCTGAAGCTCCACCCATGTCCTTGGGCTCATCCTGATGCTTCCTCATCCCTCACTCTGGGAATTCCTCTTTTCTGGGGGTCTGGAGTCACAGGGGAAGGTTGGGGGCATACTGGTCCTGTGATGTGGTCTTGGGGGGTGAGGTGATTCCATCTCCCTTCTGGCACACAGATGTCTGGGCTCTCAGCCTTCTGGGGAAGACCTTGGACAGTCCACCCTTATTCCATGCCAGTGGTCTCAATCTTAATTCAGTCTTTATCATTCAACCAACTAGGATTTGTTAGGTGGATACTGTGTGCCAGACACTCTTAACTGGGATTACAGAGACAAAAAAGAAATAGTCCCCCTGCCCTTGAGGAGCGTATACTCTAGCAGAGGAGACAGATAAAAATATGTACTTGCAAGATATTTGGAGGGCAAGGAACCAGAATCCAGAGAGAATCAAAAGAGTGCTCCTGGAGGGCATGGCATTGGAGAGGGAGAGAAGAAGGAAGTTGGTGATTCTAGGAGGAGAAGGTGGAAGAGGGGGGGAACTCCTGGCATGGGGTCACACAGCTTGTGCAAAGGCATGGAAATTGGAGATGGAATATTGTGTGTGTAAGAACATCACCAAGGACAACACAGACAAACATCACTTTCAATACTTACTCTGCGCAAAGCTCACACATTCTAAAGGGGGAGATAAGACACCTGGAATTCAGATAGGAAGGTCCCACGTGGTCCCTAGGGTCCAGGGGCAAAGCAGATGGTGATGTCTCCTTTTTTAATATCATTTTCACTAAGAAAACCATGTCAGTTTCTGATGTTGAACCATGACAGTGACAAGCACTTCTGGTGGAAAGAACCTTCCTTTCTAGGTCTTCAGTAGCTGTGAGAGGAGGAAGAGGAGGAGGGGAAGAAGGAAGGAGGGAAGGGGAAAGAGAGGGGACCAGGTGGGAGAAAAAAGGGCTATCACTGGAATTACCCCTTAACACTTAGCCTAACCCAGCATTTAGAGATGCCACCTACTAAGCACACTGATGTGACAGCTGGAGGAATGGGTGCTTATGACCAGCCCTTTGTCCCTCTACTGGCCTGAGGTTAACAGTTGGTCAGGTGAGGGCTGGCCTTGATGCCCTGAGCTGTTGTCCAGAGCTGAGAGGACAATGAAAGGCATCAACTGGATGAAAGCTGGAGAGGGATGAAAGAGGGGCTGTTCTGAAACACCCTTTTCCTCATCAGGATAAGGCAAGGAGGAAGCCCATTTCCAGGGTGGGAGGGTTAGGAGATTCAGGAATCCCCCTGAGTCCCGCTATCTCTCAGATGCTGGAACTTCCGTGTATTTCCTGGTTTCTTGAGTTTCCCTCTGGGGAAATTTCTGTAGAAACAACAGGAAACTCAGAGGGCTCTTAAAACCATGTTTCAGCTGTCCTACGACTTAACATGGCTTCTGGGAATCCAGACACCATTTGGAAAATTGTCATTGTTCGGCCATTTCAGTTATATTTAACTCTTTGTGACCCTATCTGGTGTTTTCTTAGCAGAGATACTAGAGTGGGTTGCCATTTCCTCTCCAGCTCATTTTACAGATGAGGAAACTGAGGCCATCAGGGTGAAGTCAGTTGCCCAGGGTCACACAGCTAGGAAGGGTCTGAGGTCAAATTTGAACTCAGATCTTCCTAACAACAGGCCTGGTGCTCTCTCCACTGCACCATCTAGGGGTTTACCACCTACTGCCTACCTGATCTGGGTTACTTAGCCTCTCTCTGTCTCAATTTCCTCATTTGTAGAGTGAGAGAATTACACTAGATAGTTTCCAACATCTCTTATAGATCTGGGTCCTGTGATTTCCTAGTTTGGGTCATGGAAACCCGTGGGAGGCCACCCAAGAGCAGGAGTTCTTTATCTTTGTGCCTTGAACTTGGTGGTCAGTCTGGTGGCATCTAGGGACTCTTCAGGAAGTATAAGATGAAATATATAGGAAAGCAATCATACCAAAATACAGTTGTCCGGTAACTCAGGCTCTGGGTTCAAAGTGCAGCGAGACCCTCAAATTCAATGTCACTAATAGAGCAGATGAAGGCAATTTTCCCAAGTTTAAACTAAAGGATGTTGGCTCCAGTAAAATGTTACTCAGCTCTGCCTCCAGAGTCACCATGGCAAATAGCCATGTCAGGTCAACAAGGTGTTTTCCAGGCAGCCATAGCTTGAGTAAGATTTCCCACACCTCAGTTCCCCCTAGGCTGACCTAGGAGACAGAGAAGCCTAGTGGTCTTACCACCCCCTTAAGGGACCAACCTACCCCTTGAGCCAACATCTGTTCTGGGCAGGCTAAGGAGGAGGAAGGAAAAAGGAGGGGGATGAGGACATAAGGGAAAAAGAAGGAGGTGCCAGCGGCAGCCCTGGCCTGGCCCCGCTTCTGCTCTTGTTGGTACATGGGCACAGAGGGCTGACTGCTGCTTGTTAGGGCTCACTTACCCTCTGAGTCCCTGGCACAAACACAGCAGCAACAGCAATGAAGTCATGCCCATGACTGCATAAAACACAGGATTCTGAATAAATTGTGGCATGTAGATGAATGGAATCCCATTGCATGTGACATAAGACAAAGGGAAAGGGGCAGTTTTAGTAAAACTTGAGAAGACCTGGATGAACTGTCACACTGAAGTGAGCAGAGACAGGAAACAGCCCTAGAAAAACAAACTTTGAAGGCCTGAGGGGCTCCCATCCACCTAATGGTGTGATTAGAGGACCATGACAGAGCATCCTGCCCTCCTCCCACAGGGGTGGGACTCGTGATGTAGAATGAAAAATCAATATATTTCTGGACACGGCCAACATGGGAATTTGTTTTGACTGTGCATATTTGTTGCCAAAGTTATCTTTTATTGATTCCCCCCCTAGTGGGGTGTGTGTAGAAGAATAGGAAGAAGAGAAAATTCATTCACTGAAAAAATTTAATAAAAAAAATCACAGGTATCTCTCTTTACATTTATCTCTTCTATTGTGGAAGAACTGGGATATGGATCTTAAGGGCTATTGTGAGGACTGAATAATCTATGTAAAGACATAACATATAAGTAGATTGACAAAACAAAGAGACACAAGAAATAGAAATAGTTGCTTCCCTCTGGTGATGCACTTAATAGGTCATCTTTTGTCTCAATTCTTTCTGAGTCCTTTGTCATTGAATGGGTGTTGCCTCACACAAACTGAGATCTAGGAAAGACCTTAATTTAGAAAAGCCAAGGTCATCCATTACATCCCAGGCAATCACCAGTGAACCTGACCTTTGTTCTGCCACTAGACTTTGATGTCTGCAGGAGAGAGTGAGGCTGATGACTTTGTGCAGCTCTGCCTCACTTAAATCCAGTTTATGGGCAAGTCAACACATCACCCATGATGCCACTGGTCCTCTTCCATAAGGAAGGACAAAGAACAGAGCACCAGACCTGGAGCCAGGAAGATCTGAGTTCAAATCAGGCCTCAAACATTTACTAGCTCTGTGACCCTGGCAAGTCACTTACCCCTGTTGTCCTCAGTTTCCTTATCTGCAAGATGAGCTGGAGAAGGAAATGGCAAACCACTCCAGTATCTTTGCCAAGAAACCCTAAGGAGGGTCACAAAGAGTCTAACATAACTGTAAAATAACTGCCTCTTATTTCTTATTTAGAAATTCATCTCATTTTCCCTAGTGAAGTGCTCTGGAACCATTATAGACAACAACTGTCTAGTCTTAACAGCTTTTCAGACTGTTACCAAGAGAGAACATATTTATATTTATCAGCTTTTCCTTTCAGAATAGTATAGGATTGGGAGGTAGATATCCTCATACAGATGTCTGTGTGAGGATATGCCTTTAGGTTGATCCTTGAAGAACAAATATTGGCTATTGCCAGGGCTGGACTTAAAGTCTTGCCAGGTCAGTAGGACCTTTTGGACAGGCTGAGAAGACAGCTAACCAAATAACTCTAAACCAAATTAGACTATGCTCAAGAGAGTAGGAGAGGCTCCAAGGGCCTACAAATTTCACTAAGGGAGGAATCACTCCTGGCTGGAGGGAGATGAGAAGGCTTCATGGAGGAGGGGGCACCTGAGACCCTTGAAATAAGGGGATTTTAATGACTGGAAGTGCCATGAACTTGTGGTTTTCCAAGAGACTTCATGGGATGAAATAAAACCAGAAAAAAGGGAGAAAACTTCTTTTGTTCTTCATGACAAAGGATGGCTTCCTAGGGAAGCCAGGGAGGAGAGATCTGGAAATGAAGAGGATGGCGAAAAAAAGCTGGTAAATGTCAAAATGAGAGCAAAGAAAATTATTATTCTGATATCTTGGTAACACTGACAAGTTAAACTGAAAAGAGAAACAAAAGGGAAAAAAATCAGAGCCAAGAAAATATAATCCATCATCACAATGTAAATGAAGACTACAGCATTCTAGTCAAGTATAGTGGTCAATGATTTAACATACTCTCAGACCTGGGATATAACCTTCCTATTGATAGCTGATAAGCTGTTTTGTAATGGGGCATGTTGGGAAGGGGGCCTGTCGTGTGAAAACAAAATATAACACTTGTGGGGGCCTGAGTGGGAAAAACCATAAAATAAGTAATAAGTAAAGAGTCATACAAACTTAAACTCTGTGAAAGATGGAAGCCAGAACAGGGTGACCTACTTATAATCTTAGATAATGAATTATATTTTAGATACTGAATTAGATTTTATATACTTAGATACTGAATTATTTTAGACACTGAATCATAACTTAAGATACTATGACCTATGAAAACCAAAACAAGAATATCGTGACCTATATGTGACCAGGACATGATCAACCTACAAATTCACGTTAGGGTAAAATACTGGCTTAGCTCACAAGCCCATTACTAATCAGAAAACCAAAAATAGCCACCAATCAGCAGTGCTGTGCTCTCCAGCTCCTCCTGCCTTTCTTTTCTACAACTACCATGGGGATTTTGGGGGTTGTTGATGAGGATCCACTGAACTGTCTGGCTGCCATCCCAGACCAAAGATTCCACCTGTTTGGAAGTATTCATAATAATTGATCACATTGATACCTATAATCAATCTGGAGATGCTTATAATTTGGTATAAAAAGAACACCCCTCCCGGTTACGGGGGAGGCACAGGGTTCCCCAGCCAGGGGAATTTTGGACCTTATATCACTACATTTAAAAATAGATCTAGAAAGGGAAGTTGAAGCAAGCCCATGGGGGTGGGATGGGCACAAAGGGCAGGCTGTTTGGTCTTTAACATATAGGCACTAAGAAATGATCCTTCACTTAAGAGCAAGAGAACAAATTGATCTTCACAATGAATTTGAAAAATGTTTGCATCTATCTTTCATGTTTCTTTGAAGAGCAGTGATGGGGACAGGGAGATAAAGAATTGAAGTACAAAGATATTTAGGGGATAGGAAGGGAGGAATGAAAGAGGTGCCTGGTGGGGACTGAGCAGGGAGAGGTGTGAGGGGTAGAAGTCCAATACTCAGTCCTTCATCACTGTACTCCTAACAAATTCATGAACTATCCTGCAACTCTTAAAAGAAGTGAGGAAAGAAGGAAGATGAGGAGAAGGAGAGTTTCAGCCTAGAGTGGTTCTGAAATGGACACCACTGTTTACCCAGGGTGGGGGCTGTGGGAGATATTTCTTGAGTAATAACTGAGAGCCTCCTTTCATCTGGACTCTTTAGAGATGATGGGTGCCAAGACAGTCTGCTATCTATCCAAACATATAAAAATAGAGGAATGGTCACTGTTGTCTGAAGGCCTTGCCCAAGGTCCAAACCTTCCTGGTCTTCACTAACTGTTTTGGGCTGGTGAAAAATAAGATTTGGAGATTAGAAGGCACAAGGGCTAAGGAAACAAGATGTAAGGGTTAGAGGGAGAAAAGCTGAGACAAAAATGGGCCGTGCTGACCATGCCCTTCACCCCACCTTCATGCACCCAACTGGAATCCCAGTATCCTCCCCTAGGAGAGAATCTGAATAAAGTCAGTGTACAAACTTAAGAAAACCAAGTTGAACCTCTTTAAAAAGTCTTCTGGAAGAAGCTTCGGAGGTTCACCAGGTCCAACTATTCACCAAGAGAGAGGAATACTGAGAGTGAGTTAGGAGCACTCTGGGAAGGATGTCCCCAATGGCCAGAAAGTGCTCTCAAGATGCTTAACTGTGGAGGAATTCCAAAAGGAGGGGAGTCCTTTGTGACTAGCTGAGGAGCCCTCAGGGTCTAACATCGTGTAACTTTGCAGGCTAAATTAGGCCTTACTGGGAAAATTAATGCAGTCTAACATAAGGACAAGCAAAGCTGGGAGAACTAGGAAAAGAGGTGGATACAGTTGGAAGAAGTTAGAATATTATTTACTATCCCTTTCCCCCTGGTTCCCTGTGGCTTCTCCATGATCCAGCCTGAAGCTGTTCAAACCTGGGGACAAGGGAATGGCCCCTTTGAAAGTTCCCTGATCAGGAGACAAAAGGCCTGGACTGAGCTTTCCCTACCACACCCACACACCCACCCAAACACATGCCAGAGGAGAAACAACTATTTCTACATGGCAGGGGGCACAATTCCAACACTTCAAGGTTCTCCTCAGGTCCCATGATCCGAGACTGGGGGAATCTCTATCTTCTAATTCAGGGGGTGTGAAAATACTAATTCCCAGCTTCAGGTTCATATCCTTCCCATTCCACTAAGTACTAGAGACAGCCCTGGTGCCTTTCTGAGTCCAAGGATGGCTCTGATAAAGAAGTCTTCCTGCCCTCTCACCAGCTCCATGGTTGAGTAAGGTTCCAGGGAGTATGTATAGGCCTAAACCTAGATCTGTGTGTGTACAACATAGAAGAGAGCAGGGAGAGTGTGTGTGAGTACTCATGGGTATCAGGAGCTCCCATCAAATCAGTAGGCCACCAAACTGAGCAATGGAGAAGTACCTAAGAGGGCTCAGTCAGATAGGTCAATTTAGGGTTTATCTAGTATCTTTTCTGTGCTTGTCCCGACCAGGTGTGTCTGTCTTCCCCAAGCTCTGTAGCTGTCTGCTCACTTTTTATTTACAGCTGTCTCTGACCACTCCTAACAGGTCTCATAGGTTGGTGTGAACTGTTTCTGAGTTTTCCAGGTGTGGTAGTGCAAACCAGACTAAACAAAAGTGCAGATCAGTTTGTGTTAAATGGTAGAGAAGCAATGGTATTATGACAACTGAACTCTGGTGAGTAGAACAAAGCATGAGTTTAACAGAATCAGAAGCAGTTTCCTATATCTGGCATCTTGAAGGTGCATGCATGTTTTCATGCCTGGATGTGGGAAAGCATCCTCATCTTCCAGGTTCTCAAAAGTGAATTGATCCCTGAAGTTCTATTTCTATTTGAAACATCTGTTTCAAAGAGGCAGTGGAGAGCATACCCAGGAAGCAGCTGAAGACTTGTAACCCATAAATGTGGGAAAATGAAAGGTTCTTCTCAAAGCAGAAAGAAGAGTCAAAACTTAGGTAAACAATGGTTAATAATAGCTGTATTTGTGTATTTAGGGATTTAATCTGTGATTAGGTGTTTCCAATTCCTTCAGCCTTGCTCTAACTGGTGTACTATTTCATTAATAAGCAAGGAAAACATCTTGGAAGAATTGCCAACGTCTACAAGGGTGGCTCTGCAACCTTAATGTACAATGTGACAAGTAGAAAGTTGCCTAGGTTGATAACTGAAAAAAAAATTTCCTGAATCCCACTGGTCCCATGGACCGCTGGTCTGGATTTTCCTGGGAAATGGGTTATCTGTAATATCCACTGCATTTCCTGTGCTACAGTCCTTGTTGGTTTTTCACAACCACATTCCATCCCTGAAGTCCATCTAGTCACCTCTCTGCTTTCCCAGGGTGTGTTCCGGCCCTTTTCAGACTGGAGATGGTCTCATATTTTCCTTTGCTAATTTTCTCCTTTATTTTCTGTATGTCCAGAGCCATGGGAGAGAAGTATGAAATGGACACCAGAGTCTATCTTAATATTCCAAGACCCATTACTTGATGGGTGAGAGTATTCCTTTCACCAACACATCCTGTGTTCCCTCCTCCAGACTTTCTCATCTTATGTGATTCTGTACCATCCTTCCATGGATCCTCCATTGGAGAGTCAGCTGGTACACTGGAGGATTTTCTCTAGTTCTTTTACTGTCTTGTGGGTGTCAACGTAGCAAATGAGCTACTTTTACTTATTCTCATTCCATTACCAGCTCACCTCTTATCTCAGTCACACATGTTCTTAATGACATCTTTTATATCACTTGTTTTACATAAACCATCTTGGAAATTATGTTGCCGCCTACATTATACCAACAGGCTTTCTTACTTTGGGTGACATGATTTCCACTCTTACACGATTATGGTCAGGGTGAGTACAGGAGGTAAAGAGATGTGGTTAGGGGCAGCAAGCATTTTGAAAGCAATGTACAATTTCATCTGTGTTTGGGAGCAATGGGACACACCATGCCCCTTTGACTAGGAATCATTTTGTTTGGACCTTGGATCATATGCTATTGCAGGGCAGAGGGAGAGAGAAAAGCATCACAACTCCAAGCCAGAAGAGTAAGAATTAGGTGGGAAAGTAAGGTAATCCCTTACCCATGTCATAATGTAGGGATAGCTCAGAAACACCAAGCAGGGGTGAGAAACGGGGGGGAAAATGGAACAGACAACAAACTAAAGATACTTGGGTACAGAAAAGTTTAAACTTGGAGTGAAGCTAAGAAAAAAATCCCTAAGATAAAAAAATGGATTAAGATGAGGCATGTTAGGAAGAGATCTAAATCTAATGAAAGTAAAAAGAATCATCTATATATTTCTCTTGTCTTTTTGTTCTAAAAGGTTACCTTTAACTTTTATTGCATTGTTTAGTATTCAAGTCTAAGTAATTTTGTGACCAATCATAATTCCAAAGGCCTCATGATGGAGCATGTTACCCACTTCCTGCCAGAGAAATGATGGCTCCAGAGCACAGGAGACACTTTGTTTTTGGACATAATCAATGCAGGAATTTGTTTTGCTTGCCTATAAATATACATATATATGTTTGGTTTTTTTTTTAAGGTTTGTTTTTTATTTCTTCTCAATGAGGAGGCAGGAAGGAGAGAAATTGGATTTTCAATAATGGAAAAAATGAAATTAAAAAATTATTTTGATTGAAAAAAGGTTTCTATCTTATAGAGTGGATTCATAAGTTAGGGAGTATTAGTTCTACTTTCAATCTATGGTACAGCTGACTTGAACCACCTTTGGAGACTGCTAAAGTAAAAGGCTTCTCCTATCTCCAACCTTTTTCCCACCACTCACATCCTAATGTCAAAATTGCTAAGAAAAATGTTATCTGGACTCTTGGGTATATAGCAAAGTGAACTATCTGAGTTAAATGTCCCTTCCTTTCATTGTACTCCTAAGGTTAATTCCACAGTGTGCAGTTTTTGATGCTTGGTGAGGGCTGCACACCTACTGAAAGCACTCCCACATTCATTACACACATAAGGTTTCTCTCCAGTATGAATTCTCTGATGTTGAGTGAGGAATGTCTTCCGGCTGAAGGATTTCCCACATTCAGTACATTCATATGGTTTTTCTCCAGTATGAATTCTCTGATGTTGAGTGAGGAATGTCTTCCGGCTGAAGGATTTCCCACATTCAGTACATTTGTAGGGCTTCCCTCCAGGATGTGTTTTCTGATGTGAAAAAAGAGCTGAGTTTAGTTGGAAGGTTTTCCCACATTCGCTGCATTCATAGGGTTTTCCTCCAGTGTGTGTTTGCTGATGGCAAGTAAGGGTTGAATTCTGGCTAAAGACTTTTCCACATTCACTACATAAATAGGGCTTTTCTCTAGTATGAATTCTCTGATGGGAATAAAGGGCAGAGCTCTGTCTGAAAGCTTTTCTACATTTGCTACACTCATAGGGTTTCTCCCCAGTATGAGTTTTCCGATGCTGTGTAAGGACTGAGTAGTATCTGAATGCTTTTCCACATTCACTGCATTCATAAGGTTTTGCTCCAGTATGAATTCTCTGATGTTGAGTAAGAGATGAACAGTACCTGAAGGTTTTCCCACAGTCAGTACATTCATAGGGTTTCTCTCCGGTATGAATTCTCTGATGTTCAATAATATATGTGCTCTGACTAAAAGCTTTCCCACATTCATTGCATTCATAGGGTTTCTCTCCAATATGAGTTTGCATATGCTGTGTAAGGGATGCATGGTAACTAAAGGCCTTACCACATTCACTGCATGAATAGGGCTTCTCTCCAGTATGAGTTCTCTTATGAGAATAAAGGGATGAGATCTGGCTAAAGGCCTTTCCACATTCATTACATTCATAGGGTTTCTCACCCGTATGCATTCTCTGGTGTTGGGTAAGGCATGTGCTCTGGCTAAAGGCCTTCCCACACTGATTACATTCATAGGACTTCTCTCCAGTATGGATTCTCTGATGCTCAGTTTGGTCTGAATTCCATTTGAGTCTACTTCCATGTTTATCACAGTTTTGGGGTCTCTCATCTTCAGGAATTATCTGCTGTGTCATAAAGCTCCCCTCAAATCTACCACATTCAGAGACTCTCTCGTCAGTGGTAATTTTCTTGTGTATGATTGTCACTTGACTCCTATGTCCCTCCTTAGTTCTCTGCTCCCTCTCAAAACTGCCCTTACATTCCCAGGCTTCTTTCAACTTGGATTGTGAGGGTCCACTCTTTGTAATTACTCCCTGAGGTTATCTTTCTTCAGAACTGTCCCACTTTGGAGATAATACCTTGGTCTTGGCCTTGATCTCCCAGGCTGAAAGAAATAAAAAAAAAAATGAAACATCCTCTTTGCTCTGTGTTGAGAATAAGAAACCCCTGTGGTGAGATGGGGATAATGAAGCTGAAAATAACATCTGCCAGGACTTTGATAACTCTACAATAAAACCCATGCAATCTAGGAAGATCACAAGTAGAAAAGGAGAAGTGATTTGAGAGGCAGAGACCTAGTGGTTAGAGAATAAAGTCCATATAGAAGGGTGGGCTGGGATGTAGTAGAAACGATGGGTGGACAGGTTACATTGAGCAACTGTGAATGGAAGGAAACAGAATACAGTCAATACTGTTGTTTCCCTTCTACCCCTAGTCTATCCTGAACATTGCTATGAGTTTGCAAAAATATCAACTTTCCTGGATCTATCCCTTGCTAAAATTCCTCTGTTGGCTTTCCAACTATAAGGTAAAGCTAAAACTCATCCTGGTATTCAAGAGCTGTGCCACAAATCTGGTCCAACAGCTCCTACCCAATCTTACCCACTGCCACCCTCCAACACATACTGCAGTTCACTCATGCTGGCACTCATCATTCAGGCCTTGAGTTCTTTCTTTTCCTGCTGGGTTCTGTGCTTTTCTTCTTCTTTTCCATCCATCTAAATCTCACCCATTTTTCAAAGCCCAGCTGAAGTTCCACTTCCTTCCATCAAGACTTATCTGACCACTGGAGCCTAAAGATTTCTTCCCCTTCCTTTTCAGATGTTCTATAACACTTGTTATCCAGATCATGTGAGAACTTAATCACTTGTGTCTTCTAACTCTTTCATATGCAGGCTGGGGAATAAATCATATTTCTTTTGTACTGCATTTTGGGCCTAGCGGGTACTCAGCAAACACCAAGTGAATGAGTAGGTAGTAGTTGGACAGAAGGGGGAGGAATAATATTGTTACTTTTTTAAAAAGATAAAAGTAACAAACAGGTAAAGGTTCCTCCTGAGCCTAATGCCAGAGCAAACACCTAATCAACCAATCATTCATTTGAGTACTAAGTAGTGATATACACAATAGACAGTCTCTTAGGTGCAAAAGACCTGGAAAGGTCTTCAGAGGCCATCAAGTTCAACCCCAACATTTTGTAGATGGAAAACTTAGGCCTAGGGGGTGAAGTTATGGTACAATGGAGGAGCATTGCCCTTGTTTTTGGGAGATACCTGGGTTCAAATCTAGCCACTGACACTAATTGTATGATCATGGACAAGTCATTTACTCCCTAGAAACCTCAATTTTTTCATTTGCAAAATGGGGTTATATCTTTAGTATAACAGGGTTGTTTCTGTGATTTCTGTGAGTAGATACTAGCTCACCAACCTCAAAGTACATATAGTTGTCAGTTTCCATTACTATTATTTTACTTAAAAAGTACAAAGTATGTCCTTTCCCTCCAGGTGCTTATATTCTACCTGGAGAAAACAGATGAGTACACATGAAACAAGAAGAAAACAAGGTAGAGTGATACACAATCCAATGTGAGATCTATGACAAAGATTATAAAGTCTGAAGGAAGGAGGTCAGTAGAAGGTGGCTTCATTCACTACACATTTATTAGACAACTACTTCATGCAGTAAAGCTTCACAGAAGCAGTCTGACATGGGCTTGATGAAGGTGAGACTCAGATCATCTTGGGGTGGGGAATATCTCATTTTTACACAGCGTTTTGTGGCCTATAAATTGATTTCCTCACAACAACCCAGCGAGAAAGGTCAAAGACAAAGGTGGGGAAAGCTTGTTGAGCAGAAGCGGGAAATGAGGCTGTTGTTTAGTTGCTTTTAGTTGTGTCTGACTCTCTGGGATGTCATTTGGGGTGATGTGGCATGCCATTTCCTTCTCCCGCTCATTTTACAGATGAGGAAACTGAGGCAAACAGGGTGAAGTGACTTGTTCAGGGTCACAGAGCCAGTAAGTGTTTGAACCCAGGAAGATTCCTGATGCCAGGCCCAGTGCTCTATGCATTATGGCGCTACTTCACTGCAAATAAGGTTGGGATGCGGCCAGATTATGAAAGGCCTTGAAAACCTGCAGTCAGGGTATATTCTAGAGCAGATTTACCATACCAGCCAATGTGGTTAGGCTGAGTGGTAGTAACAGGACAGAAAGCAGTAAGTCAATGGAAAAGAATGTATACTAACTTGGTCACTTACTGTGTGCATAGCACAAAGAAGACAGAAGGTTCAGGGTGATCCCCCTAGTGTCTAGCCTGAGGGTAAGGACAGTACTGCTACTCTGGTATAATTATCTACTGCTCTTATTATTAGCATGGTCTTAATTAAGAAGAAGAAGATGCAGTAGTTTCCCCCCTTGTCCTCCATCCCCTCAAAAAAAGTCCTTTTGGATTCAGGGTTGGGGTGGATGTGATGCGAAGTAAATAGAACGTTTTATCATTTTAAATGGCTTAAGAAATGACAATATAAGTCCTTCAGAACAAGAGAGTCATGATGATTTCTTACAATATGAATGTATATTTGAACTATATTTTCCTATAATGGGGAGAGGGTAGCCCTGGAAGAGTGAGCGCTGAGTCTTCAGGCTGGACAAGGTGGGTGAGTGATGCCAGGAGGTGGAGTTTTAAAGACATAAGGGAACTTTCTGCATCTAAGCAGTATGTCTAGAAATATCCTGGGATGAGCTGATGGTAGTGGAGATGCTCTCACAAACCACCTGTTAGGGAAAGATACCTGAACAAGGGCTGGAGAGAGGAGGCTTTGTTTATGGGTTGAAGAAAAGATCCAAGCTAGAAGGACTGAAATGACTTCTCCAAGGAAAAATGAGGCTTAATGAGATGGATGAATCTAGGCCAGAAGCCAGCGGGATGAGAGCTCTAAAAGGCCACATATTAGCTAAGGGGCTCTGGGCTGGAAAGCGGACAGACAACCCAATACTGAAGAGTTCTCGGTACCTTCCTTACTGCCCTGGTATATACCCTGCACTCCTAAATCCTCTCACGCCCCCGTCAAGATGAGTCGTGTGCTTTGCATCAAATCAAATGAGATAATATTTGTAAAGCATTTTGCAAATGTCAAAGACTTTATAAACTCCGGCTATTGTCATTTTTATTTGCATTGGGTCTGCAAACTGGTGGAGGGGGGAGGAGTCAAAAAGGCCATGAACCCAGGGAGGGAGGGGCCTTCTACCCTCTCTTCCCTACCCCCTCTCCTCAGAAGCCTCAGCATTTTGAGGTGGCCTTATGGCCCAAGCTTAAGCTCAGCTAGATCCTACCAGGTCTTTAAGAAAGGCTAACAAAGGAGCTGCTTGTATTATGTACATACAGGAAACAAGGAACAGAATTGTACAGGAGGATGGGCTAACTCCCCCTGGCTCAAGGTGAACACAAGCAAACAAGACCACCAGGAAGTTAACTGAAGTTTATGAGCCAACATCTGCCGCAGGAGGAGCAAGCAGAGAAAGAAACTAAGTCAATGTAAAGTGTGTGTGACATACGTGTTTGTATTTATATATTTACAAATGCGTACATATTTTGTCATGCAGCTGTGTTCGACTCTCTGTGACCCTATTTGGGGTTTACTTGGCAAAGATAATGGAGTGGTTTGCCATTTTCTTCTCCAGAACATTTTACAGATGGGGAATCAGAGGCAGACAGGTGACTTGCCCATGGTCACACAGCTAACAAGTGTCTAAGTCTGGATTTGAACTCATCAAGATGAGTCTTCCTGATTACAAGTCTATCCTGCCACCTACCTGCCCTTATACATATATGTATATATATATATATATATATATATATATATATATGTGTGTGTGTGTGTGTGTATGTGTGTATATGTATATATATGCACACACACAGTCATACAGAATATAAATTTATTTAGAAAAACTTTAATGAAAATAGAGAAAGACTATGAGGAGTGTTGCTTCATAAAGCAGAAAGTTAAAAATAAATCTGTGTTAAACTTGGTGTGAAATCCAGCTAACTTGCATCCAATCTTAAACAGAGATGCATCTAATAATTCTGCAGCAAGATTCTCAAATGAAAACCTCAAACTTTCTAAAGTTTTATGAATTTAAATGTAAGAACATTAAAATGAATCTACAAAGTGCAGACATGTGGAACACCTAAGACACCTAGAAGAACACAGTCAAGGTGAACCCAGCAAAGTCAGCAGAATCAGCACCATCTGCACATTGGCCACAGCATCTTCTTTTATAAAGAAAGAAGGAAATAAAACAGGGTCAAAGGTGGTGGAATTTGGGGCAGACCTGGAACTGGTCAAGGAACAAATGCTTCTAGTTTCTTTCTTTGCCGTTCGTTCCTTCTTTGGGTTCCACTCTGATAAAGGTCATGGATCTGGGCCAAGTTCTCTCCCTGCTCTGTAAGCCTATTTGATTGAATGTTGCATTAATTCATATTAATAAAACTTGCAATTTAAAAAAAAGCCATTCTTCTGATCCACATGCCTATCTTTTCATCTTCCAAAATGTCTAAACACATTGAGTGTTAGCCCAACAAAAGCATGACAATCAGACAGACCATGACTGGGCAGCTGCCCAGGTGACCAAACCCAAGGTTCCTTGGTGTTTATTGGGTGAGCATAAAAAAGCCAAACCATTTGACTCAGGAGCATAAAATGCAGCCTTAAATCTTTAACATGGAGTCATCCAAGAATATTTAAATGGGAGAGGTAGAGAAGGAAAAGGAACAGGGAGAGAAGGGGATGAGATTCCATGACAGATGTTACTAGAGAGATTAACTGTGATTTGCAATATCAAACATGGTACAAAACAGGCCTGATGCCATGAAAGATGGCATTCCCAGGGTCCAAATGGAAAAGGGATTCCCTAGACATGGCAAAGTCCTCCTGAGGCTCATATGTGGGGATGCTATTTACTGACTGCATTAAGCTCTGGATGTGATGGAGTCTCCTCAGTGAGTTCCTGGCCACTAACAACCGTGAGAGGAGATAGATGTAGATGAATAGATGAAGACCTACTCTCCAGGCTAAGGTCTATGGCTGGAGAGGAAGCCCATGGATCAATGCTGAACTCAGCCAGACTGGTTTTGCTAAGATTTCCTCACTCCTCTGATCCCAAAACTCCCATGGCCAGGACAACTCTGCCAAGATTAGACTCCTGAAAGATTAATAACCACTATCTCGAGGAGATTCAGAGCCCCCCCCCCCCCCCTGCCTTTCTTACAAAGTCCTGACTTTAAGGACCTTGCTGATGGTGAGATTGGGCCCACCCTGGTGGAAGTTATTTGCTCTGCTCAGGCTTGGGTTGGGGCATCCATTCTCTGAACTGACAGCCTGAAGCTACGGGTGGTCTGCTGCAGAAATACATCCCCAACACAACAGAAGGCCATCTCTAGTCATCTTGATCTATATTTTGCCATTGGACCCAGATGACTCCGGAGGAGAAAGTGAGGTTGGTGACTTTGCATAGGCCTTCCTCACTTCAGTTCAATTCACTTTCTGGATCCAAGAGATCAGCCCTTCATTTTAATATAGCCCACCTCCAATCACATTAACCAATTAGATTTGATTGCTGTTTGATGGATCACCTACTGTTTTGAAGAGTGTATAAACTATGAGTCCACAGCCATAATTGCCTTTGGTATAAAAGAGATGGCCAAATGACCATCCTTTTATTAATAACCTGCTAACCTTATCCATAAAATGATAAAATTACTCAGAAACTTTTTACACCTCACATTCCTTAGTTCCAAGCCCTCCATAATCTAGCTTTAACTATCTTGCCTTCTCATACTGATCTCCCTCACAAACCTGAGGCCTGGCTACTCAGAGCACTCATTCTGCCTGCAATGTGGCTGGCCCTTGCCTTCCTCCTGCTCAGACTGGTTTCCCATCTCCACCCACTGCCATGTGCTCCCTGATCCTGGTCATGACCTCCTCAATGATGCCTTTAGCATATTCTGATAGGATGATGGTGATTTTTCTCCCCGTTTTATCTCCCTCCAGTTAGTCTCTTGGTCTTTTCATCTCTCTACACTCAACAGCATCTAGCACAGGCTTCATGTATACAGTAGGGTTTTACTAAATGTTTGTTAAACTCAGGGAGTAAGGACCATAAAGATGGAGCAGAGAGTTGTCCGAATGAAGACCTAGAACAGGCAGAAAGAGACAGTCTTTGGAGTTCTGGTGGAAAGGTCCTGTCCAGAAGCAGGAGCATACCCCTTGAGCTTACACTGCAGAGCCTGAGGAGAGAACAGGCTTGTGTTGTACAAAGTTTCCTGCACAGACCTCACCAACACATGCAAGGTCCAGCCCTCCCAGGCAGCAGGACAGTCATCATTTCTGACACACCTGAGCACAGGACTCCTTGCTCCGACTTCCACAGCTCACCACCTTGTTCCAGATGAGAGATCACCTTTGGTTTAGCAAGGATAAGCCCTGTTCATGGGAAGAGAAATGATATGAGTCTGTTTATGCTTTAGGGATAGCCAGCCCAGGATCAACCTCCATCCCATGGTCTTCAGGGAAGAGTGGACATGACAGGACATCCTAAGGGCTTGCCCCCTGTGGAGGTCTCTGTACTGGGAAGGACCCTGGAGAGCAGGGAATGATGGACGGATGGCTTGCAGACTGCTCAGTTCTGATGAAGTCTACAAGGCAAAGACCTTTTTCCTGGGAGCAGGGAGCAGAAGCACCTCATGTATGAATTACAAAGGGACTGGGACCCCAGGATCACTGGAGCATAGATTTAGAGCTGGAAGGAACCTGAGGAATCAACAGGGTTGACCCTCTCATTTTACAGATATGAAAACTGAGGCCCAGACAGGCCAGCAGCTATGCTGTATCTGAGGTAAGATCTGAAGCCAGGTATCCCTGACTGTAATTTCAGTATTCAGCCCCCTACACCGAGCTCTCCTGAGCAGAGAGGTTCCCCAGAAGCCTCACATCCAGCAACAATTTCAGGGCCAACATGCCCCAGGGGACCAATTCTGGGCCTTGGAAGAAACTGCCCTTACCCAGTGAGACCAGGCTCCTGTAATTCTCCAGCATCACGTCCCTGTAGAGGTGCCTCTGGGCAGGGTCCAGCAGCCCCCATTCATCCTGGGTGAAGTCCACAGCCACATCCTTGAACGTCACTGGATCCTGAAACATAACATGCATTCTAGCTTATCCAGGGATATCCCCACCACAACCCCATGGTGGAGCAGTGGAAGGGGGTGATATGTATAGAAATGCCAGCCAGACATCATCCAGCACCCTCAAGGCTCCAAGTCAAGTCTTTATCGAGCATCTGCCCTGTGCCTAGCACAAAATCAATGAGACAAGGTCATTGGCTCTTTCCCTAGAGGCCAGTGAGTCCTACTGCCCTCATTTTACAGATGAGGAAACTGAGGCCCAGCATAAGAAGTGACCTGCCCATACCATAGTCAGATGCAGAGGAAGCAAAAGTGGCATGATTTGAACCCTGTGTCCTACACAAGCACATCTTTTAACTGGGAGCCAAACTGTGTTGATACTAACCCTGGAGGACTTCAGGGTTTGTAGGCACAGACAGAGAGCACTCCCAGGCAAAGAAGCAAACAAAGGGAAATGTGGTAGGAATGGAGGCCTGGCACCCAACTGGGAGGGTACTCGGAGGCTGAACAGTCCAACCTGTCCTTGCAAGGTTTCCCACTACACTATCTGTTCAACAGCTGTCAGTGAGGAAGGACCCCCTACCACACCAGAGGGGTCTCGCCCCGATGTTGGACAGATGTCCTTTGTACCTTCTACCGATTCACTGCTCCTGGTTTTGCCCTGTGGGGCCAGGAAGAACCAGGGTAATACTTCCTCTTCCCCAGGAGAGCCTCTGAGATACCAGGAGACAATGATTACACTTTCCTTAACTCTCCTCTCTCCACACTAGACTTCCCTAGTTCCCTGATCATTTTTCACTTGTCATGAACAAGATGTTTAACAGCACATGGGTTCTGACCTGGGCAGAGGACAGGGCAACCTCACATCTGTATTCCTGGAAGCTCTTCCTCTCAAAGCTTCTGAAGATAGGACTGGAAAAAGGCTGGCAAGGATGGATAAGGAGGCAGAGTGGTCTTCAGTCAACAAGGAAATGGACTTATGCTGAACTTGGCCAAGAGCTTGATCAGTTTGGCGAGTTTATGCCGGGGTGGGGGAAGAGTCTCTTACAACCTTCTTCCCGTTGCCTGTGTATTTCTGAATATTATTTCTGACACAGAATAGAAAGGATTTCCTTGGCGCTATCCATGGGGTAACACCACTGTTGTCCAGAATGCCCTGGCATAAAGTCATCCAAATCCAAAGCACAGCTTCCAGACATCAGGCTGATTTAATCGAGTGAACCCATGTTCTCTGAATTCTCTCTTCCTCATTCCTTGTATCTCATCAGTCCCAAATCTTGGTGGTTCTTCAGTCTATGAGGGCATACAATAATGTGCTAAATTCCCTTCAAGTCCAGTCAACAGATCATGAACGGAGAAAGTGAGGTGGTGTCTTTCTTGGGGGTTACAGCATGAGCAAGGTTTGCACAGGCAGTGAATGAAACTGTGTACTTCTAATTGCCCATCTACACAATAGTAAAGCAGTTTTGTTCCAGGCAGGACTGCTAATGAACCTTACAGCTGAGGTTGGGGCATGGGAGACAGAAGGAGAAAGACCATGATCCCTCTGGATTATCTTCATCCCTCATCACTGCCTGTGTGTGTATTGGATGGAGAGCTGACCTTGGAGCTAGCAAGCTTTGCCTCTGACATGCACAGGCTGTGTGATGACCCTGGACAATGCACTCCACCTTGTGGTTTTCTAGGTAATTCTAAGACCTTTAAATGTAGAGAGGGTGCTGCCTGGCAATGGAGGGCATATCCTCATCAGGGAATTCCTGTGCCAGAGCAATCTCAGGGCCAGTCTCGATCCTCTTCCCCACTAACAGGCCAAGGACATCTGTCCTATACTCCTCAGCCTAGCCTGATGTGCTCCTGGGTCTACACACATACACACATACACACACACACACACACACACACACACACACACACACACACACACACTAGGCTGGGGTAGAGGAACTTTAGCCAGGTAATAGTGTTGAGAAGCAAAGGTAGTCAGTCCCTCTGGCTCAAGGCTGCCCACCTCAGCTGTCCTGATGTCCTTTCCCAGAAGCCTTGGCAAGGTAACCACTGCAGATGGATGAGCTAAGAGGCAGCTGGGGTGGGGGAGGTCAGAAAGGCACTGTGATCTTGTCCCTCTGCCCGTGACATCAGCCTGGATGACAACACCTCCACTGTCTAGAACTGCTAATGCAGAAGAAGTCTCAGGGAACACATCTTTTATCAATTATATTACACTTCCCACTCTCAGAAGATAATTTTGCTTCTCAGTTTAAAAAAACCAAAGTGAGCATATGAATGTAATAACATTACTGCACCATGGGGAAAATGTGTCTGAAGAATGCAAAGAAATCTGAAGACGTGCACGAAGAGGTACAGTGATGCAAGCAGAGCCGAAAGTCAACAGCTGTCATCATCACGACTATGGAAATGAAGGAGGCCCTAACAACAGGAAAAGTGGGCCCCAGAGGCCGGAGCAAAGTGGCTGCTGACTTGAGGGATGCTCTCATGCTCTCTCAGCCTATCTATCCATGAATGGAAACCCCAGCTGGAGGTAAAACCTGCCAGCCCAAGGCCACCGCCACCCTGTGGGACTTAATTTGTTTTGGGGGAGCATCCCCTGGGAGTATTCCACCAGAGTCATGTGGGGGGTTTGTATGATGGGTAAAAACAAAATGTAACAGTCCTAGGACAGACCTTTGTTTGTTTGTTATTTCATTTGGTTCTGCTGTATTAAAATCTAATGGTTTGGAGTAACATTTTAACCCTTTTGAAAGTATGTTTGATTGTTTTTACTGATGTTTGTTAGATTTACAATAAAAGATTTTTTTTTTAAAAACCAAACAAATGTTTGTTGAATTAAACTGAACATGGTCACAGACCCATCATAGATCAAGACTTTGTTTTGGCTGCCCAGGCTCAAGTGTCTTGCTTCTCTGGATCATCCTCTGTACCACTGATCGAGTGATACTCCTGGAGCTCAGGAGTGACCACTATACTGCCCCGCTAAAGAAATGCAGGGAGCTTCCAACTGTCTCAAATTCAAATTCCTCTGTTTGGTAATTATAGCCCTTCACAATGGGCCTCCAGCCAACCTTTCCAGAATGATTACATAAATACATTCTATGTGAAATTCCTCATACCATTGTGCCTTTACACAGGCTGTACCTCATGTCTGCAGTGACCTCTCTTCTCACTTCTGTCTCTAGGATCCTTGGCTTCCTTTGAAGTTCAGCCCAAGCACCACCTTCTCTAGGAGACCTGTTCTGATCCCCTCAGATGCTAGGGCCTCCCACCACCCCAGAAATGACTCAGTATTCACTACTTATCTGTTTGGTGTTGACTTGTACATGAACATGTCTCCTGCTGTGAATTCTAAGGCCTTGAGAGTACAGAATGTTTCATTTACTGTATTAGAGTGCCCAGTACCTTGCACAGAGTAGGTGCTGATTGGATTGGTCTCTCAATGGTCATCTGGGATACACCCCACTGATGATGCTCCCGACCTCTGACAATGTCTCCAAATTCTCCCCAACGATTCTCATCAAGTGAATGCCAGTCAAAGGTAGAAACTCAGAAGATGAAATGAGGGTGTCATGCACAGCAAGGAGGCCAGTTTAGTTAGAAAGCAGAGGGTATGAGGGGGACAAACATGAAATTGATCTGGAGAAGGAGACTAGAGCCAGGTGGTAAAATGCTTTAAATACCAGAGGAGTTTGCTTTTTTATCCTAGAGGCCATGACTTGGGCCTAGAACCAGAAAGACCTGAGTTCCAATCCAGCCTCAGACACTGACTAGTCATATGACCTTGGGCAAGTCAATTAACTTCTCTCCCTCAATCACTTCATTTGTAAGATGGGATAATACACAGGGTTGTGGTAAGGATACAATGAGATGTTTGCAAAGAGCTTGGCCCAATGCTTGACACATAGCAGGGCTTCAAAACTGCTTGTTCCCTTTCCCCATGAGGAGCCACAGTCAGACTGAAGCTATCATGATGTCACTTTGGCAGTTGACATAAAGGATAGATTGGAAGGGAGGCCTAGAGGCAGGGAATTCAATGAGGAGACCATTTCAATGGTTCAGGTGAGAGAGGTTGAGGGTTTGAATAAAGATGGTGGGATGACTCCAAGGGGAGGGACACGAGACACTGAGGAGCAGGGATCAGGTCTGGTAAATGCTCTGGGGCTCTCCCCAGTCTGAGGTTGTGAGCCCCAGGTGACAGCTGGCAGGTCTGGGAGGAAGGATAATCAGGCCATCTAGAATTCACTGTTGAATCCCACAGCTCCTGGACCCATCCCTGTTCATGCACCACAAACCCCAAGCCTGGTCTGGTCCCACCTCTTGTACTTTTCCTGTGGTGGGCTGCTGGAATCCTTCCCTGATGGAGGTTATCAGACCCCCTCCATTGGCTGGGTCAAACTGGCTTTCTACACCACATCTGTCCCTCTTGGCAGGACGTCCCCTCTCACCATACTGAGACAATTATGGATAATGCTAATTTAACCAAGTCCCTGATTATACTGAATGAAAGTCTGCCTTCACCCCATGGTTCTAATTCTGTGAAACCACAAAGGAAAAAAATCTAATGCCTTGTTTTTAGAGGACAACCCTTGAAGTGTTTGGAAAAGTGGATCATCTGTTCCCACGGCATGATGCGGCCACTGGACAAAAGATGGCTTAGCAAATGTTGGGTGGAGGGGAACCCCCAAAGCAAATGAAGACAATTCTCCCCTACCCCTGTAGAGGTCATCACCACCAGAAGCACCTTCATAAATATGGTGGAAGGAGTGCTGAACAAGGAGGAGTCAAGAGACCCGAGTTCATATCCTATCCTAGAAGCTTATTAATTGTTGGCCTCTCTGAACCTTAGGCTCTTCATCCAGAAAGGACAAGAATTTCTGTCAGTACTAACCTCTGGGAGTTATTCAGTTTAATTCACTGACTACCAACCATATAGAAGATGCCTTGGAGAACCAGAGATAATGTTCACATAAAGTACGTTGTAAACCTTAAAATATTAGGGAAATGTTAGTTATTTGTACAATTTAGTCTTCAAGCGGGACCCAGTTTCCTGGGGAAGGAGATCGTCTTAATTCCCTGGGATGGTTTTGGCAGGGCAGAGACAATCTAGAATAAAGGGGAGAAATGTGGGTGACACAGAAAGGGGATGTGGGGTAAAAAAATGATTCCCCCTCCAACTCACCTGGGGCCTAGGGGTCAAGATTGCAGCTGCCATTCCCTCCTCCTCCTCCTGAAAAAAGGGCAGGATCCTCAAAAAACAGAACTAAGACGGTAGAAAGGAGGCGAGAGAAAAACAGGCTAGACACACACAGGCACACACAGGCACTCACAGGCACACACATGTGCACACAGTTTGGGGATGACCCCTTTTCCATTCAATCCCAGGGCCAGGGGGAGGCAACGGGGGGCCTCCATCCTGACCTTGTGATCCCAGCAGGCTTGGAGGGACAAGTGGAGGGTGAGATGTAAACACACAGGTAGAATGAGCAGCTCTGTGCATACAAGCTGGTGACCCTTTATGGCTTAGGGGGTTTTTGTTTTGCTTTTTGCAGAAGCACTTTCCTCTAGGCTTCCAATAAACACAAAATAAAATCCCAAATGGGACACGTGGAAAGCTGAGGTCCCACATTACTGACATAGTCACAAATTAATGAAGGCTGGTGGAAGGATAGGCTTCCAAAGGGGTGATGAGGGAGAACCCCCAGGGAGGAGCTCAGTGTTGGACATATCAGCACATACTGATTGATAGAGGCAGAGACCCCACAGAAGCCTTGGGCCAAGGAGATCTTATTCTACCCAAGGACCCCTTCTCCTTCCCTCCTAGACCTCACTCCAATTTTTATGAAGTCTCATTTCTCTTTTCAAGCAGACAGTTTAAATATTACAGGGTGATGGCCAACTTACTTGTGCTCTGGATGCTGTGGCTTCACCAAGAGCCCCCACCTTCTCCCTCAAAATGTACAAAAACTGCTCTGCTCTGGGCTCTACTGGAAGAGTCCTCAGGAGGTCTCTCCCTTGGATGGGTCAACCTGAAATAAAAAGGGCCACTAAAGTAGCAATCAGGTCTTTAATGGAGCCCAGGAAGGCCAGAAGAGGGAAGGTTTAAATACTATTCAACAGGGAGGGCATCTCATCATATGTTGTTTTGCATAACAACCTAAAGTCTCCGGAGAAGGGAGTGGGAAGCTAGGAGTGTGACACCTCGTGAGGACAGGGGACTCCAGGTGCTGCTTCGTCTGCAGGACTTTACAGAGAAAACACAAGACTCCATCCAGCTATTTGAACCTGCTCTGCCCATGAGGTCGGCGTCAGGTGGCCTCTCTGACCATGGTGTGTGACAAGGGAAAGGGGGGAGGAGGGAAAAAGAGACAATGAAGGAGGACGGAAGGAGACAAGGAGAGGGGGAGAGAGAGAATAAGAGGGAGCAAGAGAGAGAAAGAGAGAGGAGAGAGAGAGAAAGAGAGAAGAGAGAGAGAGAAAGAGAGAAGAGAGAGAGAGAAAGAGACAGAGGGGAGAGGGAGAGGGGGAGAGAGAGAGAGAGAGAGAGGAGAAGAGGAGAGAGAAAGAGGGAGAGAGAGAG
>CM053771.1:23614426-23627303 GCA_028658325.1 Potorous gilbertii
CAGCACATACATAAGGTCTCTCCCCAGTATGAATTCTCTGGTGGTAATACAGGGAGGCCCTTTGGCTGAAGGCTTTTCCACAGTTATTGCATTTATAGGGTTTCTCTCCAGTGTGAATCCTCTGATGCTGAGTAAGGAAGGAATTCTGGCTGAAGGCTTTCCCACAGACACCACACTCATAAGGCTTCTCTCCAGTGTGAATTTGCTGATGCTGAGTAAGGACTGAATAATACCTGAAGGCTTTCCCACATTCACTGCACAAATAGGGCTTCTCTCCAGTATGAGTCCTCTGATGGTAACACAGTGATGATTTCTGGCTAAAAGCTTTCCCACATTCATTACACTCAAAAGGTTTTTCCCCAGTATGAATTCTTTGATGTTTAGTAAGGCATGTGCTCCAGCTGAAGGTCTTCCCACACTCATTACATTTATAAATCTTCCCCTGACTGTGTGTTTTCTTGTGGATGACTGTCCCCTGCCCTGGTGGTTTCTCCAGATTCCTCTGCTGTCCCTTTAACGTGTCCTCACATTTCCAGGTTTCTACCAATTTTGAGTCCCAGGGACCATTCTTTATAGCTCTTTCCAACACTGGAGATGACATTTGGGCCTCAGACAGACATTCTGAGTCTGAAAGAAATTTTAAAAATACATAAATTACCTGTTTTCTGAGTTGGGAAAGAAAACAAAAGCCCTCCATAGGAATGGGAAAATAAAATCAGTTCTTGTCAATGTCAACTAGAAAGGGAACAGTCAGGGGAGACCTACAGCCAGAACTAGCCCTGATACTCACTATTTATAAGACCATAGACAAGTCAGTTTTCTAATCTGTAAAATGGGGATATAAAGTGGAACTTCTCAGGGTGCCCAGGGGATTCTGAATGTTACATAGGCCAGTGAAGCAGAAAGAGTTTTACTCTGTTCTGTTTTAAAGACAAGACCTGCTCAGTACTGTCAAGTGTCCTTCGACAAAGACCATGAGGCCTGGGCAGGCCTGACAGAATGCTGTCAGCAAGGTGGTGAAGATGGAGGCCAGGCTGAGGTGGGGTTAGGAAAGGGATCTGGGAGGCATGGAGTACAGGGTGAGACAGAAGGAAGAAGACAAAAAGGTAATAGAGGCAAGCAAAAGGTATTTTTTTGCTTTGTTTTGTTTTTTTAAATGGAAAAACCTGCAATGTTTAAAGTCAGAGATGGTGAATCTGTGACAAAGGCCAGAACTGGTGGGATCAGGGAATAAAGGCTGTGGGAATGTGATCTACAGAGAGAACATAGAAGAGGATGCTGAGGAAGGAGAGATTCTGAGAAGGGACAGTTGCTGAAGAGGGGGATGCTAAAGGGGAGGGGATGATGCTAAGGAATGAGAAGACAGAAGCTAAAGGTATCTTCAAGTTCCCCTCAGTCCATGACTACACTCATACCATGCTCTCAAAGGCCCCTTAGGCTCAGGGTCACTGAGCAGCATCCCAGAACCCAACCTTTTAAAGGTGTCACCCTTCCCTGCCATGCTGTCATACTTGAGTCCTTCCCCCTCCCCGGATTCTTCATTTACTCACCTGGAGGGCTGCCTCGGAGGTCTCCTCTCTCCAGCCTCCACGGCTCGTCTCTTCGTTCCAAGTGAGAGACTATATCAGGTTGGGCTTGGACTAGCCCTGCTCATGGGAAGAGAAACAGGATGTGTCTGCTTATGCTCAGGGAAAAGGGAGTCAGCTGAGAGCTCAGTGCCCATGCCCTGGCCTTGAGGGAAGAGAGGTCATAGATTGTAGGATGGTACAAAGGAACTCTGGAGGTTAGAGTAGGGAGAAGGCACTTCTGTTCTTCTTGGGCTCAGAGGGAAAAAAAATTTGTCCAACCAGGATAGGAACCCGCTCCCTGCAAAGGCTGCCTCACTAGAAAGGATTCTGGGGAAAGAGGATAATGAGGGGACAGTCTGCTGGGCAGCCCAATTACTCTGGCCACTTGTAATTCTACAAAGCCTGAGGACAGAAGTAGAAATACATGGTGTATGGGCCACAAATGGATTGGACATATGACCCTGGAACCCCCTATCAAGAGCAGATATGATCTCCAGAGGGCCCATAGCTGACAAGAACTGAGGAGGCCAACATACCCAAGTCAGAGGAAACCACCCTTACCCAGTGAGACCAGGTTCCTGTAATTCTCCAGCATCACGTCCCTGTAGAGGTGCCTCTGGGCTGGGTTCAGCAACTCCCATTCATCCTGGCTGAAGTCCACAGTCACATCCTTGAATGTCACTGACTCCTGAAACATCACATGCATTCCGGCTTACCCAGGGACTAACCCCCCATCTACCCTTGGGGGAGGACAGTGACAGGGGCGAAGGTGCAGAAGAAATGGTTCTGATATCATTCAAGGCTCTAAGTATTTTAAGTCATATCTTTATTGAGTACCTGCTGTACTAAACACACTCCTTGATCTTAGGAGCAGAGAAAGTTACAAGCAGGTATATATCCCTAGGGTAAAAGTAGGACTCAACTCTCCAGCAAACCCCAAACTGGATTACTTTCCAAGGAGGGTCCAAACCAGAGGTTGGCATCATGATTCTGGGGAATTAAGTGGGGGACAGTAAATGAGGTAAAGAACTGAACTGACTATTTAGGGGTGACTATGAGTCTTTTATGTGTTTTCTGTGGAGTGAAATAGAGGTTGTCCTGTAACTAATACGCCTTATTACCACAAGTGTTTGTATGGGATTTGTAATTCTTTTTATCCCAACTGGCACTTAGCTGTAAGATCTTTGGAAATATTGGAGGCAAGCAATCACTACATTAGAGTTCATTACAGAGAAGAGGAGAGCTATGCATAGTATGATGTGCTCTTTAGATTTGGGGAAATTAGATTTCAAAGAGTCTGGATAAATGATGGGTGCTAAATGCCTGATATTTTAAAAAGGTAGTCAGACTGAGAAAGATCATGAGCCAAAAAAGTCAACGCCGGCCCCAAGTTGCATCAAGCGATGTGCTGTACCCAGAATGAGGGAGGCAGTACAATCAACATGAACTTTGCCCTCTGCCCTAGCCTGCCCACATCTAGAGGAAGGCAAAGACAAGGTGAAAGGCATCCAGCAGGGGCAGAAGGGGTAAGAGGCCTGCATAACGAGGCCTCCTAGGACTGGGTGGAGAAACTGGTGACATTAGCCTGAAGAGACTGAAGGATGATGTGAGAGCAGCCATCAAGGGTGGTCATGTGGGAGACAGAAAGGGAGCTCTCAAGAGTGAAATTCTGAAGGCAAAAGTCGAAAGATTTTGATGAAGTTTATTGTTTAAAACATTTTGCAGGGACAACTGTCTTCTATGAGGTTCTTCTGTGCTCCAGAGAAGTAGGAGTAAGCTACAGACTCAGGTCCCCAACAATTAGGCCTGTCCCCCAATGGAGTAGGCTGGGACAGGAGACATACTGTGTTTTCCCCATCTCCAGAGGTCTTCAAAGCAAAACCTAAATAACCACTTGTCGGAGATGTCAGAGAAAGGATTTCTGGTCAAGAAAAGTCAGCCCAACAGTTAGTTAATAAGCGTTTATCGCATCCATTGGTGGCTGGGGGTGCCATAGTGAGCCATCACTAGCTCTGGAGTTAGGAAAACCTGAGTTCAAATCTGGCTTCAGACACTTACTATCTGTGCAACTCTGGGCAAGTTCTTTAACCTTATTTGCCTTAGTTTTCTCATCTGTAAAATGAGACCCCCAAAATTGTCACCACAAAGAGTGGGACACAATTGAAAACTAAACAACAATAAATGCCTGCATGTGCTGGGCATTGTGCTAAGTGATAGGGATACAAAGAAAGACAAAAGATGGGCCCCACCCTTAAGAAGCTCAAGGCCTCATGGAACCAGGTTCAGGCTGGAAGGCCCTCTGATTTCCCTAATGGCAACTCTTAAGATTTCATTACTCGGGATCATAGGCAAGGCCCTCCCTCACTGAGCCTTGGTTTGCTTATCTATAAAATAAAATTATATTACTGACCTTAGAGGGCAGTGATGAGGAAAAAACTCATTCAACATACAAGTATTGTGTGTATATATATATATGTGTGTGTGTGTGAGATATATATGTGCTTCTGTGTATTAACTAATACATATATGCCATGTTCAGTCCCTTGAGGAAAGGGACGGTGTTTCATGCTAGACTGCCCTGGAGAGCAGGGGCTGCATCTTGACTCAGTATTCCCTCCTTTGTGAGTAGCAAAGGACCTGCCCCATACCAGGCAGTCGAGAAAAGGTTGATGATTTTTAATTATCTCATATGCCCACAGTACCCAGCGCAGATTTAGTTGTATTGCTAAGGAGTGGGTTGGAACTTGAGAGGTCAGCTACTTCAGCACCAGCCCTTTCTTTTTCATTTCAAAAGAGTGTAAGAGCCATCCATGTTAAGGTTAAGCCCAAGTTCACAAAGTAAATAAGTGGCAAAGTCAGAATCTGACTTAGGATCCTCAGACTCCAAAGCCAAGGCTCTTTCCACTGGACCATGTTACCTCCATTAGAGGCCACAGCAATGCTAGTGAGATAAATGAGTGCAGAGAACTGCCTAGAGAATCTATCTCAGAGGTAGAGCCAAGATGGTGGAGTAAAGGCAGGGATTCACCTGAGATATTTCCCAAACCCCTCCAAATAACTTTAAATAATGACTCTAAACAAATTATAGAGAGGCAGAACCCACAAAAAGACTGAAATAATTTTCCAGCCCAAGACAACTTGGAAGGTGGGCAGGAAAGGTCTATGGAGCACAATCTAGCACAGACCAGTTGCTAGCAGACCAGGAACAGGCATCAGGGTGACTAAATCAGTGGCAGCAGTGGAGGTTTCTAGACCTCTCAGCCTACAGATGATAATGGGATCAGACAACAGGTCAGAAGGAGATTGACAGGAGATTGATGGCACCAGGGGCAGGATTCTGTTGTACTGTCTATACTATGATCTGGGTTGTAGTCCTGGGTCTTAGTCCCAGTGTGAGGGAAGCACAAGCACAGAGTGCTCTGCTTATTAACAGAGCTTGAGGTCGCAGGGGAGCAGAGACCCTGATCACAGTTCCAGGGCTGAAAAGAGTACTTGTGGTCACTCACAAACCAATGCACAGTACAGGAGAACAGTAAACACACCCCTCCCTAGATCATGCCACCTTAGGAGAGCCAAAAATTTACAGGTCCCCAGAATTACCTCTGAAAACAGTTGCACAAAAACCCTGAAGTTTGGTGTGGTGTCCCCTCCACTTGGGAATCAGAGCCCCACTTTAGCATAGAGTTAAAAGTCAAGAAAAGAAATCTGACCATAGAAAGTTACTATGGTGACAAGGAAGATCAAAACATACTCTCAGAAGACAATAAAAATCAAAATTCCTGCATCCCAAGCCTTAAAGAAAAATACAAATTTGTCTCAGGCCGTGGAAGAGCTCAAAAAGGATTTTAAAAGTCAAGTAAGAGAAGTAGAGGGAAAATTGGGAAGACAAATGAGAATGATGCAAGAAAATCATGAAAAATGAGTCAACAGCTTGGTAAAGGTGTAAAATAATGGTAAAAAATAATGAAGAAAATAATACTTTAAAAAACAGACTAGGTCAGATGGTTAAGAGGCACAAAAATTCAATGAAGAGAAGAAGGCCTTAAAAAGCAGAACTGGATCCTTAAAATTTAGAATTGGGCAAGTGGAAGCTAAAGATGTTATGAAATATCAAGAAACAATCAAACAAAATTAAAGAATGAAAAAATAGAAGAAAATATGAAAACTCTCCTTGGAAAAACAACTGACCTGGAACATAGATCCAGGAGAGAAAATTTTAAAATTCTTGGAAATAATTCAAATACTGTGGAACCACAGTTAAGATAACATAAGTTATAGCAGCTTCTACATTAAAGGATTGGAGGGTTTAGAATATGATATTCTGTAGGGCAAAAGAACTAGCAGTACAACCAAATTTATCCAGCTTTGAGTGTCATTCTTCAGGGGAAAAAGGTGGATATTCAATGAAACAGACTTTTAACCATTCCTGATGAAAAGACCAGAGCTGGATAGAAAACTTGACTTTCAAATACAAGAGGAAAAGAAGCAAACAGGAAAGGGAAATCACAAGGGATTCAATAAGGCTAAGTTGTTTATATTCTTACATGGGAAAATGATATTTATAACTCCTAAAATTTTTCTCATTATTAGGGCCCTTAGAAGACACAGACAGAAAGCAGAGGGGTGAGTTGAATGTGATGATATGATTCTCTAACAAAAATAAAAAATAAAATTAAAGAATGAGAAGAACGCACCTGGAGAGGAGAAAAGGAGAGGTAGAATATGACAAAAGAGACCTGAAAAAGATGTTACAAAGAGGGGAAAGCGGGGGAAGTGGGGAAGGGAGCACATGAACCTTACTCTCACTGGAACTAGATCAAAAGAGGCAATAATATATACACTTAGTTGGGTATAAAAATCTATCTTACCATACAGGAAAGTAGGAAAGGAAGGGGATAAAAGAAGTGTGTGTATGGGTAAGCTGACAGAAGGGGGCGCAGCTTGGAGGAGGTAAAAGGCAGAAGCAAAACACTTTTTTTTTGAATGGACAGGGTAGAAGAGAAGAGTAGGATAAACAGGGGGAAAATAGGATGGAGGGAAATACACAGCTGGTAATCATTACCGTGAAGAAATACTTTCTCTGATAAAGACTTCATTTCTCAAACACAGGGAAAACTGAATCAAATTTGTGGAAATAAGAGCCATTCCTCAATTGATTAATGGTCAAAGGATATGAATAGGCAGTTTTCAGACAAAGTAATTAAAGCTATCTATAGTCATATGGAAAAAAATGCTTTATGTCCCTATTGATGAGAGAAATGCAAGTTCAAACAGCTCTAAGCTACTACCTCACACCCGTCAGATTAGCTAATCTGAGAGAAAATGAAAATGACAAATATTGGAGGGGATGTCGGACAATTAAAACGCTAATGTACTATTGGTGAAGTTCTAAATTGATTAAACCATTCTGGAGAGCAATTTGGAACTGTGCCCAAAGGACCCTTTGACCCAGCAACACCATTGCTAGGCCTGCATCCCAAAGAGATAAAAACAGAAAGGAAAAGGACCTATGTGCACAGAAATATTTATAGCACCTCTTTCAGTGAGGGCAAAGAATTGGAAATTGAGGGGATGTCTATTAATTGGGGAAAGGCTAAACAAGTTGTTGCATGTGATTGTGATGGAATAGTACTGTGCTTTAAGAAATGATGAGCAGGATGCTCTCAGAAAAACATGGAAAGACTTACATGAGCTGATGCAAAGTGAAATGAGCAGAACCAGGAGAACACCGTACACAGTAACAGCAACATTGTACGATAATCTACTATGAATAATTTAGCTATTCTCAGCAATATGATGATCCAGGATAATTCTGTAGGACTTAGGATGAAAGGACTGGTGGAGAGTAAATGCAGATCCAAGATACTTTTCTTTACTTTCTTTAATTTTCTTGGTTTTTTTTTTTGTCTGTGTTTTCTTTTGAAAAATGACTTACAAGGAAATGTGTTTTGCATGATATCATACATGTAACCTATGTCAAATTGCTTGCCTTCTCAATGAGGTGGGGTGGGAAGGGAGGGAGAGAATCCAGAACTCAAAATTTGAAAAAAAAATTAAAGTTGTTTTTACATGTAATTGGGAAAAATTAAATATTAAATGAGAAGGCTCTGTGTCCTAAGGATGAGGGATGAGAACTCAGGCCTCTGCATGAGTCAGGACTGTCTGGGCACAAGAAAGAGACTCATGTACACCTGCTGGCAGACGGGGAGAAAAAACCCATCTCACCTGAGAGCCGGCTGTCGGCCACCCAGCAGCCATTCCCTCTTCCTTGGTGCTCCCCTCTGTAGGAAAGGTTGAATCCTGAGACTGTACAGCTGGGGAAACATAAATGGCCATGAAGGAGACTATCTTGCTCTCTGTGCCCATCAGCATAGAAATCTCCATCTCCTCCAGAAAATAAGATCAGAGAGACTCTCCAGTGCAGCCCCCAAACACAGTAAGTGCTTGATGACCATTAACATGGACTTGTAGCTCAAGTTTTACACCTATACGAAATCCATGGAGAGCTGGGAGATTGGCAGGGCACATCTGGACAATGATAAAGGACATGTGGTGTCTTTGCAGCAATATATAACAACACTTAGCAAAGTGCCTGCCATGTAGTAGGTGCTCAATTCATTTTATTGATAGATTAACAGATCTCTGAGCTAGCTACGGGAAATTTCCCAATACGGATCAAAGCAATGTTGCTGGCTCAGTCATTTTTCAGTCATGTGATTTCCTTTGGAATTTTCTTGGCAAAGGTAATAGAGCGGTGTGTTATTTCTTTCTCTAGCTCATTTTATAGAAGAGGAAACTGAGACAAATAGGATTAAATGACTTGTCCAGGGTCACACAGCTAGTAAGGGTTAGGCTTGATTTGAACTCAGGAAGATGAGTCTTCCTGGCTCCAGGATGGGCACTTTATCCTCCTCTCCAAACAACAGCAGAAGCAAAATACTGTAGAACAGAACCTCCATGAAGGCAGGGCTTTTCTCATTTTTATCCAGTATTCCTCATATATATCGTCCCCTCTAACACCTAGCACAATGCCTGGTATACATGCTTGTGCTGCCTGACTGAAGGTACGCTGGCGATGAAGACCTGCTCTCTGGGGAGCCCCTGGAAGAACAGCTGGTGTGTGAAGAGCCAGAAGTCCTCCCTCCCCTTCTTTGCAGCCAAACCTCAAACATGGAAGGCACAAAATGCCATTGGCATCTTGGGTGAGTCACTTCCCATCTCTGTATCTTAGTCGACTCAGTTGTCAAAGGAGGTACCTCTAAGGTGCTTTCTTACTCTCAGTCGGAGGTCCTCTGAGCACTGAGGACTGTCTTTCTCCGAAGGGAGTTGGCAGATAAGGGGAAATACTGTGTGTAAAGTTGTTCATAAAACTATGAAGGGCTAGGTAACCGTCTGCAGTGATTACTGCTAAATCGTTGAGGACCCAAATGGGAGCCTAGGCCTGAGGAAAATGTTCGAGACAATGAAAAGGACATTGGGGGTGTGTTCAGCGCAAGAACATGGAAGGAATGGATCCTCTGCATCTGGCAGATTATATGTCAAGAGGTAAAGGGGAGAAAGCAAGAGCTCATAAATTCCTCTTTTGCTTTGGTCTTCTCCATGAAAAGGAAAGGATTACACAAAAAAATGTAAAACACACAATTAAGAAACTTGCATTCAGGATGGCAGGGAGCCCCTTGGAGCTTTGGGAGGACATCAGCTCCTCGAGTCCAGACAAACCCCCTTCCTGAAGGAAGCAGCTCCCAGGGAAAGCTGGTCATCTTTAGGTACTAATACAAAAGCCAGGAGACTGGAGATTGATTTAAAAAATAAAAAACAAAAGAAGGGGATGATGGAACTCAAGACTAATGACCTTGATTTGAATCATCAGCATAACTTGAGGACAGATCATGATGAGCCCAAAGGAAACAAAGCCATGATTTATAAGGAGTCAGGAACAGCTTTACTGAACATAAGTCAAGACAAACTAATATAACCTCCCTTTTTTGGAGATGGTGACTGAGTGAGGAAATCAGGGGGCCAGCCCCAGACTAAAATATTTGTCTGTATTTCAGCCCAACAGCTGACAAAGTATGTCACATTAACCTTGGGTACAAGATGTAGAAATGAGGGATGAATGATGAGTCAAAGAGGCTGATCTGTGGCTCACTGAATCAGTGTCCCAATAAGCAGAGGCTTAACAGCTGTTTTAAATCTGGAATCTCAGGTATATACCCAATAGGGCCATACTCGTCCTTGGCTCTCTTCTCATCAGTGTTTCTTATAAATGGCTTTGAATGGAGACAGAAAAGGCAAGCTTAGAAAATGTGTGCCTGACACCAAGGTGAGGGAAGTGGGAAATGTATTTGTGAGCTGAATTAAGACCCCACAGAATGGAAAGATGAAGCTCCACAGTGGTAGATGCCAAGACTCAAGTGTAATAGCCCCAAAGAATAAACTCTACAGTTTATTTAAAAAAATCACAGGGGTATCTTTTTACTGTATTTTGCATGGGATTGACACAATAATAGCTCCAGTGGTGTAGAGTGGTAGATGGGACTATGCAGCCTTGGAATGTGTGACTGATAGTCAAGCTTGGCAGCAATCCCGGTGTCCTCCACCATTGCTGAAAGATCTAGAATATTTCGTCTAGCCTTATACACTTATACACTTATACAAAGCAGAGATTGTGCAGAGGAGACAGATAAGGACAAGATCTAGGAAACATGGTATGGTTATGAAGAATGGTTTTGAGAACTAAGAGCCAGTGATGATAGCCAAAGATTCAACTGTGGGCCAACTTGGATATCTGTTAATCTTCCTTATAACAATATGGTTAAGACCAGATGATCTCAGAAGGGTCCCTTCCAAATGTCCGTGATTCTCAACCGGATAGAGAAGGAAAGGCTAAGGGATGTCGCTGACTCCCTGAAGGAGGAAGCCACAGATATTCTGTCTGGCTCCAGGCAGTATAACTAGAACCAAGAACAGATGGAACAGGAAGGTAGATGTGGGGGCAATGACCAAGAACATATGGAACAGGAAGGTAGATGTAGGGGCAATGATCAGAGGAGGGTGACACAGAAAGAGCAATTTAACAATTCATGTAGTTTCTCATCACTTGAAGTATTCCAGCAGGGGCTAGCTGACCACCCACCAGAGGCCGGGGCTGAGGAGGGTTGTGCCTGGGTCTAAGGCCTCTGGTTTCTAAGGAGCCACCAGAGCCAAGAATGAGAAAAGAAGATAATGGGTATCACCCCTGATTCTTCCTTCCCAAGGGAAACAAATAGAAGTCGCTTCTAGAAGTCAGGACACAAAAGGAGAATTTGAAGCTTTGTCTCCAAGGCAGTCTGGTGATGTGAAGGGTTTTGGATACCTCCATATTTAGTAAGGAAAAAAACATCTCTCTTCCCTCTCCTAACTCTTTAAGATGTGAATCAATTTTATGAGTTCTTGTTAGAAATCAGCCTGGAGAAGAGATCACCTTCATTATGAGAGAAGTCTTGGAACAGAAGGGGCAAGGAAGCTCAGGAGGCTCCTTTCCAGTCTCCAATGTGTCCTGGTCTTGAGATTTCGTGGTATTTACTCAGTTTTCTTGTTTTGTAAAGTGGAGATAACCACATCTGCTTTACTTGCCTCAGGGGACTCCATGATGAACCAAGTAAGACCACAGATGGGATATGTGAAAAGTCAAATTCAAAGATCATGAGATCCTCACAACAACTGTTGGCATTACGGTTATCTCCATTTTACAGAGGAGAAAACTGAGGCAGAGTTTAAGTGACTTGTTCAAGATAACATAGCAAGTCAATATCTGACTGTGGATTTGAACTCAGGTCTTCTTGACTCTGGGACCAGCGCTCTATGCAATGCCCCGACGTCATCTCGATGGAGAATGTCCTCCCCAGTAAAGCTTTTTTTTTGCCCAAAGTGGCTCTGGAAGGACCATATGAAAGAGTTCCAAGCTCCCCTCCTCTTTCCAATAATGACTGACACTGATGGGATCTTTTAAAAGTTTGCAAAACACTTCTCATGCATGATTTCATTTGCACCTCAAAACTACATGGTGAGGTGGGAGGCACTTTTCTGTTCTGGTCCAGAACTGTGATTTCATCCACCTGAAGGAGATCTTCACCTCATCAGTAATTTACAGTCTGAGAGCTTGGCCTCCTAACTGGGGGGTCATTTTTTAATAACTGTATTTTTGATAACTGTATTTCAATACAATTGGTTTGCTTTGTAATCCTATACATTTCACTTTAAGCATTTAAAACCTTGATTTGGAGAAGGGGTCCATAGGCTTCACCAGACTGCAGCCAAAAGAGACACAAAGAAGGTTAAGGATTCCTGTCTTGGAGAGTTGTCTGGATGTGCGAGTGAGCTACTGAAAGGCTAACTGAACTTTAGATGCAGGATCTGAACCCAGATCTTCCCAAGTCCAACACTAATCCCTCATTACTTTCCCAAGACCAGCTCTCCCCATCTACTCATTCACATGCCCCCCTAAGCCCCCACCACTTCCCTCGTTCTTCTGTCAGTCTCACCTTTCTTCTCAGGAATCTGGGTCAAATCATTGTGTTCTGGAGGCTGTGGCTTCGGACAGGTCACCATGGTCCCAGGCAAGGTGGTCGAGAATTGTTCTGATCCACTGTCTGTTCCTTCTTGTGGATCTCTGGGCTTTGTCTTGAAGCTCTGGTAAGAGGTCCCAAGTTCCTCTCCTTGGAGGAATCCCTGAGGCCTAGGGTCATTTTCCTCCACCTTTGGGCTCAGGAACCCAACTTGGGAAGCTGGGGGAGCTGGGATCTGGAGGGACAGAGGGGTGGCCATCACCCAACCAGAGGCTGGGCAATCTATCTAGCTGGCAATGGCCCCTTGGGAGGGCCTGGGGTCTTCAGATCAGATGTCAACTGTTAGAGTCCAGCAGCCTCAGTCATCAAGATCTACTCCCGAGCCCTGTTGAAACCCTGCAAGGTACAAATGGACCACCAAGTGGGCACCAGGTAGGTGGCTATGACCTCTTGGGAGAGCCACAGAGTCCCTGAAACTATGGCATCATGCACAAAGACACGTGTACATGTTTAACCAGAAAGACTTCACAACACAGACCATACTTGTGCGAAGTTACACACACACACACACACACATACCCACACACACCCACACACACTGCTCCAGCCTGGGACCTTCCTTTACAATCGGAAGGGACCTGGGCAGCTCCTTGAACCCAGCCCCCTTCCTCGGAATCACACTTGCTCAGCAAACACCCGAAAAGGTGTAGACACACAAGAGGCCACTCAAACACCACGGCTTTCATATGTGCTTGGAGGAGA
>CM053771.1:23627403-23845156 GCA_028658325.1 Potorous gilbertii
GGGACAATGATGACTGGAGGAGGGAAGGAGAGTGGGGAAGGGGGAGGGTGAATTAGGGAGGGGGAGAATGAACTGGGGAGGGGAGGATGAACTGGGGAGGGGAGTGTGAACTGGGGAGGGTGAACTGGGGAGCAGGAGGATGAACTGGGGAGGGGGAGGGTGAATTAGGGAAAGGGAAAATATAATTGGGAAGGAGGATGAAGAGAAGGGGGATGGGCAGGAGGGGAGCGCTGCAGTTCCTCTTCCCCCTCCCCAGGTCAGGCTGCAGCCACAGGACCGTGGGGTTCAGGGTCAGGGCCTGAGGTGGGCCAGACGAGGGGAGGGGCAGGACCCCCCCCTCCCCGCCAGGCACCTGGGGGCCTAAGTCACCTCAGTCGCTGGCGATCAGAGAAGACAAAGAGGACAGCGTAGCCCCCCCACCCAATCCCAGGCCAACCCCCGCCCTGCCCCCCCTCGAGACACTGCGCCTGCGCGAAAGTCACCGACGCACTACGAATCCCAGAATCCTTCGGGGCACGGAGTCTCTCATTTTTATTTCCCAGAGACCTCAGCGGCCTAGGGAGTACGGGATTCTCTGGGAACGCACTAAGGGAGCTTAGCTAGCCCATCTACAAGGATTCTGGGAAATGTAGTCCAGGAGTCCCCTCGATCCGTAGTCCTTGGAGGGAGAGATACTTTGTGACTGTTCTTGCCTCGTCTTTTCAATCAACATCCCTTTGTTTATGAGAGCCACAAGAAGTCTTGGATACAAAGTAGAGCAGTGGCAGATCCACGTGTCTCCTGAAAGAGCCTTGAAGCGGGATGCTCCCGATGGGCCGGCGCGGGTGGGTTCCTCCGGACCCCGTTTTGGGCGGGCAGCCTTGGAGTGAGCTCAGGGGCCGGGGTCTGGAAAGGACCCCGACAAACAGAACAGCACTGCGGCGACATGAGGCTATTGGAGGGGGCCGCGTCCATGCCATCCCGGCTTACATGTACAGGGGATGTAACCGAGGTCTTCCGCTATTGGAAGGGCTGGATGTAGCAGGCGGAAACCCCCGCTCTACTGCAGAAGCATTTCTTATAATAAGAGGCATCCCCAAATAAAATGGCTCACCTTCGGAGGGGGTGGATTCCATCACTAGACATCTTCAAGCTGGGGGTGGGGTGGGTGGGTGGGTGGATGGAGTTTTTTGGTCTGTTTGTAAAGGGGCTTCTTGAGAGGGGTCCAAGAGAGCCTAGATGGCTCCTAAAAGTCCTTTTAAACTTGGACTTTAAGGAGGAAGGAAACCAAGAGGAAAGAGGTCTATTTCTCAAACTCCCAGCTGGGACACTTTACCAACAAAACCAAAAAAAAACCTGTACTTTATTCAAGGAGGCATGGACACACTAAAGAAAAACAAAATGTGTTTGGGAACCAATGATTCAAATATTCCGTTCCAAGAAAGCCACCTGTTTCTGATATGTACATCCTTTAACAACGAGGCCTCTTTTAAAACCTTAAATAGAATCTATAGAAAGGAAGTTCTTTATGTAAAATAACACAGAAGAGTCAAGGATGAGAAAATGGTTTTAGATATTTATTTTTAAAAGACTTATAGATGACTTAAATATATAGTTTCAAGACAAATACTCCAACAAAAGCTGCAAATCTTGTAGAGTGTTCTCACATTCAGTCATTTGCTAGAATAATCTGTCTTGATTTTTCCTTTAAAAAAAAAATCAAAAACTTTATTACTATACACCATTCGCCTGAAATGTAATCTCCTGTTGACACATTAAGTTTTTTTTTTGTCTCTGTTAAACCAAAATTCCTCTTGCTTGGCCACTGTAATTTCTGCTTGGTTCAAATGCTTCAACCTGAGATGATGAAATCTTTTGTGGTTTCACTTTATACAGAGATGTGGAGGACGCTATCTTTGTGGTCCAGCATCAGAGGGGTGAGTCACTATAGTGGTAATCCATCTGCAGAACTATACCTGAAACCTGTACTGTACTGGGGCAGGGGCCTCCTGACTCTGCCCTCCTTTGCTTCTTACCTGGCATGAGTGGGGCTCAGGCTTGGACCTGCTCTTTAAAGGCTACTGGACACAGATAGTCCCAGGACACAGGTCACGATGTGGACATGGGCCACCACGGCTACACAGACCCAGTGTTCCAGTCTGTGACATCTTGACTTGTGAATATGAACAAAATATTAAATTAACATGAAACCCAGCCTACATTCATTGTAGATACCCTCTGCAGTGAAGATTTTGGTGCTTGGTGAGGGCTGCACGCCTGCTGAAGGCACTCCCACATTCATCACAGCCATAGGGTCTCTCACCAGTATGAATTCTCTGATGCTGAGTAAGAAATGTGCTCCGGCTAAAGGATTTCCCACATTCATTACATTCATAGGGTTTCTCTCCAGTATGAGTCCTCTGATGGTAATAAAGAGACTGTCTCTGGCTGAAGGCTTTCCCACATTCGCTACACTCATAGGGCTTCTCTCCACTATGAGTCTGCTGATGACGAGTAAGAAATGTGCTCCGGCTGAAGGCTTTCCCACATTCACTGCATTCATAGGGTTTCTCTCCACTATGAAATCTTTGATGTTCAGCAAGGGATGAGTTCTGGCTGAAGGACTTCCCACATTCGCTGCATTCAAAGAGTTTCTCTGTAGTATGAATCCTCTGATGCTCAGTAAGATATGTCCTTCGACTGAAGGTTTTCCCACATTCGCTACATTCATAGGGCTTCTCCCCGGTATGTGTTTGCTTATGTTGGGTGAGGGAGGCATTGTAACTGAAAGCTTTCCCACATACATTACATTTGTATGGTTTCTCTCCAGTATGTGCTCTTTGGTGGTAATAAAGAGATGAGTTCTGGCTGAAGGCTTTCCCGCATTCACTGCATTCGTAGGGCTTCTCTCCGGTGTGAGTTCTCTGATGCTGGGTAAGGCACGTGCTGTGGCTGAAGGATTTCCCACATTCGTTACATTCATAAGGCTTTTCTCCAGTGTGAATCCTTTGATGTCGAATAAAGACTGAGCAGTAACTGAAAGACTTTCCACACTCATTACATTTGTAAGGTTTCTCCACATTATGGACTCTCTGATGTCGGAGAAGGTTAGAGCTATCTGTAAAGGCTTTTCCACAGTCGTCACATTTATAGGGTTTCTCTATAGTATGGATTCTGTGATGCTGAATTAGGGATGAGCAGTACCCAAAGGTCTTCCCACATTCATTGCATTCATAGGGCTTCTCTCCAGTATGAATTCTTTGATGTCGGATCAAGGCTGAGCAGTAGCTGAAGGACTTCCCACAATCGCTACATTTGTATATCTTCTCCACATTATGAATTTTCTGATGTCGAAGGAGGGTTGAGTTGTCGCTAAAGGATTTCCCACATTTATTACACTCAAAGGGTTTCTCTAAAATATGAATTTTCTGGTGTTGAGTGAGGGATGAGCAGTATCTGAAGGTTTTCTCACATTCGTTGCATTTGTAAGGTTTTTCTCCTGTATGAATTCTCCAGTGTCGAATGAGCTCAGAGCAGTAAATAAATCCTTTCCCACATTCACTGCATTCATAGGGTTTCCCCTGACTTCCCTGCCTTATGTTTAAACTACCCTCACTTTCTCTGGCTTTTTGTCCTCTAAACTTTGAGTACAAGGGATTATTCCTTGGGAGTCTTTCCATTATCAGCCCCTGGAAAGAATTTTCTTGAGAAACTCTCTGCTTTGGAGTTGATGCCTTGGCCTCGGGTCTGGTCTCTGACTCTGAAAGAAATGAAAAAAAAATAAACAACAAAATGCATATAGCCTTTGTTCATTTTGTTAAAAGAAAAGAAACTACAGCACTGAACGGGAATAATAAAACTGGAACTAATGCCTAGGGGGAGTAGGCAATCTTGGAAAAACTAGGACACAAAAAGAGAGAAAACAAGCAGGGGTCAGAAGTGCAGAGGGAACCAACAGAGCACCTAAAGAGAGATCGCTAGGTGGTTAATACTGAAATACATTTTGCATGACTTCAAATGTATAATTGATTTAGGGGAGGGGAAGGAAGGAGAATATTTGGAACTCAAAATTTTAAAAAATGAATTAAATTTTTTACATGTAATCAGGAAATATCTAATGAAATAAAACTATATTTTTAAAAGTAGAAAAATAAGTAAAAGGAATTACTCTTGAAAAAAGAATGATTGTTGGCTCCTTCAAAAGAGGAAGGAGGTGGGAAAGCTGAGGGAGCACATGGAACAAGGTCAGGATCGGCACTTACTCCATTAAGGCAAAACATTCACTGCCTCCTTTCCTCATCTGACTTCATGCTGGGATTGCCTCCTGCCCCAGCAGGGCTTTCTGCATAAGGCAGAGGTTTCCTCAGTTTCGAGGTCTTGTTTCTGTTGCCCTGCCATGCCTGAATCTTCGATACCTGGGTTTCTCCTCGCTCTGGCTACTCCATGGATCTCATCCCTGTTTTCTTCACACTGCCCACTTCTACACATTTTGTGGGGGGGAACTCCTCTTTCTTTTTGTAATTAATTTATTTTAAGCTTTTATTTAGCATTTTATTTTTCCCCAGTTACATGTTAAAACAGTTTTTAACATTCATTTTTAAAACTTGGAGTTCTAAATTCTTTCCCTTCCTCCTGCCCCTCCCATTGAGAAGACAGGCAATTTTGATATAGGTATATATGTGTAGTCATGCAAAGCATATCCATAACTGCCATGTTGTGAAAGAAAACACAAACAAGAAAAAAAACTCAAGAAAAATAAAGACAGTTTAAAAAAAAGTATGCTTCAATCTATATTCAGACTCCATCAATTCTTTCTCTGGGGATGGATAGTATTTTTCATCATAAATCCTTCAGAGATGTCTTGGACCATTGTATTGCTGGGAACGGCTAACATCCTTTTATTATGGGAAAAAGTTTGGATTCAGTCAAAGGTCTGCACTTGAGGACCTAGAGGTCCTCACACAGGGCACCTTGAGGCTGCAGGTTCCTCACCCTTGGATAAGTCATTCATAGCTGAACATCTTACAATATTGCCGTTACTTTGTACACAGTACATTTCACTTTGCATCAGCCCATCCAAGTCTTTCCAGGTTTTTCTGAGAGCATCCTGGTCATCATTTTTTTAATAGTATAATAGTATTCCATCATAATCACAAAGCACAACTTGTTCAGGCATTCCCTAATTGATGGGCATCCCCTCAGTTTCTAATTCTTTATTCCCCGAAATGAGCTGCCATAAATACTTTTGTATATTTAGGGCGTTTTCCTTTTTGTTCTTTATCTCTTTTGGGATATAGACCTAGTAGAGGTATTGCTGTGTCAAAGGGTATGCACGATTTTATAGCCCTTTGGGCATAGTTCAAAATTGCTCTCCAGAATGGCTGAATCAGATCACAATTTCATCAACAGTGCATTGAAGTTTCATTTTTTTCCCCACATCCCCTCCAACATTTGTCATTTACCTTTTCTGTCTTATTAGTCAATCTGCTAGGTACGAGGTAGTACCTCAGAATTGTTTTAATTTGAATTTCTCCAGTCAATAGTGAGTCAGAGTAGGGCTCTCCTCTTTCTGACTTGCCACCTTGTCATTCTCCACAAACCACTGACACATATGGCACCAAGATGACTCCTAATCCATTAAATTGCTACTGTCTGCAGGGAAGGACATTTTTTAAAAGTCAACAAAACATCTAAGATATGGTTTTTGCCCCAAAAGAGTTTATGAGCTGCTCAGGAAGTGGTGGGGGTCCCTTTACTTGGGTCAATAAAGCAAAGGCTGAATAACCTTGCCAGATATGTGTGGGTATGTGGAGTGTCACTTCTTTTTAGGGGCTGCATGTATTAGATGGCTCCTGATTTCCTTTCCAGTTCTGACATTCTGTTCTAGTGCTGGGGTTGGCCATATCTAGCTGCCCGCCTGATTTTGTACAGCCTGTGAGGGTCTTTATGGTTTTAAATTCAACTGTAAAATGTTTAAAACCATTCTTATCTCTCTGGCTGTACAAAATCAAGCAGCCAGGCCATTGCGTTGGGCCCTCAGGCTGTAGTTTGTGAGTCCCTCATCCAAGAGGAGACTAAAAGGACTGGGTTGCCCCATATCATTGGTCAGTCTGGGGAAGCAGAGGCAGAGACCGTTACACAATGAACTGAGAGCAAAGGCATGTGGAAGCTCTAGGAGTGAGTGAGAGCACCATCAGGGGTAGGGGAATTCCATTACCAAGCAAGAATCAGGTAACACGTGTTAACAAGATCCCACAAAGAATCAGAGAAGTCCCAGGGTTGGAAGGGGACCTAGTAGTCATCAAGTCCAACTCATACTCCCCCTTCCCTCAAGAATCTCTCCCACAACATTCCTGACAAGTCATTGTCCAGCCTTTGCCTGAAAACTAGAAAAGCCAAGGTCTGTGAACAAGTAGTGGATGAGAATCCATAAGGCAACAACAGCCTGACTGGAGGGCATCAGCAGAGGTCTTCTGCTCCATTCCAGCTCTGCCTGGGCACCCTGGGTTTGTCCTGGTGGGCAATCACCATAATTAGCCCAATAGAGACCTGCCTGCCATCTTCAGGCCATGCTCCCACCTCTCGTTTCCCATCTCAAGCTCTGAGAACAGGAATCAAACCAGTCCTAGAAATACTGGAAAGGGCACCACTGACTGCCCTCACTAACTCCGTGACATCCCCTGTGGAAACAACCCTGGTTGGCCACTATTCCTCGAATGTGCTGTCCTCCTTCAAAAGCAGGGGTAGTTTTTGTATTTGCATGCTTAGCATTTAGCATGGCCTGACACACCACAAGGGCTTAAAGGCCTGTCCATCCATCCATTAGAGCAGGAAGCCAACTATGGACACAGACATTAAGTACCAGTGACTGAAGGCACTCTGCACAGCAAGATGCCTTTGCTGGGGTTCATGATGCTAGCAGGGCCTGAGGAGCCAACCTCACAGGGCCCACAGTTGGTACTGAGAAGCAGGTAATTGGACAGGTTATGAAGGGTCCGAGATATGAGTTCTGATGACTTCTAATGCTGCAACCAGGTACCCTCCGAAATGCCAATGCTGGGGACCCCACCCTTGCAGCTATCTCATCTTCTGGATAATTCTGTCAGGAAACCACAACTCTGGGACTACAGAGAGGCATCCCATTAAGAAGACAGTAAACGGGTGAGGGATATATTCAGAAAAAAAAGGTGATGCAAAAAGCAAGATCTTTTTAAAGGATGACTCACAGGTTAACCAGATACCTGCCAGTGAAGGTCAAAGACATTTGGAGAAGAGGTTCCTGATTAGCATCCCAAAGCTGCCACTGGCCCTAACAGACCAACCAGTCTTCTCATGGCTATGTTCACTCACCTGGGCAGGGACCTCTTGGGACTTTTCTCTTGTCAACACCCTGTAGGTTCCACGGTTCTTTCCTCTGTTCCAAGTGGCAGATGACATCAGGTTTGGAAACCACGAGTCCTGCTCATGGGAAAAGGAACTCCAATTATTTACCCATAAGCTTGTTTCAAAAAATCTTTAACATTTCTGGCAGCTATGGAAGTAAATGATGCTCCTGGTCTACCCCGGAGGTCTTAGAGGGTGTTCTCTATCTGGGCATCCATGGTATGTAACTGGCCAAACACTAATCCTCCTGGACTTCTCTGGGTCTTGTTCCCCCTTGAGGATTAGCTGAAGAAATAAGTGATTGCAAGGGTCCCTGGCTTAGAACTCAGCAGGAGAAGGAAAGACACATCTTCAGAATAACAAATTCACCCAAAATGTCTGGAAGTTAGTCCAAGCAGAAGTCCAGAAGCTGGACCACTGAGCAACAGACAGTCACTGCCATAAGGCTGAGATTCTCAGTCCAAGGCTAGTTCCAAGTAACAGAATATGATGAAAGGCTGGCGAATGAACAGTGGCCTAAACAAGGCCACATCTGTGAAAGGTGAGGCTTTGACAAACAGGCACCTGAGGCCTCGATGTTCTGAGGAGGTAACAAGGAAAGAGAAGCCACTGGGGGCCAGGTGGGAAAGAGCTTAGGCTCATGTCTGATGCCTTGGGTATCTAGATCCAAGAGACCGGAGGTGACCTTTCTGCCTCTCCCCATAGAAGTACGATCTTACTTCTAGCATGGGGAGAAAAATCTCCCACAGAAAAAAGGGAAATGTATTAGCTGAAAAATGAATCTGGATTTTATTCCCTCCTAAAAGTGGGATTCTATCACACAGATCAATATGCAGGAGGTAATTGTGCCTAGCACCAAAACCCCTAAGGAAGCTGCATCCAGACATCTTCAGATGAGCTACATGGTCTAGCCCAGCTTAGCCATCCCATCTCAGAAGGAAAATTTTTTGTTTTAATTGGCAGAGGAGATTCTTTAATGAAGAGGTACAGCAGGGTCCCTGAAGGAGGTGAGGAGATCCTTCCTCCATGTTAAGGGGCAAGCTAACCTTAGCTTCAAGGTAATAGGCTTATTTGCCCAAGTCTCTCCCTATAAAAACTGCTTCTTTCTCTGGTACATGGTAAGCTCTCAATAAATGGTTTCTTTTCATTCGTTTTGTTTTAAATGCATGTTTAAAGATAGCTGGACACAACAAACTGTTTTTGGAAACAAGTGGGATATAAATCACAACTGACTTATGGTTGCCCAAAGGAGCTCGAGCCGCAAAGGCCTCTGGGGTCATAGCCATCTGGACCTTGGCTGACTTGGCTCTCCTTCTTGGGAGTCCTTGCTTTCCTGGGCCTCGGGATTTAGTTGTAGACAGTAAAACATCTATTTGCCTCAAACAAGCACTCTGCAGACACTTCAGCACCATACATATGATGACCACCACGAGTAGCACTCTTACACCATCTCCAGTCTGCCTAGGTCAGCTGCCAAAAACAAATGGGGCCATTAGCCTACCCTTTTTTTAATTTTTGCTAAGGATGAGTGGGAAAATTTGGTATATTTTCAAAGAGATCCTGAGATATCCCCCTCCTGCCAGGCCCCTAGGAAAGTGAGATTCTGCTCTCCCTGGCTCCTAGTGCTGCTCAGGAGCCACTAAACTCCCTATGTTAACAATGCCAGAGGCTCAGTGGAGGGAAAGTGCAGGGACCATGCTGTGCCCAGACAAGCTGTGAGCTCAAAGCAGAGGTTCAGCCCATGGCCTACCTATGGATTCAGAAATCACAGAATGAGAGTTCAGAGGGACTTTATAAGCTGTCTCATCCAACCCCCTCATTTTACAGATGAAGAAACGGAGACCCAGAAAGGTTGCGTGATTTGCCCATAATAGCATAAAAAGAGAGAAGCAGATGAGTCATTCCCATGTCCTGATTTCAGAAGTGATGCTTTCCATTGCCCCACAGTGAAGGGTTGGTTGCTAAAGGGACAGAGGATTGACACTTATACCAAGTCACTAACTTTGGTGGCGCTTGGTATAGGACATCTCTAAGAAAGGGAAGGAGGATCTGACAGGGACAGGTGGAAGACTACGTAGAGAGGTGTCTATGTGTAAGAGAATCCTCAAAAATGAGTGCTTCTCTTGGAATGCCCCCATCCTTAAGGGTTCCCTAACATCTCAGGAGGCTTCCCAGCTAAAAAACTAAGGGAGAGTCCTCTCTCATTTGACGTATGGGCATCCCTGCAAGATGTTGTCCCAGGGAAGAAAAGCTTCACTAGCAGTGAATATAGACTAAGGAAATGAATTAGTTCACTTGGTTGTGGTTCTTTGTTCTTGAAGAGTCCCTGGGAACATCTGGAATTAGCTCACTTAATCATCTGGAAAAGGACCAACTCACCTCCTTTGATGAAGCAGAAGCCCTTTGGCAATGGGGAAAGTGAGAGAGAAATTCATATAGAAAGGGTTACTACAAGAGGGAGAGTCTGTCCTCAGGAAGAGAAGATGGTTTTCCCTTTTGGAGAAAGGAATCTATTTCTAGGGGAAAGATGGAGGGGTAGGGGTAAGAAAGAAGGCCATTAGTAGGAGGAGATATAAAAAGTCATTAAGATGTTACCTCTCAAAAGCTGAATGCAAAGGTCTACAAGGAGAGGTCAGGGACCTGGGGGAGGGAACTTCCATCTGAAGGGCAGTACTCAGATCCTGTAGGGAGGGTCAGATGCAGAACTGTTGTCCTCCTTGAAGCACTAGTAGTTGTGTTCTCTCCCAATTAAGAAAGAGATAAGGAAGGAATCTGAACTGACTGCCAGGATGGAAGCCTGATTTAGAAAAGGGGGCTCCAGATGGAGAACGAGGAAGCAGCTAGGGAATAGTGGAGATGGGATGGGAGGTGCTCAGTACTGCTGTCCACTGAGTGACTCGAACCCCAGGCCAAAAACTGGGGGATAAGTAAATGCTCCCAGCCAATACCCTTTTGGAGGGATGTTCTGAAGGAAGGCAGAGGAAGCTGGAGGACCTTCCCCTCCCTGACACCCTGATAAGCAGAGTCTAAAAGCCTTCAGCTGAGATGGAGGAAAAGAGAGGCTAGCAAGGGCCCTACTATGTGCACATGCGTTTGGCTGAGAAGCTAAGGTTCCTGCTAGATCAGAAAATGTGCCTCTGGGATTTCCAGGGACCAGTTTTGTAAAACTCTGAGAAGCCTGGGAAGGTGAGAGAAGGGCATTGGATCTAACAGCCACCAGGAGGGCATCTCTCATTTGTGCAGAACCAAACTCAGCTCTTTGCCCTGGGGATCAAGATCTATCCCAGAGTTCATTGGCCCAGTCCAGTTTTCAGGAATCAAATGATGGGAGAGAAAGCCTGAAGGAATCTAAGAAAGTTCTGAGGGAGTCTGACTGTGTCCCTGAGGGATTGATAGAGGCCCAGAAAGATGGTGGAAGGAAAGAGAACAAGACCCCATGTCCACACAGGATGAGACCCTGCCTGCCCCTGGCATGGGGACCAACCCTACACAGTACAGACCATCGTCCTGGCAATGGGGAGCAGAAAACCACTAAACCCTCAGACCAAACCCAGCTGGACTCTCAACAAGCCCCACATGTGTCAACCATCAAAGCAAAGACACTCTGGGAGACTGAGTGATTCTGGACCCAGAGCAAATCTGTTCTTACCCAGGAAGACCAGGGTCCTGTAATTCTCCAGCATCACCTCCCTGTAAAGGTCCCTCTGAGCAGGGTGTAGGTAGCCCCACTCCTCGGGGGTGAAGTCCACAGCCACATCCTGGAATGCCACTGATTCCTGAAATACCAAAGACATTCCTGCTTATGCCTGCCCTCCTCTTCCCCTCCCTGCCACCACAGAAGAAATGTTTTCACTGTGTGTGAGATGAAGCCACCCCCAGCCCACAAAATTCCTCCTGGCTCCAGAGCTATAGCAATGACTAGGGGAGGAGGACAAGACAGATATCCATTCAGATGGAAGGAAAAGCATCTGAGCCAGTTAATTCACTGCTGGCAAAGCTGCAACCCAAGAGCCTGACCATTCTGGAAAGCAATTAAGCATTATGCAAGAAAAATTATGAAACTATTCATGCCCTGTGACACTACTGGGTTGAAACCCCAAGGAAGTTATTGATGGCATGAAAAGACCAATCTATACAAAATTATTCATAGCAATATTAGTTCAAAAGTTTGGAAATATACTACAAGCCCAATGGGGCAATGCCTTCCCAAACTGTATGAGGATAATGGAATATAAGGAGGCTGTGGGACTGTGGAGAGGGCACTGGCTCCAGAGGAGAGGAGCAGGGTTCATATCGTACTACTGATGGGCAGTTATCCAAACTTGCTGTGCCTCAGTTTCCTTACCTGTAAAATGGGGGGATTGGATTAAATGGCCCCTCTGCCTCTTTTCAACCATAAAGAAGACCCTACAGATACATGGGAAGACATGCATGAAATGAATCAGAAAAAAAGAAAGAAGAACAATACCCACTGTGACTAATGGGGGGACATGTCAAGTCTTATGTTTGGGTTTTTAAAAATCTGCTTCATTAAGCCATGGTTAATTAGGGACAGCTAAGTTGTACAGTGCATAGGGTGCAGGGCCTGAAGTTAGGAAGACCTAAATTCAAATCCGGCCTCCAACACTTATTAACTAGGCGACCCTGGGCATGTCACTTAACTCTGTCTGCCTCAGTTTCCTCAACTGTAAAATGAACTGGAGAAGAAATGATGAAACCACTCTAGTATCTCTGCCAAGGAAACCCCCAAAGGGGTCATGAAAAGTTGGATGTGACTGAAATGACTAAACAATAACAAAAGTAAAACTGTTTAATTAATAATAGGTTTGAAAAGGATTTGGTGTTTCGAAGAACTAGGGGCTCAGTGTGTCTCAATGGTACAAGATGGCAACATCGAAAAATGATATGACCTCGGCCTTTGAGAAGGTAGCAGTCTACTGGGGGCTTATTGGCTGTAATGGCAAAGAGGGTATCCAGACAAAATGCTTTAAGAAGAATTGAGGAGATCCCCTTTCTGGGGAGAATCAGGAAATGTTTCCTAGAGTACAGAGTTGTCCACCCAGGCCTTAAAGGGGTAGGATTTCAACAGGCAGAGAGAGATAAACAGAGTTCTCTCCAGACATGGGAAGCAGCCTAAACAAAAGCATGAATGAGCACTGGAAAATTTGCATTTAGAAGATGAGTATGGTCAGCTAAGAAAGCTGCCTGAATGGAAGCAGATCTGCAGCGCCCAAACATCTACTTCTGCAAAAATCTAAAATTCACTCCAAATTGAACATAGATCCAGAAACTAGAATCATAAGGAGAAACTAGGGCAAACGTAGCCATGTCCACCCCACAATTGCACAAAAAGTCACCCAGAATCCCTGGGGCAGTCAGAAGGGAGTCTGCCAGCAAAGCCAGGGCCAAGGTAAGCAAACAGAGCTGCAGTCTCCCAGCAGGCCACAGACTGGCCAGAGACATGGGTAGTCTTCAAGTCTATGTCTGCAGACAGCAAGACTCCTCCTCAAAAGCCTGAGAGGGGTTAGGCTTCCTCAGCAGCCCTAGGGAATGTCACAGACAAGGCTGGAACAGGCCCTGGGATCAGGGCACTCTGTCCTGAGACACAGCAAAGGCTCTGGAAGAATGTGTGCTTTAAACCTCAAAGATGCACTATACCCTGGGAAGTAGAAGTCAGTTTAAGTCCTCAGGTACCCCAGGCTGAGGCCAAATAGAGACAACAACCCCATCCAAAAAGTGCTGCAAGAGGTGGAGCCTAGCCCAGGCACAAAGACCCAATTCAGGAACCAAAGCTAGAGAGATGAATGAATCCAATGTGATAGCAGCAAGCAGAAAAAATTCTTTAAAAAAATCAAAGCTATCTTGAAATCTAGCCTAGGAGAAAGTAACTGTAAGAAGGGACTCAAAGGAAAAAAGAGATTTCCCACAAGGACTACATAAATACTTAGAAGAAATAAAGTAAAAGATTTTAAAAAATGAAATAAAAATCTTGGAGGAGAGAATTAGAATAGTTCTTACTCAAGAAATGGAATCCCTGAAAATCATAATAGATGAAATAGAAATCAATGACTCCATGAGACAGCAAGAAACATTAGAATAAAACCAAAAGACTGAAGAAATAGAAGAAAATGTAAAGATACCATATATCAAAAGCAACTGGACTGGAAAATGGGTCAAGGAGAGAGAACTTAAGAATCACTGGACTCCCTAAAACCTATGATTTTTTAAAAAGTGTGAACTCTATATTTAAAGAACTCATAAATGAATGTTTAGATCTATACAAGTCTGAGTGCAAAGTGAAGCTAGGAAGGATCCACTGACTTGTTCTATAGTAAACTATAGAAAATATTGGCATATAATATTTTAAAAGGCCAAAGATAGAGCCTTAGAACCAAGAACAGACAACCTTGCAAAGCTGAGTAAAATACTACAGTGGGGAAAATGGATCTTTAATGAAACAGACGATTTTAAACATTCCTGATGAAAAGCCCAGAATTGGGCTTATCAGCTGCAAACAATCAAAAGAAAGGTAAACTTATGTGAACAGTCTGTATGATAATGTAGCACTAACATTCTAATAGAGGAGATGAAATAAGCATCCCTTCAGACAATGGAGGAAGCCAAATAGAAAAAAAAAGTATCTCAGAGTAGATTGGTTCTCTGCTGACGGTTTTAAGAGAGGAAAGAGATGGGAGGGTAGAAGGAATATGCTAATGAAGAAAGAAGGAAGAAGGGGGTGGAACTTGCTATGTAATTAGGGTAGGTAAGCAGAAGCAAGCATGAGATGAACTACTCTCCTATCTGAAATGAACAGAGGAGGGCTGAATGCACACAATGTTTTGATGGAGAAATAAAATATATCAAATTCAATAGGGGAATAAATGGAGAAGGAATGAGTAGGCTCCACTAGCTCCTGGTTTTCTTCCTATCACTCTGATAGCAACTCCTTGGTTTCTTTTGCTGGATCTTCACACAGGTCATGCCCTCTGACTGTTGGTGTCCCTCACGACTCTGTCCTGGGCCCTCTTCTCTTCCCTCCAGACTGCTTCACTTGGGGATCTTATCAGCTCCCATGGATTTAATGATCATCTCTACCTTCCTTGCCCCAATCTCTCTGATGACCTCCAATCTTGCATGTCCATTAACTTTCAGACATCTTGAACTGGATATGCAATAGATATCTGAAATTCACTGTATCTAAAACAGAGCTCATCATCTTTCCCCCAAACCCTCCTTCTTCCCTCCCACCTTCCCTATTACTGTCAAGGGACTTCCAATCTCCCAGGATCCTCAATTCCTCACTATCTCTCAACCCCCATATCCAAGTTGTTGCCAAGGCATGGTGATTTCACCTTTGTGGCATCTCTACAATACTCCCTCTTCTTTCCTCTGACACTGCCCCCACCTCATCACTTCACACCTGGACTGCTGCAGTAGCTGCTGGTGGGTCTGCCTGCCTCAGGTCTTTCCCTACTCCAATCTATCCTCCATTCAACCACTAACATGATTTTCCTAAAAGGGCAGGTCCAACCACATCACCATCCTGCTCCCTACTACCTCCAGGAGTAAATACAAAATGTTCTGTTTGGCATTCAAAGTCCTCCACCACCTGCCTCCTCCTACCTTCCCAGTCTTGTTACACATTACTCCACCACCACCACCACCACCACCACCACCCCCCCCCACCCCCGCCACGTCCTCTCTGATCTAGTGACGTGGCTTCCTGGTTGTTTTGTGAACTAAACCCTCTGTCTTGTCTTGGGCCATTCTTCTTGTTTGTTCCCCATGCCTGGACTGCTCTCCCTCCTCTGCTCTGATTCCTGACCTTCCTGGTTTCCCTTAAGTCCCAACTAAAACTGTACCTTCTATAGGAAGCCTTCCCCACCCCGCTTAATTCTAGTGCCTTCCCTCTGTTCATTATTTCCTATTTATTCTAGCTATAGATTGTACCTGTTTTTTGCTTGTTGTCTCCTCCATTAGAATGTGAGCTCCTTGAGGGCAGGGACTGTCCTTTGCGTTTTTTCATATCTCCAGTGCTCAGCACAGTGCCTGGCACATCGTAGGTGCTTTATTTTTATGTTTACTGATTGACAGGGAAAAAAATGGGGGTGGGAACTATCATGAGATAGTTACATGACCCAACAAATTTCCTAATTTAGAAAGGGAAGTGGGTGAGAATTAGTCTATTAAGTACTTAAGAAAAAGATTAGAAGCTAAGCAGGAGACCCAGACTGCCCTATGAATGTACTGTAATATTAGTGCACTATAACAAGAGATGACAAGATAATCGCAGAGAATCTTGGGCAGAGGGAAGTGATCCAAGTCAGGAGAACAAGTCACAGGAGGACATTATGAAGAAAACACCTTTGAAACACTTCAAAACTTCAATCAACACCATAAGCAAGAGTGTCTCTACACAATCCATCATGGAGCATGTTACACAACTCCTGAGGGAGAGGGGACAGACTCAAGGGTCAGATCCTACAAATTTGACTATGCTTATTTCTTGGGAAGGTTTTTCTTTCCCCTGAGTGGGTCTGGGGCATGGAGGAGGAGTACCAACAGGGATGGCAGCTCCTTCCCCCACAAAGAAGTTCTTTAAAATGTACAGAAGAGAACTGAAGGGGGTTCAGAAGGGAGCACAGACAAGCAGTTTTGAAACTCATTATAAGCCCAATGGCACGAAATGGAGACCCATGGTTTTATACGTAATATTCTTCTTGGGTGTATGGAAACACTCATTTTTGAAGACATTAGGTTTGGAATTTTAAAAAAAAAGATGACTTTGGTCATTGAAGGAAGGAGTAGAGGGAGACCAATGTGGAATGTATTATCCTTGTTCAGGCAAGAGGTGATATGGGCCTGAACTAAGATGATGGCAAGAGGTAGATGGATTTGAGAGATGATGTGGAGGGAGTTAAAAGGACATGGAAGATGGGAGCGAGGAGAGTCCATGATGACTCTGATTTCAAACTGTCATGATGCAGAGGATGGGGTGCCACTAACAGAATGAGAAATCAGGAGAGGAAGGTTTAAGGGCAAAAATTCTAAGTTCAGGTTTGGGCAAGTCAGATTTGAAATGCCAGGAGCAGAGAGTTGCAATCAAGATTGAGATGACTGGAAAGATAAGATAGGACTGAGTTTTAGATAATTTTAAATGCCAAATGGAGGGCTTTAGGTCTGACTTTGGAAGGAAAGGGAGCCATTGGAATTTATTCAGTGCATGTGTGGGAAGACCACATCAAAAGTAGGCTTTAGGAAAATCCCTTTGACAACCATGTGGAGGATGCATAGGGGTAGGGAGGCTGGAGGCAGGGAGTCCAGACAGGAGGCTGTCAAAACAGTCTAGATGGGAAGTAATGAGGGTCTGTTCAGGGGCAGAAACTGTGTGAATAGACAATGGAGGATGTTAAAAGGGCAGAAGTGACAGAACTGAGCAAGATTTGGGAGACCAGGCAGTTAGGTCACAGAGGATAAGGACTGAGAAAAAGGTGTGGTTTGTGAAAGGGGGAAGTGCTGGCTCTGGAGGAAGCCCATTCCTCAGTTGGATATAGCAGGAAGAGCCCAAGGTGGGAATGGAGACAAGAAGGGTCCCCCCACCCAGAGCAGCCAAACAGCCTGGGGACCTCTTATAGGTCAGATTCCCTGCTATGGGAGGGAGCTGAAGTCAAGAGAAAACTTGCCAAGGATTTTAAGGCACCATCAGGCTCAATACAGACAAGTGGAGAATCACTGTCCAACATGGTCACTAACCTGTACTCCCATGATCTCCACAATCCACATCACATACCCAAAGCAAATATTCCTCACATCTCAGGACCTAAGCTTCCTCTTTCATAGAGGTCTGGAGAAAATCTCCTCCTTGGTGGGCAAATGCCCATCTTTGCTGACTTTTTCTTACCTGTTCCCTACATCTCTTCACCTTCACAAGGCAGAGGAGATACAGTGGAGAGGAGGAAGGAACTTGGCATCAAAAGTCTTGGATTCCAATCCCACCTCCTCCTTCTCAGTAGTTGGATGACTAAGTCCTATAAGCTGTGTGCCTCAGTCTTGGGAGTAAGGGTCATCATAGTACTCCTTACAGAGTGGCTGGCCAGTGTTTTCTCAATGTCAAGGCTCTCCATAACCTCTCCTAAGACTTCCTTCCAGCTCCTGATGCTCATTGTGGAGGAGGCCTCACCTTTTCTTCCACCTTGGGTTCTCAGAGACACCAGGAGGATTGGCCTCTTGGTGCTTAGTCTCACCACTAGAGCCTCACAACTGGGGCAGTTTCCCTGGTCTCTAGCTCCTTTCATTTTTAATCAGGGTCTTCCATCTAAACTCTCCCGCCATGAATCATCTCCTCTAGCCCTGGTGCCTGTCAGACTTCTGCTTGCTGGCCACAGCCTCAGCAGTCCAGTGGCTGGCTCTCGGCTGCCTCTGCCCATCCTGTCACTCTCAAAGATGTTGGCATCCCTGCTGATGAGCCCTGGAACACCCTAATGACAGAGTTCTTGGATCTTTGAGGCTCTTGATTAAGGGCACCACTGACGCCAAACCCTTGCCCTTGGCCTCATGGGATCCTATTCTGCCTCATACTGAGAGAAAGGTTGTAGACATGAAAAGAGGACATAGCTCTTTGGGTTCTGCCAGAATGGATGCCTTTCCTTGAGCATGTCCACTTGGTGCAGGACTTTGCTTCTCCTTCTAAGTGAGGGTAGGGATTTATCGAGAGGAGATAGTAGAGAGTGACAGAGTTGTCCAAAAAAAAAAAAAGGAAAAAGAAAAGAAAGGAGGGCCACTGAAGCATTTTTTCAAGGTGTAGAAGGAAGGCAGGAAGGAAGCACAAAGAGGCAGGATAGCTTTGAAAATCACACGCTGAATTTATTATGTCCTTCAAATGAAAAGTGAGCTGCACACAGTGGAGATGGATCTTCCTTGTCTGCGTAAGTTGTGCAAAGAGATGCTCACTTTACAGAAAGCATGGTGAGGCCTCCAAGAAAGCCAAGGAGGATAGAAGAGCCAGCACAGGGCTTCAGGAGGACCTGAGTGCAAATCCTACCTGCTACACTTTCCAGCTGGGGGAGCATGCGCCCATCTCTCAGAACCTCACTTACCTTGACTGTAAAATGGGGACAAACCTGGAGCACCTACCTCACCAGGCTAGTTTGAGTCCAACATATGGAAAGGCAAAGTCTGACCATCTTAGCTACTGCGTCCTTCCAAGTCTTGGACCTGAAGCCCTACTCCCCAGCCTTATTTCCCTTGCTGGTCATCCTTCCTCCTCCCCATTTAGGGAGCCTCAGCTCTTTTCCCACTCTTGAGATCAGGCTCTCTGAAGCCTAGACTCCATGCTCAGTCACATGCGTGGACCCTCAACCCTGGGCTCTCTGCAGAACTCGTCACAGAAATCCCTAATGTGGGATCGCTCTGCCCAAGTCAAGCATCTTTTTGGGCACAAAGACATTCCCTGGTCTGTTACACGGACCACCTTCCTGGGAATAGGCCGGCAACCCCCTTCAGATGCCTCCATACCCTTTCTTCTTAGCATTCTTGGCCTCCTGGTCCCCATAATTAAGAAATGCTTTTCTTTTCTGCATTCAAGGACAAAGGCCTACAAAAGCTCTCTACTCGCAGACAGAGTTTCGTCTTTCCCCATGAACAACCTCTATTTCTCAAATTTGACACGTTCTTCCAGACAGAATGAGAGGAAACTCCCCAGATGCTGGATCTGGTGGAGAGAAGTCCCATGAGACTCCTGTCCCAGTGAATGACTTTGTAATCCCTGAGCCATCAGGGAACTATTGGCAGTAGGAGTCTTCATGCAGTCGCTCTTGGGAGTTTTGTCAAAATCCTTTAGGGCTAGAAGGCTGAGACCATCAGGAGCTCCCTCCCCTCTATTCGACAAGGAAGCTCACTGTTGTAACAGCCCTTTCCCCAACTTAAATAGAAATGTTTTCTCTCCCTCTCTCTAAGACCCAATGTTGCCCTTGTTCTCAGGACATCACCGTTCCCAGTTTCCATCCTCAGTCTCTGCCTCTCACAGAGCTCAGGACCACCGGCTGCCCCCTCTGGTAAATGGCCAGTTTCTCTTTGGTCATTCCTGCTCAGTTAACTCTTTAGGTGAGTCTTTGTCCTGGCACCCTGCCCCTACTTGTCATAGGCCAAATCCAGGGACCAGTGTTATCAATCTCAGTTCCCTCTTCACCTTGCAGGACCTGGAATAATGCCTCCTCCTTCTTGGATGCTTTCTTCCTTGGTGTGTGGGCCACAGGTCTACCCTGGATCTCCTCACCGACTCCTCTTGCCCCCCTACAGAGTCTTCCTCCTAGGACTGCCTCTTCCCCAAGGAAGTCTACACAGCCCCACAGAAGGCTCTCAAACACACCTCTCCAGCCCTGGCCACTTCACTCTCCTTCATGTTCCAGGCCCACATTCCATGTCCAGAACTGACCTCTTCCTCTTTCCCTAGTGGCCTACGCTAGGCATGATGAGGGAACAGAAGAGGCCCACATCTCCTCTCTGTAGCTCTAAAGGGCAGAGCCAAGGTCAATGGGAGGGAGTTACTACAAGAGTGAGCCCCAAATGGGATAACTGCCTTCCACTGCACCATCCCGATGTCTGCATGGCTGGCAAGGGTTCGAGAAATCCAGCAGCAGATTCTCTCAATCATCAGCTCTTCCCAAGGCATTGCTTTCACTGAGTTCAAAAATCACACCTCAAGGAAAATGTTCAACCTTTTGAGATCCCTCCAGACTCATCTGGTTCTGGATCCCAACTTCTCTTCCACTGGCTCCCAACACAAGCCTCCTGCTTCAGACAGACACTCCACTCACATGGGTACCGTGATCACCCTGGCACTTCTTTATAAGCCATGGTCATTGTCTGATGGTATCCTGCCTGCCTGCCTCTTCAATGAGAATCCTGCTCCCTGAAGGAAGTAATGGCACATGGACAGTGGTCATGGGGAGATCTGCATGATGAATGAGTGAAAGATGAATGGGTTGAAAGAAGACAAAACCCCAAGGAAGGGTATGAGGCAAGCAAGGAGACTTCCCCATTGAGTCTGCCATCGACCAGGGCCTGAATCTGGCTGGGAAGAGATACTTCATTCAGGAGAGGGGACAGATGTGTGTCTACCACCTTGGGACAGAGAAGAAACCCTGACTCACCTGGGATTCAGCTGTCAGAGACCCTTCTTCTCCTGGGATTTCCTCCTGATAAAGAGCAGAATCCTGGAAAGGAAGATCTAGGAGAGAAGAAAGATGCTGTAAGAGACATAGTCATGGAGGTACCTCGCCATGAGCAGGATGCTGTGGTAGGTACTGGAGTTATGGAGCCCCTGCTCTCCTGGAACTTACAACCTGGCTCTCCTCCCCTCTTCTTCTCCTCCTTGGCAGGACCTTGTGTGCCCTGGTAGAGACTGAGGGAGAGAGCATAGTCCAGCCCACAGAGGATGAATTAGTAACGCTGTCCCCACAGGCTAGTGATCTGAACATGTCCCTGGATTAAGTCAAGTTTGGGGACCAGCACATGGGAAGTCACAGGCTGGTTGTCCCCTACACGGCTCAGATCAAATCCTGAGGGCTGTGAACCCAAGGTCATGGGCAGTTGCTGTGTGGGCTGGCTTTGCTGAACTATTTCTTCTACCCGAGAAGATTTGGAGTTGAGAAGAGGGGTGGGGCATGTCTGCAGATCTGTCTGTGGGGTAACAACAAAGGGGAACAATGACTTGTTTTAAAGAATTGAACACAGTCCTCGGTGCCAAGTCATATGACCGACAATGACTAGTGCAATGTATTTTTGTGCTATTAGAAATGAGGATATGAAGAATTCAGAGAAGCACAAGAAGATTCATGTGAACTGATGCACAGAAAAAGCAGCAGAACCAGGAAAACAACACACATGATGACTACCACACCCTGAAAAATCAAAACAGAATGGGGTGATTCTAGCAACCAAGCTAGACCTGGAGAAAAGCTGACGAGGTAGGGGACTGCAGGGGAGAAACGCTGTACAAGCTGTTGTCACCCCAGCTGTGGTGTTAGTTGGTTTTGTTAGGATGCCTTCTCTTTCTTTTCCTCTCTCTCTGTCTCTTTCTCTCTCTTTCCCCCCCTCTCTCTCCCCTCTTTCTCTCTCTTTTTCTCTTTCTCTCCCTCTCTTTCTCTCTCTCTCTCTCTGTCTCCCTCTCTCTCTCCCTTTCTCCCTCTCCCTCCCTCCCTCTCTCTCTGTCTCTCTCTGTTTCTCTCTCTCTCTGTTTCTCTCTCTCTCCCTCTCTTTCTCTCCCTCTCTCTCCCTGTCTCTCTCTTTTTCTCTCTCTACCTCTCTCTCTTTCTGTCTCTCCCTCTCTCTTTTAAAAAGTCTTTGTTACAAGAGATGGCTCTCTGGGTAGGGGAAGAGATATATTTGGAAGTGAAAGTGATTAAAAACCAAATATATCAATAAAAATTAGATTAAAAGGCAGCTATTGACCAAATGGAATGCCTCCAGGAGATGGTGAAAACCTGGATGGTATGAGACTTGAAATGTTGGTCTTTGGAGATGCCTAAAGAGATGAGGAAGGTTTATCCTGGAAAGCGGGAGAGCTAGAGCTCTGTCTTCAGACACACAGAAGGAAATCTGTCCAACAGATCCCTTGATGTTAGGATTCCTGTCCCAGTTTTCTACTTTTCCTCCTAAATTCTCAGTGTGATTTCATAGTTATTATTTAAACGTATGCTGAATTTTGAAAATGAATCCGGAAAAGGATTAAGGCTTCATGTCATGGCCAAAGAAAAAATTAGGACCATCTCTTTTAATAAGGAAACTTAACTTTTTACCTTCCTTACTCAAAGAACGTGGAAGGAATGCATTTTCTGAGTCCTCTGGAGAAATACCTTCCACAAGACATGACCTTTGTTATCCAAGAGGCTGGGTGGCCTCATGGAGGAACTCAGGCCAAGGAATCAAGTGGTTTGGAGTCTTTTTCCTAAATCTAACATTAACTTGTGTGATCTTATGAAATTCACTGTTGTTTCCTCATTTGTTTAAAAAAAAAAGAAGGGTCATAACACCTACCCCAGAACTCCCAGAAGAACAAAACGAAATCACAGACCTATCAAGGGCCAAATAGGATTTCAAGTCAGCCCAGCCAAAAATTGGCAGATGAAGTTTCCAAGTGGGTGGAAGTGACCAAGCTCTAGTGACCTGGGATGTCCCCGTGCCTGTAATGTTCTCCCTCTCCCACTCCCCCTACCTACTTCCTTTAACTCTCAACTAAGATCCCATCTTGTACTGGAAGCCTTTCTCTACTCCTCATAATTCTGTTAATTATTTCCTGTTTACTCCTTGCCCTGTATACGCCTTGTTGGTGTGTTGTCTCCCTCATTAGACTGTGAGCTCCTTGAGGGCAGGGACCATCTTTTGCGTTTCCTTGTGCCCTTGGTGATTAACACAGGGTCCAGCACCTACTAGGAGCTGAGTAACTGGCTAATATTTCTACAGCACTACTTATGTGCCAGCCTGTATGAGACACTTTACACTTGCTATCTCAATTTTTTCCTCCTTGAGGGCAGGGACCATCTTTGGTTTCTTTTTGTATCCCCAGCACTCAGTCCAGTACCTGGTACCTAGTAGGTGCCTCGTAAATATTTACTGATGGATTACTCAAGCATCATGCCCCCTGGTGAGGCCTTCCATTTTACATCTCAGGTTTGTCTTCCCCCAGAGAATATAAGTTTCTAGAGAGCAGGGGGCTTTAACAAATGCTTAGGGCTCCCTGTCATTGAGCCAGGCCCTTTCCCTCCTTACATATGTATCTTAGGTGTTTATCCCTTCTCCCACTAGCTCTCACATCCAGCATGCTGCCAGGCATTGGAGTCTGGTTGTACTCACTGTGGTCTAGATGCTGTGGGGCCTTCGCCCAGATGTCCACCCTCACGGGCACAGCAGATAAAGGTGGTTCCAACCCAAGACCTCTACTTTCACATGCATTTTGGAGTCCTGCCCTGAAGCACTGTTCAGAGGGCTCAGGGATGGATCTCTTTCCTCCCAGGAGGAATTCTGGATGCCCAGAAACACCTTCTTCCACCTTCACTCTCAGGAGGCTGGCTGGTTCCTGTGGGGTCAGAAGCACCGCCATGACCTGGTGCTGACACAACTTCTCTGGGGTGGAAGCTTGGCTCGAGAGGGATCCAACACCCTGGGACCCCCTGGAAAAAACAGGCTAACACGAAGGGATCCAGCAACTTTGAGCAGCCTCCAGAGCCCTGCACAGGTGGCCAAGAGACCCTGAAAGAGATAAAAGATCCACAGGGTGAGTGCCAGGCAGTAGTTTGGCAGAGATCTTGGCTAAGCCCCTATAGAGCTTCTGCTGGCCAGCTGGGGGCAGTGGGCAGCTAGGTGATCCAGTGAGGATAGAGCACTGGGCTTGGGGTCAGGAAGACTTATCTTTCTGAGTTCAAATCCAGCCTCAGACACTTCCTAGCTGGGTGACCCTGGGCAAGTCACTTCACCCTGTTTGCCTCAGTTTCCTCATCTGTAAAATGAGCTGAAGAAGGCATGGCAAATCACTTCAGTAGCTCTGCCAAGAAAACCCTAAATGGACTTGCAAAGAGTTGAACATGACTGAAAAATGACTCAACAATAGAATTTCTGCAGTACTCATAAATGAAGACATGTATGCATGTGTTCTGGTGAAAACACATGCTTATGTGGATATGAGAGAAGACAGTTCCATGACTCTTCTGGATACAAAGGTCACATGCTGACTGTTCCTTAAGCCACAGCCCTTTTCTCACAGCAAGCAGATAACCAACATTTACACAAGGCTTTAGAATCTTCAAAGTACTTTACATTCATGATCTCATTGGACCTGGTTGCAGGGATTCTCGGTGTTTTACCAATAAGGTCACAGAGCATCAGAGCTAGCCTCAGTAAGCATTTGAATTTGGTTCTTCTCAGTTTCCAGTCTGGCATTCTACAGAGAGTCAAAGCATCCAGTGGATGCAGGGGCATTAGTGCACAAACTACCAGCCTCCCAGGTCCCAAGACCCAAACTCACACAAATACAACATCGCTGAATCTAAGATGGTTTGGGGAGCAAGGAGAAGGGGAGAGGTTTGGAGGAAGGAAGAAAGTCTGGAGTAGGAAGGTAGAAAGAAAGGGAAGACGAGGAACCAGGGGATGGGAGGGATGACGGGGCAAAGGAGATCAGGAAGGGCGAATGGGGTCAGATGAGGTGAGCCTGGTGAGAGACAGAAAAAGGGGAGAGGTAGTGGCATTAATGGGGAAGAAAGAGATAAGGAAGGATGGGGGAAATGGGGAGGTATGAGGAGATGGGGGAGATGAGGGAGATGGGAAGAGATAGGGGAGACAGGGAGGGATGGGGAGATGGGGAGGGATGGGAGAGATGGGGAGGGATGAAGGAGGTAGGGAGAGATGGGGGAGATGGGGGAGATGAGGAGATGGGGAGATGGGAGAGATGGGGAGATGGGGGAGATCTGGGTGGGCAGGAGGATTGCGGGGCTCCCGTGCAGGATGGGGGTGACGGGGCAGGGACCTCTCTTGTCTCCGCCCGTCGGCGCCCTCCGCCCAAGGCTCCCCGCCAGCGTCACCTAGGTCGCTGCCACCGTGGTCCAGCTCTCTCTGGCAGCCCGCACCGCCGCGCCTGCGCAGGAACAGCTCCAGAAGAGCCCTACCAGACTGGTTCCAGAATCCTCCTCGCGCTGTCAAGGCCTCAGCAGGAGGACTGTGACCCACGTGGGTGAGGCTCAGAACCAAGGATGCTGGGAAGTGAAGTCCAGAGGGCTTTGGCGCAGGCGCACTGCCGCATCGCTGGGCTAGTGACAGCCCGAAATGAGAGCCCCGTAAGCCCAGTGCGGGCAGCGGGGATTGTGGACGGGGTGATCCCAGCCAGCTCTAAAGCTAGGATGCTACGAACGTCTTGTCCATGTAGACGGCACTCCTGGGACACTAAAACGCATCTCCAGCACCCCAGACGGCCCCAAAGAAATCTCCTTACGGGCAGTCTCTAGTGGGGTGACCACGGGTGATTAACATTTCACTCAAAGGCTTGAGAGGCAGCAGTGACACAGACGATAGAGAACTGAGTACAGTCAAGAAGTCCTAGGTTCACGCAATTTACCTGTGTGACTTCTGGGCAAGTCACTTAACCCCCTAGTACTTCAAAAACAATATACAAGTAAAAGTTGCGGAGCAGCTGTCAATATGCCTGTATAAAGAGTTCTCTGATTAGAAATTCTCTACACCAGTGAAAGTTAACCTGCATTTATTAAGCATCTACTGTGTGTCAGGCACTGTGCTAAGGGCTGGGGATACAAAGAAAGACAAAGGACAGTCCCTGCTCTCAAGGAGCTCCCAGTCTAATGGGAGAGACAAACCCTCAGCGTAAAAGAGAGACATGGTGAACTGGAGGTAATTTCAGAGAGAAGGCACTAACATTGAGAAGGACTGTCAAAGACTTCCTGTAGAAGGTGGGATTTTAGCTGAGATCTGATGGGAACCAGAGGGTGAAGATGAAGAGGGAGGACATTTCAGATGTTGAGGAGAAGCAGAGAAAAGGTTCTGAATGAGGAGATAAAGTGTGGTGTATATTTGAGCACTAGCCAGGATGCCTGTGGATAATAGAGTACTTGGAGGTGAGTAAGGAGTTAGAAGATTGAAAAGGTGGGAGGGTGCTAAGTTATGAAGGACCAAAAAAACCAGGATTTTCTATTTGATCCTGGAGGTGCTAGGGAGCCAGTGGAAGTGATTGAATGAGGGTAGACTTTAGGAAAATCAGTTTGACAGCTGAGTGGAGGTTGGACTACAGTGATCAAAGAGACCAACCAGCAGACTATTTCAGTAGTCCAGAACTGAGGTGGTAAGATGTCTATGGGACATCCAGCTTGAGATGTATAGTTGAGATGTGAGACTGGAGATAAGGAGAGAGGTAAGAGCTGGAGAAAAAGATCTGAGAATCACTTGCGGAGAGATGATGAAGGAAAATACGGGGGCTGATGAGATCATCATTCAAAATTGTAGTGAGGGAAAAGAGAGTCCAGGACAGAGCATTGGGGGACACCCACAGTTAGCGTGTTTGGTCAGGAAGAAGATCCAGCACAGGAGACTGAGAAATAGGGGGTCAGGCAAACAGGAGGAGAACCAGGAACAACAGGAGAATATATCATCAGTGTCAAAGTGTGCAAAGAGGTCAAGAGTGATGAGAAAAGACCATAAGATTTGGTGACTGAGATTATTTGGAGAGAGAAGTTGCAGTTGAATAATGAAGTCAGAAATCAGACTTGTAGAAGGTTTAGAAAAGACTGAGAAAAGAGGAGGTGTAGGCACAAGGGGAGGCAATTATTTTTTCAAGGAATTTAGCCATGAAAGGAAGGAGAGAGATAGGATGGTAGTTAGCAGGGGGGAGTGTAGTCAGTGAAGAGGGGTGGAAGGATTGGAGGTCCCAAAGTGGACAAATAACCAAGGTAAGGATTATAAGGCAAAGGAAAGATCTTTTAAATTGTGATCAGGTAAAGAAATTTGAGTTCATGAACAAGGAATTGGAACATTTGTGAATGATGTCAAGATTGTCACTGCGTGTAGCAGAGGTGTGATGGGGGTCATGGGAAAGGAATGAACTAGGAACAGGGAAGTTAGGATGGTGGAGGAAGTATCAGTATATATGTTAAACCCCTTAGTACAAGGGCAGGGGTTGGAGAGGCAAGACCATGAGTCAGACATCAAACTCGTTGATCTCTCACTCTCTCTGTCTCTGTCTCTGTCTCTGTATCTCTCTCTCTCTCTCTCTCTCCTCTGTTGCTCTGTCTTTCTCTTTCTCTCTCTCTCCCTCCCTTCCTCTCTTCTCCCCAGTGAGGAGGTAAAACTGTTCTGAGTTGCCTTCCCCATAGCCCGGTGGAGGAATTGACCTAATTCCCTCCAGGCCATTGGTGGCTGGCTGTGAGCACAAGGCTGCCCCACTCTCTTCTGTGTTTGCTCTTCTGTTTAGGACACTGAGCAGCAGCCTTGAGATGAGAGTGCTAGGGCCTCAAATCTGCTCTGGCGAGGGTGCTGGTGTCTGGGAGACAAAACCACCAGAAACTCAGAGGAAGGTAGTGTGCCCAGGTGTGGACCTACCGGGAGGGGCTTCATAGAGATTCCCAGCCTGGTAGGCACCAGGCCAGCCGAGCAGCAGAGGGACTTGTTATCATGGAGGCTGTGCCCTGGGAGGAATCCACAAAGGGAGAGAAGGACTTCTGGGGTCAGGCATCAGAAACCACCTTTGACTATGCATGCAGACCTTACACGAGGCCACTTTGGATCCTTTACTATTGCTTCTCTGTAGGTCTCTTCCTGGACACCAGCCCTCTGGGAAAATGCCAGACCAGAGGATGCTGCTCTTATATTTTCTATATGTAGGAACCTCCATCAGAATTAAGGTGGTGGAGAGTTTCCTCTCTGTTATATGTTACAGGAAGGTAACCATCCCACAAGGGGACATAGCCTTATATCCCCAGATGGTTTTACGACACAGACTGAGAGGGACCTCTGAGTAACCCCTCTGCGGACCCCAACCTGGTGACTATGAATGGCCAATTAGGGGAGTGTTCAAAGGGGATGCCATAACAGAAATATTCAAACCAATGTATACAACCAAGGTCAAGACAGCAATCTGCATATATCCTACAGATAGAAAATGAGCCAGGCTCTAAACAGAGCAGTCTGGGTTGCTTTTGGGAAAGAGACAAGCCAGGCTTTTTGATCTGAGAGTCTCTGTGCTTAAGAAGGTCTTTTCATGAGTTGCTTGTTTAAAAAGTGAGTTTTAAAACAATTCTAACAGAGGGGGAAGATGCTTGTGTTGGTGTCACAAGTCTCACTGATTAAGAAGCCAAGGGAGAAGAGGGTATCCCACCTAGGAGAAGCAGCAAGGGAGGGTAGAAGGTAGTGTCAAGGGCTCAAGAAATGTGAAGGGAGGTCTCTGGACTTGAGCAACTAGGTGGCACAGTGGATAGAATGCTGGGCCTGGAATTAGGAGGACCTGAGTTCAAATCCAGCCTCAGATACTTCCTAGCTGTGTGACTGTAGGCAAGGCACTTAACTCTGTTGGTCTCAGTTTCCTCCACTACAAAATGTGGATGACTGCAGTTGTTATGAGAAACAAATGAGATAATATTTATAAAGCACTTAGCACAATGCCTGGCACGTAGTAGGTACTTAATAAATGTTTGTTTCCTTCCTTTGTTGGTTGGGAAGATCCATGGGCATAGTTCTAGGGTGAATGATAGAGGAGTGAGTGGTAGTGTGGGCTAGTGGGAAGGACACTGAATCTGATGTCAGAGGATCATGTCTGTCACTTAAACCTGTGTAGATAGCCTTAGGGAAGGCTTTTCCCCTTTCTGGGCCTCAGTTTCCCTACCTGTAAATTAATGGTGTTGGATTTGATTTCTAAAGTCCCTTCCAGCCTTAGAGTCTATGGGTTGAATGACTCTGATAAAACATAGGGAAACCCATTATAGGCTGGAGTGTTGGTCTGAGATTCCTGGACAGAGTTAGCTCACAACACACATGCACACACCATAAAACCTCTATTCATAGGACTTGGCACTTTGGGGTGTCAAATATTTCCTCCCTGCTGTGCTGAGCTGAAGCTGATACCTGGAGAAAAAGGACTGCTTGTCCAATGCCATGGCACAGACCAGGAAGTGGGATGTACAACTGAGGAGATGCTGAGGTATCACAAGGGTCTTAGGTCATAAACTCTATATGCCACAGAAAGCCCCTTCCCTAATAATGAGTATCTCTATTCAGTTACTTTGCTTACTCTGGAAAATCCAAAGAAAGGTACTACAGGGTCCCAAATCAAAGGAGCTGGATTGGGGGCCAAGCGCTCAGACCCATGGAAGCTCAGTTTTCTCACCTGTCAAATGGAGATAATATTCACATCACCTTTCTTAGGTAGTTGTTGTAAAAAGAGAGTGATTTGCAACTCTTGAAACCCAAGAGGGACCCCCCCACACACACAATCCAAAGTAATGGACCCAACTCCCCTCCTCTCCTCACCCCCAGCATGGCCCCCCATTGCATGAATAGAAACTGAGAGCTTGGTTGGTGTGACTCTAAGCAGTTAGGAGAACAGTAACATCTGACCAGACCGGGGCTGCAGAATGCAGGCTTAGGATCATCACAGAATCAAAGAATTAGAGGGAAACTGAGGCTTTCGAGTCCAATCTGGTCTCCCTTTGAAGAGCTGTCCTTTAAGGCCAAAATGGTCATCTACCCTCCGCTTAAAGACTTTTGGTGTTGAAAGGTCCCCCCAAGGCCACTCATTCCAATGGAATGGTTCTGTGATACATTTTTCTCTTATAAAGCCTATCTCTGGCTGCTATCTCTGTCTATGTACCTTCCACCATAGCTCCTAGATAAGGCCCTCTGGGATCAAGGAGAACAAGCCCTCCCTCATGGCACAGACCCCCAGAACTTAGTACAGTGCATGCCAGTTGATCATTTAACATAGAGGGAAAAATGAAGAAGAAGAAAGAGTTCTCTTTCTGATCCTGGGGTGTAACACCTTGCCTTTTCTGCTGTGCTAACAGTTTTAATCATACTATTATATGATGGCATTAAAAGGGGCATTCTTAGAGGCAACTGTGGTATGGTTGGGAGGCAAGTGAATTTGGAATCAGAAGGAATAGAGTGGAAGCTTCACCATTTTTTGGTAGTCAGGTGACACAGGAGATGAGACTGGCGAATCAGGAAGATGAGTTCAAATCCTGCTGCAGACATTTATTAGCTATGTAAATGACCCTGGACAAGTCACTTCTGCTTTCTTCAATTTCTCCAATTATAAAATGAGGATATTAATACCTACCTTCCAGGGTTATTATGAGGATTTAATGAGCTAAATTATATAAAGTACTTTGCCAATCTTAAAGCATTATACAAATGCAATTGTTACTAAATTTACTACCTAAACCCTGTGTTAGGCCTGGGAAAATTTGTTCACCTCCCTGGGCCTCAATATTCTAGGCAGTAAAATGATGGGATTGGACCAGAAGCCATGTAGGCTATCATCATTTGCTCTAAATCTTATGAACCTAGCCCTGCTGATTAGGAACAATTTTTTATGTTGTTTAGTTGTTTCAGTTATGTTCAACTCTTTGTGAACTCATTTGGGGTTTTCTTTGCCAAGATACTAGAGTGGTTCGCCATTTCCTTCTCCAGCTCATTTTATAGATGAGAAATGAGGCAAACAGGGTGAAGTGACTTGCCTAGGGTCATACAACTAGGAAGTGTCTGAACTCGATTTTTCCTGACTCCAGTCCCAGCACTCTATCCACTGTGCCAATAACCAGTTTTAAATCCGTTTGGAGATCAAGAAAGCAGAAATCTTATATCTTTCAAGATATCTTGTCAAGATGTCTTTTAAGATGTCCAGGACCAAGATAGAGATCAAGCTAAAGAATCTGGAAACCTCTCTAATGACTGATGATTAAAAACCAGACAGATGGAAAATGAACAAAGTTGAACACGAATGGCAGAAGAGAAGGTTTTGGGATTTGGGGAAAGGGAAGTTAACTGTAAAGAATGCTAACCTCAAAAGTCTGAATTCCAGTCTCTTTTCCGGAGGGGAAATGAATAAATTAAATTTCTCAGCATTGTGTTTAGCGATCATATCTATGAGAAATACATAAACATCAGTTATATCAAGCAGCTGCTCAGAGAACACTTGTATTTCTAGCACCCAAGAGTCCTCATTTGACCCGTGAAGTCTGAGCTTTAAACACTAATTGATTGGCTTCTAGAAAATTATAAGCAGTTTCTTTAGACTAAAAGGTTTATATGAAAGAAAGAATTTTTGTGCTGTGGTGGAGAGCATGCTGGACCTAGGAAGGACCTCAGGAAGACCTGAGTTCAAATGTGGCCTCAGACACTTACTGGCTGTGTGACCCTGGGCAAGTCACTTAAGTTCTCTCTGCCTTAGTGCCAGAGGGAGATCTAGTTTCCTGAGTGAAGTTTCTGGTGTTTCACAAGCCCTGTACATCTACTGAAGGCACTACCACATTCAGGACTTCTCTCCAGTATGAATTCTCCAATGTTCAATAAGGTGTGTCCTTCTACTGAAGGATTTTCCGCATTTGATACAAGCATAGGGTTTCATTCCAGTGTGAATTCTCTAATGTCTGATAAGGTTTTTCCTTAGACTGAAAGTTTTCCCACATTCAATACATAAATAAGGTTTCTCTCTAGTATGCATTCTGTGATGTTGAATAAGAAATGAGCTACGGCTGAAGGATTTTCCACATTCATTGCATTTATAGAGTTTCTCGCCCATGTGCATTCGCTTATGTTGGACGAGATTTCCTTTGTCAACAAAAGCTTTCCCACATTTATTACAGTTGTACGGTTTCTCTCTGGTATGAGTTTTCAGATGGTAATAAGAGAAGTGTTACAGTGGAAGGCTTTCCCACATTCACTGCATTCATAAGGTTTCACTCCAGTATGGACTTTTTTATGAGGAGAAAGGCATGAGTTACTGCTGAAGAATTTCCCACATTCACTGCATTTGTAATTCCTCTCTCCAGGATGACTTTCTGATGTTCAGTAAGGGATATTCTCTGAATGAAGGATTTTCCACATTCAGTACATTTGTAAGGTTTCTCTCCAGGATGAAGTCTCTGATATTTAGTGAGGGATCTTTCTCTGTTGAAGGATTTCCTACATTTGGTACATTCCTAAGGTATCTCTCCAGGATGAAGTCTCTGATGTTCAATAAGGGATCTTCTTTTACTAAAAGCTTTCCTACATTTTCTACATTCATAGGGTTTCTCTCCTGTATGCATTTGCTTATGTTGGGCAAGATTTGATTCCCACATTCATTACATTTGTATGGTTTCTTCTCCATGTGAACTTGCCGATGTAGAGTAAGGCATGAGTTATGGCTGAAGTACTTCTTACATTGTCTGCATTTGAAGTGCTTATGCTGATTTTGTCGACTTATCTCTATGGGGTCTTTCCTTCCTCTGGCTCCTGTTCCTTTCAACTTGTTGTTCGAAGGACCATCTTTCATGAGTCTTTCCATTAGGAGCCTTTGAAATGATTTTTCTTCAAATAATCCCTGCTTTGGAGTTGATACCTTGGATATTTTAGGCCTAGTTTCTCCTTCTGAAAGAAATAAAAAAGATATATTCTCTAATATTTATCCATGAACCAAGGGCCAGGGGTGGTGAGAAATCATTACAGCAGCAACAGCAGGGGAACAATAAAATTAAAAATGATGCCCAGATGGAAATTGGTCTTTTCACAGTTCTCAAATGCAACTCTGTAATCATTAGAAAGGCATGGGTAGGCTGTATGTCATGTCAGTGGAGGGAGTACCGATATTGATGTAATCAGGGATCCTTGAAGTGAGATAATTGCTTAAGGGCTGCCATAGACAAGGCATGCTACAAGAGTTCAGAGAGGGCTGAATTCATTGTGCTGCGGAAGTTATGGAAAGCTTTGGAATGGAAGACATTTGTGTTGAGTCCTAAAGGATGGGTAGGATCAAACAGACAGAGGGGGAAAGCATTCCAGTTTCAGGGATCAGTATGTAGTTGGTTTTAAATATGTCCACTCTGAGATGACGTCTATCTAGAATAATAACATCTACCATTTATACAGAGCTGTGAGGTTTGCAAAAGGCTTTACAAATATTACCTCATCTGATTCTCATAACAATCCTAGGAGTAAGCGCTATTATCCTTACCTCCATTTTCAAGATGAGAAAACAAAGGCAGACTTGTCCATGAATGCATGGCTAGTCAGTTTCTGAGACACGACTTGAATTCAGGTCTTCCTGACACTAGACTCAGCTCTCTAGCCATTGGACCACCCAGCTTAGATTTCCATCTAAATGAAAATACCCTGCAAACAATTCAGCATCTGCAACTGAAGGTTAAGGCTGAAGACAGATGGAGATTCGGGAGTCTCATGAATGTAAGAGATCTTTGAAGGGGCATTAAAATACTGCCAAGGGAGGCAATGCAAAGGAAAAGAAGCAACAGATCTGATACTAGACCTTGGGGAATACTTGTATCTTCTTCAAGTTTAGAAGGAGGAACAATAATGAGGTGAGGGGGGTGAGACAGGGGAGGAGCATTCAGAACTGCAGCAGAGCAGTATTCTAGTAATTCTAGTTTCTAGGGTGGTGAATCAAATAAGAGAGTTCTTAGCATACGATGTTTTGTTCCTTTAGGAAAGAAGAGAGAGAGTTTGGGGGACTGACAATCTACTTGCCATCAAAGGGAAGGCCTGTGATTTAACTGTCATCTCTGAGAGGACTAAAGGGAAATTCTTTCCTGAAGAGACTTGGACAGTTAACTGTGTGAGAGAATGAGTCTAGGAGACCATGTGAGTTAACTGTCATTTTTGCCAAAGACCGCAGAGGGAAAAAAAAGACTGAGAACCTAGAAAGGAGTCCTGAATTTGGTGGTTAGAAGAATTTGGCTAAGTATTGTTTCAGTACAGTGTGAGGGAAGCAAGCCAGGTTGCAGAGAGGAAAGCAGTGACTAAATGTAGGTCAGAGATCTATAACTCTAGTTCAAGAAATTGTCCCATAATATAATAAGCTGTACATAAGGAATCACTGGGAGTAGGAGCTCATTTTACATTTGAGGAATGTAGATTCCCAATATCAGGCAATTCTTGAATTTTTTTTAAATGAGGAAAAACCTATGGATTTTGATGACCTTTAAAAGAACAGTTTTGGTATCGAGTTATAATATTCTATCCCTCTGGCCTTTGCAGTCCCCATGGCCTCATATCAGAAGTCTGACTGAAAGGACTTATGGAGTGCAAAAGTCACAGGGATAGTATGTTATCGGGGAGAAAAGTATTGAACTTAGAGCCAGGAGAGACTGAGGTAACAATCTCTGTTGTCATACATAGTAGGTTCTGTGGCCATTGGCCAGTACTTTTTGGCCTCAATTTTCCTGGATGTAAAATGAGGATAATTCTTGTACTACCAACCTCACAGACATTTTAAGAGGAATATGTGTTAAATTCTAAATTACCATATAAATACAAGATATAACTTAAAAAATTTTTTGAGGCACGTATGGACAAGTGGTTTGGAAGTACAGTCAAGGAGTACAGACTTCTCTTTCTAGAATCAGACCCATGGCTATAAGGTATCACCTGCAACCCTTTTTCACTTTTCGGCAGTGTTCCTTAGAGTTGTGTGATCTGAGGGCAAGCACAGTGCAAAGTGAACATGCTTTATGTTCAGAACCAAGGCTGCAGTGGAGTTGTGCAAGGCAAGCATTTCTAGAAATGCCTAGGATTCATTAATTGTTTGTCTTTAATTAATTTTCAGTTGTTGCACATTCAGAAACCTTTTACTGTTGCCAAATTTTTCATAACCCCATATGGGGTTGTGACCCACAGTTTAAGAAGTGCGAATCTAGTTCAACCTGGCCTGGACACACCTCCCATGAGTGGCCATCCACTTTCTGCTTAAAGCCCTTCTACTTCCTAAGGTAGGTTATTCTATCTTCGGACATCTCTAATGGTTGGGAAGCCAAACTCCAGGTCTCCATTTGAGAGTCACAATAAAGAGATGCTAAGCAGGCTAACCCGACGGCTTACCGGAGTGAAGGATCAGAAAGAAAGGTAGATTATAGCATTCTGAAGAAAATGCTGGTCAACTTTTCAAAACTTTCTCCAACACTCATTGACTGGCTGATCTTCCAGAGACTATCTCTTGAATACTATGCTGCTTTCGCTCACGTAGACAAGTGAGTCATGGGATTCTTCTCTTGCCAGTTTTCTGTAGATCAGATATCCAAGGTTCCAAATGGAATATGACCACAGGTTTGGAAACTACAAGACCTGCTCATGAAAAGAGATTCCAGTTATCATTAAGGTTGCTTCTCTAATGACTTTTCATTCCTGGCATACCATATTAAAATAAGGGATGCTCTTCTCTCACTACTACTCCCCAAATGTTTCATAGATGTCTTCTTGCCATACTACTAAGCATCTTTTCCCTCTGTAATCCCCCTCTCCTTCCAGCAGATCAATACTAGCACTGCTTCTGGAAAGGAAATGTCAATCCACTGACCCATAGCCCCACTCAATATCTTTGTGATTCTCTAGACAAAAACTTCATTCTCCAGTTACCACTCTCAGAACTCTACATATTGTCAGCTCCCAACAGAATGTAAGTTCCTTGGGGTCTAAGACTCTCTCTGTTGTATGTGTATCCCAAGCATTTGGTACAATGCCTGGAGCAGAGGAAGCATTTAAATGCTTCTTTTGGTTCATCTTGGAGACTTTTGTCCTTCTTCTAGGCAATGATAGCATGTGATCTCATGTGGCAATAGCTTAACCTCAATCACTTCACTAGCTCCTAGACTTGTTACTGAACTGGCAAGTTGTTAGAAGGGTAACAAGTCTGTGACTTAGTGGGAATCAGGGCTGAAGGAATCAGTGATAGTCATCATCTTCAGGAAAACATCATCAAAAAGTTGGAAATTCTCTCAAAGATGGAAGGACCTGCCTCTATTATCTAGTACAGTCAATAATTAAAAAACCAGAATCCCGGGAGATGGGGAGTGACGTTAAATTCAGAACAGGTGCTGTGAGATGACAAGGCAAACTGATTCTCAGTCAGAATGAAGTCTGAAAAATACAATATTATGAAAATGGGGCAACTGGCAAAAGGAACTTCCAGGAGAGCTAACACTGTGACTGTTCCCTGACTGTAGCTCTTAAAGAGAAGGAAAAAGTTCACACAACTTGTAACAGAAAAGAAACTTGTTCAGAGGGAAGGACTCTGGCTCCCTCTTCAGAAAGGTAAGGAGCAGCCAGTGGAATCTAATAGTGGTACCATGGAGAGAGCACAAGATCTGAATTCAAACCCTGCCTTAGTTACTGACTGTGTGAACTTGAGAAAGATTTCATCTCTGTAAGCCTCAGTTACTTTATTGGTAAAATACAGATTCACATTGATGATCTCTGAGGCTCTTTCAAGTTCTACATCTGTGATCCCAATGTTCTTCTGCTGCATGACATAGAAACAACCTCACCTCTAAGAGGTGAAGCATCATCTCTAAAGCACAAGAAATACACCATCATTAAAACGGCAACCAAGGTAAGAGCTGCCAGGAAACACCTTCCATGATGTAAGTGAAATCCCACTGAATGGCTGCAGGATGACCTGACTCTGCTGTCATCAGCATGGAGGGCATGACTGGCGTATCTGTAGATGGCACAAAGCTCAGAGTGAGGGCTCCATACCCTGGAGTAGAGTCAGGATTCCAAAAGATCCTGGTGGCTACCACATGGACTGGAGTAAAGTCTTACCTCTGGGTTCAAAAACATTACCTTCACCAATCCTAAATGGAGAAGGTACATTGGGCAGAAATTGGACTGAAAAAATATCTGAGGGCTTTTGTGTTCGTCCTTTGTTTCCGAAGAAGATCATGCCGTCAGAGAAATGATGACTTGCACTTGACTTTGTTTTGAGGGAGGGAGGGCTGAATGGGGACTTTAGTGCCCTCTAGGGAAGCTAGGTGGTGTCATAGTGCATAGAGCACTGGTCCCTAGAGTCATGAAGATCTGAGTTCAAATCCAGCCTGAAGTGGTTTGGAAGTACAGTCAGGGAGTACAGACTACTCTTTCTACAGACTCATGGCTGTAAGGTACCACCTGCAACCCCTGAAGGAACTGAATTGTTGGGCTGAGTGTCCTTTGCTGAGGAATCAGGGATGGACATGAGTCCCTCTGGTTGTGAATTCATGTAGTTGAAATGCACACACATGTACATATATATGTGTATGTGTCCATTGCCTTTGCATTATCTTTACTGTTAATGCATCATATGACCAGTAATATTGATATTTGTTTAAGCCTATGAGAATGGTATTTCAATACTGAAAAAGGAGAGTATATTTATGAGAAACCATGGTAGGGCTTTGGGATAATCAACAAATAAGGGAGATGTACTTTTAATAATGAATAAAGCTATATCACAGATGACTGCCTTTGAGCCAATGTAAGTTAACTAACTATTAACTTATTAACTAATAAGGTTAAGGAGTGTGCATGAGAGGGCTAGGTACTCCTTCCTCAAAGATATTGTTCTCATTTTCTAACACATACTCATATCCCTTTTTATAATACTACAGCATTATAGCATACAACTGCTACATGTCAGGGTTCATCCTGTTACCGGAGTAGAATGTTTAAAAGTCTAATACGTATGCAAAACACTTTTAAAACCCTAAAGTGCTATATAAATGTTACTTATTATTGATTTCCCTATGGGAGGAACCAAGGGGGGCTAGGGATACCAACCATCTATTTACTGGGGGTTAAATCACATAAATCCAGATTGGCCTAGATTTTCAGTCATTGACAGTTGTGTCTGACTCTTCATGACGCCATCTGGGATTTTTCTGACCAAGACACTGGTTTGCCATTTCCTTCTCCAGTTCATTTTACAGATGAGAAAACTGAGGTAAACAGAATTAAGTGACTTGCCCAAGGTCACAAAACTAGTAAGTGTCTAAGGCCAGATTTGAACTCAGGAAGATGAGTCTTCCTGACTCCAGGACTGGTGCTCTATCCACTACACCACCTGGAAAATCCCCTCAAACACTTTAAATTGCTCCATGTGAGCAGGGGCCATGTCTCAGTTTTTCTAAGACAGCTTCAATGTCTCTCATCCCATACCACCAACAGATGAAGACTTTTTTTAAAGGGAGAAAGGTTTTTTGGTAATCTCATAAGTGGAAGGAATAAGGTATCTAACTAAAGTAGAAAGGACCTCCCACTTAAGCCTTCAGGCTGTGGGAATATCCTTGTCTTGGCATCAAGATGAATGAAGCACCCCTCCTTGCCTACCAAGAACTTTTAAAGTATTTCCATACCTTCTTTGAATTGCATCTGTTTTTCTTTTTAAAAAACAATTAAGTCAAGTCAAGACAGACAGCATGGTCTAATGAATAAGGAGTTGGCCTTAGAGTCAGGAAGTCCTGGGTTCAAGTTCTCTTGACTCCCACAGGCTGGATCAAGTCACATCATTCCTTGGTGGCCCAAGAAACTCTAAGACCATTTATAGCACTAGAAGAAGTTCTTAACTGGGACCTTCCTATGGCCAAGTGATCACAGGTTACTATCCCAAAGTGATGTTGAAGTGTTTCTGGAAGTAGTTAGTGTATAAATGATAAACAAATAGTAATCGCCCTGATTGAGATCACTGACTCTTGGAAATGATGGACTGGTCCCAGGGCTGGACCTTGGGATCTGCACTTTTCCATATCTGAAGCCCTTGCTGCCTTGGAGCACAGGAGACTGAATTATGGGATGGGTTCTAATTCCATTCAATAGACTTTAAAAGCATGCTATGTCCAAGGGAGCTGACTGGAGAGTGAGCTTAACCAGATGTGCACAGATGAGCAAACAGAAAATAATTTTAAAAGGCATACAGCTCTAATACCTGAAAGGGGGGTGCTCAGGAGTGCTGGGGCATAGGGGGCAGCATCTGAACTGTCCTTTGAAGAGAGGTAGGTATTCCAGGAGACCATCTGAGAAGGGATTACATTCTGGAGGAGAAGATGGAATGTCCAATGTAGGGACCAGTTAGATAATGAAAGGAGAGCACGTTGGGAATATACATAAAAGACAGCTATTCTCATGATACAGTGCACAATCTGACATATTCATTTGTCTCTAAGTTGGCAAAAGGAGTCACCATTTTTTCCCTTTGGGAGTGAGTGTATTTATTCAAGGATTGCTCTAGAATGAATGGATAGACAGATAGATAAAGAGGACAGAATAACCTTTATAAATTCTCTGGTGAGGGAGGTTGCAAGGACCATGGTCTACTCTCTTCATATCTGCTGTATCAAGTCCAAACCAGCTCTGAACCCAAGTAGAACATCGGTCCAAAACATGCTCATTGACTGTCTGGTTGAAGCAGAGATGGAGATAGCTAAAGTGTTCTTTTGTTAATAAAATATTGCCAGTTTGGAGAAAGACACTTATTTGAAAAAGGGGAAAGGATCAGAAGAGGGATAGGTGGGGCTGTTGAAGTGCAATAAATCCCTCAGAAATGACTATAGAAGAGAAAGAACTAATGGAGTCTGAATAAAGATTATTATTTTTACTTTTTTCCATGTTTTCATCCTTTTGTTCTACTTCTTCCATAACGTGACTCATGAGAAAATGTATAACCTATATCAGATTGCTTGCTGTCATGGGGAGGGGAAGAAGAAAAATATGGAACTCAAAATCTTTTTAAAAATGAATTTTGAAAATTGTCTCTACATGTAATTGGGAAAAAAATCAAATACTATTAGAAATGGGAAAAAAAAAGACTTTAAGAGTCAGGGGTGGGGGGAAGGGGAAAAACAGATTTAGTGCCTACTGTGTGCCCAGCAGAGACCATGCTAAGAGCTTTGCATACATCACCCCCTCTTGATCTTCACCACGACTCTGGGAGGCAGATCACAAGACAGACTTCTATGTACCCTCCCTCTAGGGTACCCAAGGATTCCCCTTCCTTTGTGATAGGGAAAAAAGCATCTGAAGAAGGGTCCTCTCTTATCTGACCCATGGACTTCCCTGAGGAAAATCCCTTTCCTAGGGCAGAGAATAATCTATGGTAGGGAAACCCAGGAGGAAAATGAATTAACTCAGTTTAACAAGGGGAAGAATGAACTCCCTGTCTTCTGAGAAGCAGAAGCCATTTGATCCTTTTCAGAACTAACTGGGAGGTTCTGATGCCTGAAGTTTCCATTAATCCATGAGCTGCACCCTACAAGGATTTGGCGGGGGTGGTACAGAGACACGGATCTTAGTCTTTTTAATGGAGGTGCCCTCTTCCTGTAAGAAAGGGCCTCTAGCTGTCCCTAGCAGCCAGAAGGAGAATATGATCTAGAATCTCTGGGGCTCTCACATGAAAAAGGGAAAAGCCCATTCAGAACCCTGGAGATGGGGTCCCTTGCTTAGGAAATGATTCAAGCACCAGACTAAAAACTTAGAGACCCATGCTAATAATGACCCCCCCTTATGAAAAATGTGCCCAGATTAGCCAAGGGGAAGGCAAGGAGACCGACTCTCCACATTCCCCTAATTTCCAGACAGCTAGGTTATAGAAGCCTCCAGCTGAGATGCTGGAAAGAACAGAAAGCCCCCAATACACAGTGTGGGCAGTGTCTGGCCTCTCCTACATCAGGAAATGTACTTTCAGAACCCTCAGGGATCGGATTGAAAGAAAGCCCAACCCTGAGAACACTGGGATAGTGTGAAAGAGCTGCCTAATGAAACAGCTGCCAGGAATAAATGTTCCTATTTGAGGAGAACTGTTCTGTTGTGCCAGAAAAAAAGATCGTCTCAGAGCTCAGTCCTAGCTCCTCGGTTTGCAAAGAAGAGAGGGCAGGAGAGAGAGCTCTGAAGGCACAGAGGGATTTGGAGGAGCACAGAGTCCCACTGTCTGACTGACTGATGTGACAGCCAAGGCAATGTGCCCAGGGATGTGAACATGAGAAGCCCCCTCAAACTAACCCTTAAAGACAATTTCAGTTGAGAAGTGGGGGAGAGGAAGACACTTCAGATGTGGGAAGAGGGGAATGTGGAGAGCACAATCCCAGGACATCACCCTAGAATGAAAGATAGACATTGGCTCCTCATGGGTGGAGGACTCAAGACATTGCTGTTATGGAGGCTGTCACAGGTGAAGGCAGCTGGCAGGGCCAGTAGGACTTCATCGTGACTGAGAAATGAGTCATCCATTTCATTCCTTCTAAATTTCAGGCTAAAGCTCAAAGCAAAATCTGGATCATTTTGCACTAGTTATCCTCTGGTTACCAGGGACAGGTAGTTGGCCAACAAGGAAAGGTAAACTCAGGTGGCAGGTTGGGGAATATGCCTGCCTCTCCCCCTCCCCAATTTGGATGCCTCTGCCTGTAGGGAGGACCTTGAGGAAAACTAGCCTGAGTAACAGAAATCTCAAAGTGACAGAGGATGAAAAAGGAACAGCTTTCATGGAAGCACAAGAAAACTGCCCATTTCCCTGTCCACAAAGCACAAAACATTCTCTGGGGAACATACAACGGAAATATCCTCTTCTCACCTCAAATAGATTTAGAGTGCCTGATCACTGAACCCCCAAACTAAAGTCAGCTGAACACTCAAGGGATCACAGGAATATTAATACTCATGACCAATATCCTCTGTTGCTAAGTCTGAGTGGGAAGTGGTCCTTACCTAAAAAGACCATGTTCCTGTAATTCTCTAGCAACACATTCCTGTAGAGATCCCTCCTACCAAGGGTTCAGACATTTCCACTCTTCTTGGGTGAAGTCCACAGACATATCCTTGAATGACATGGATCCCTGAAATACCAAAGGCTTTTTTACTAATATCTTTTTCCTTGCCAATATTCTACTGATCCTTCTCCCACCTTTAGAATGTTATTGCTTTTAAAGGGATTCTAGTATTTTGTGGGAAAAGCTTGGACTATCTAAACTTCCAAGGAAGATGGACTAAGCAACCTTCAGTCAAATTCCAAGGTTCTAAGATGTGGCTAGATAGAGAGAACAGTGGAAGTGGAGACAAAAGAAAGGAAAAGCATGTAAGATAAATGTGGTTTTGATTTTCTTCTTAATCCCAAGGAGGGATTAAGAAGAAAAAGAAAACTGGAGAACCATATCACTAATGGATATTATTATGTATTGAACATACTGATTAAAATAATATGAAAGACATTATAGCAATATATCTTAAAACATTATGACCAAGGAAGATGTATAGTAGAAATGCAAGGATAGTTCAACATTAGGACAATTATCGTAAGAAATCTTATTTTTAAAAACCACCAAGATCACATGATTATGTTGACAGATGCAGAAAAGAAATTTGATAAACTGCAGCCATAATTTTTAAAAATACTAAAAAACTCAGAAATGAAAGATTTTCATCAAATATGATCAAATTTGTTTAGGTAAAGTCATGTTCTAGCACTATGTGTAATGGAGAAACACTAAAAGTTTTACTAATAAAATAAGAAATGAAAAAAGGATGCTATTGTATCACCATTATTATTTCACATACTACTTGAAATGCTAGCTATAGCAATAAGAAGGAAGAGAAATTAAAGGAATAAATATTATGAAAGAAAAAGCACAATAGTATCTAACTCTACAGACATGATAATTTACTTATAAAGCATTAGAGAATCAAGATGAAAGCTGATAAAGATACTAAATAAATTCAGCAAAATAGCATATGTAAAATAAATCCATAAAACCATTAATGTTTAAGTATTATTAACAAGATTCAGTAAAAAGAGAAAGAAATTCATTAAAATACCAACAAAGTTCGTTAAATAGTTGGAAGTTAACTTAGCAAGTCTTACACTAGGCTTAAGCAAATATAACAACAAAACTATTATAACAAAAATAAAGGAAGAGAAATAATTGATGAGGAATTCTATTTTCATGGCTGGGATGAGCCAACAAAGTAAAAATTAGGCCACTCAAATTACCCTACAAATCTGGTGTTATAGCAATTAAACTGACATTAATAGAATTGGATAGAAAAACAAAATTTATTAGGAGGAACAAAAGATCAAGAGTGCCCAGAAAAATCACAGAAAAAGTAGCAAAGAAAGGAGGGGTTGGTACTATCAGAGTTCAAATTACATGAGTGGCAATTATCAAAACGATCCAGAATTGGGTAAAAAAGTAGAAAAGATGGTAAATAGAATAGATGAGATAAGCAAGACTTTGAAGGGAGGGCATATAGCAGTCTAGTCTCTGATGAACCCAAGAAACTGAAGTACTGGTAAAAAGAATGCTAATCAATTGTCTCTTTGGGCAAAACTGGTTAGCAATTTGGTGGAAAATTAGTTCAGACCATATGTAGACCACATCATATACCATATACCATAATAAATTCCAAATGGATACGTAACCTAAATATGAAATTAGGGAAGATAGGGTTGCATCTTTCATAATGATAGATAAAATTCTTAATTTGCCACAATACAAGGAGTAAATAACAAAAGATATAATGCATAACTCTGAATATACAAAAATTAAAAATGTTTGCATAAATAAAAGAAATGCAGCATAAATTAGAAGAAAAGGTATGGACTGCAAAAGAAAAATCAGAGGAGAAATGGAGGATGTACCTTTCATAAGTGTGGTTAGGGAGAGGATTCTTAACCAAACAAAGAATAGAGGAGATGATAAAAGATAAAATTCACAATTTCAATTATATAAATTTTAAAAGCTTTTGCATGGACAAAAGCAAAGCGCTTTATGTGGAGAATATCTTATTTGATCCTCAGAACAACAAGGTGAGATAGGTGTTACAGTCCAATTTATCTTCATTTTATGGATGAAGAACTTGATAAGACCTTCCAAATAAAATCAGCATGCACTGTGACACAAGATGACCTCAATGACCTCCTTTGTGAGATAAGGAGATATATATGGGAAAATATAATTTGACAAAAGAAAGATATGCGAAAGGCCAAACACTTGTACATTATATAGAAGCCTCATATCTTTACATCATGAATACTTTCTTAAAAAACACATTGATAGAAGCTAGACATGGTGATCATCAAATAATATTGCAAAGTGTAAAAGTGACTACATCTTAAAAGGCAGGAGAAGATTTATATTGATATCAAAATTATCCTAGTCAGCATGGAGCAGTAGTGGATAAAAGTACTGGACCTGGAGTCAAGAATACCTGAATTCAAATCCAATCTCAAACACTTACAAACTGAGTGACCCTGGGCAAGTCACTTCACCCTCTTAGCCTCAGTTTCCTCAATTCTAAAATGAGCTGAAGAAGAAAATGGCAAAACCACTCCAGTATTTTTGCCAAAAAACCCCAAATCCAGTTTCAAAAAGTCAAACCTGACTGGACAACAACAAAAAAGAGTCAGTTCTTTGCTCACAGTCAGACAATGGGCTTGTCAGAGTTAAGTTCAAAACTTAACCAAGAAGAAAAAATAATGAGAAAAATATGTTATGTACAATTAAAAAGACTTAACCCTGATTTATTTAAACAAAGTACTGAAAAATGTTCTAAATGGAAAGCAATAGCAGAAATGACATCAACTCTGATTATAATTTCATCCAGAAGTTAAAGCAATGCAAATGAAATGCCACAACAGGGAAATCAAATGAGTCCAGAAAGCATCTTCATCAGCAAATATTTGACATACTTGTCATACTGAGGGAGGTGGCTGGATTAGAATAAAAACTTGCCTGTAAAATCCTATGAGGAATAATGATGGATGATTATGAGTAGCATTGTCTCATAAGACAGAGAGAGACAATGGAGGATAAAACCAATTTAACAAAAGCTTGGTAAAATTTCCAACTAAGCAAAGTCACCCCAAGGGTGTTCAAGGATCAGATGGAAAGAGAACTAGAAAGAGAAAAAAATAGAAAAGATTTGCAAAAATCATTTCAACAAACTACTTTTTTTCTGTCAAGGGCAGTAGAACCATCACACATGTTCATCACAGTCTCTGAAGAGACAGAAGTAGCACCGAGAGAACAAAAAACAGGAAAAGTAATTGAATGGGACCAAATATATACAGAGAGGATCATGTCAGAGGTGATTCAACTGTGAGAGAGTCATGGGACACTGTATCTGAAGGAGAAGAAAATTCTAAAGTCACAGAAAAGTCTTGAACTTCATAAATACTCACCCCACCCCGCAAAAGTTATCCAACAAATATCAATTACCACTGACTTATACGTCTACTTTCTCATCAATACAAAATCTTTATGAAGGTCATCTATAAATGAATTTAAAGAATACTTGATAAGGGTATTCGTAGGCAACAAGCAGTCTTTCATAAGCGCTATTCAACAATGGACCATGTGTTTGTGATTTTGCAATTAACTAAAAAAAAAATAGAGAATGTAAGATCCCATTGTGCTTACTCATTGAAAAAAAGCACTTAATTCCATAGAAGAAGCCACAGCCTTATAGACTCTGTTTTGGCAAGGTGTCTCCCACCCACACATGAAGAACATTAAGGATTCCTTACAAGATCTCACAGGAGAAATAATCCTGTTCAATGGCCCTGTAATATAAACATCACATAAAGCCTATATCTGGAAATTTCAGCTTGCCAAAAGCAAGCCTCCCTATGATGGAGGAGATCTAGTGCAAAGTTTAGAACAAGGAGGGATCTCCTGTGGATGATGAGGTCCTCCAGAGGCTTCTGCTTGGAGAAGAGTCCTCGAATATTGCAAAGCTTCTTGGAAAAGGTCTACCATCACTCAAAGGAATTTGGCTCATCCATCCATACAGAGAAGACCAAGTGGTTGAAGAATATTTATTGCCTAGATTTCAACAAGCATTTCAGTTAACATCCTCTAGATAATATCCAGGGGTATGTGTATCTGTGACAGACAGTAGAGCTGGGCAATGTCTTGAACTGAGTTGAGAAGGAAGAGAAGACTAGGTGGAATTGCTTTGAGAAAATTGCAAAATTCTTTGTCTGAGCCCAAGCTTCCCATGAAATCAAAGGTGCATCTTTTAAAGACAACTACTTTATTGGTATTGCTAATTGGCAGCAAGTCCTGAAACACCCCTGCCTCTCTGAGGAACTAAGGATGAGGGTCACACAACAGGCAATGGTGGGTATATGTTGGCTGCTACAGATAGCCAAAATGGAATTCAGAAGATGAAGAGAAAGGGACGTCGTGAGGAAGAGATGGGCTGTCCATGTGGTTCTGTGGTCAGGAGGAGATAGCAGGGGGATAGCTAGAGTGGGCTTGTGATGTCAAAAGAAATCAATGAAGGCCTCCAGTACGTTGGATGGGACTTTCTCTTTCCTTACTTCTATGGAAAACTTCATGGGGGAACATGGAGGAGAGTCATATGGAATGGGCAAGCACGGGTGGACCAGAGACAATTCCCAGATTAATGAGAATCCACATTGTCCTAAATATTTACAGAGAAGATAATTGAGGCTTGGAATGATTGTGGAACTTGCTATGAGGACTTGGCTACCATGGGAGGGAGATTTGAACCTGAGTCACTTGTGACTACTGCCTCAGCCCACCTGCACTGTACCCAACATGGTGGCAGAAATGACAGCCTTTGGAGAAATGAATGAAGAGTTGGCAGCCTGAGCCAAGGAATCGCAGATTTAACATTGAAAGGGACTTCAGAGGCCATAGAAGCCCACCTTCTTATTCTTCATAGTGAATAAGAGAAATAAATGTTGATTTAGTAAAGAGTCCAGTGGTCTAGTCTCCAAGTCATTGTATCATTCCATTGGATTCAACAAGTATTGTTAAACACTGACAAGGCTTTGTGCTCAGTTCTATTGATGAAACGTGACAGAAGCCTACAATCTTCCAGGGAGCAGGTGATATGCATGTAAATAAGCATTAATCACTAGGGATATATTAATTCCTTCTGAGTCTCCTGTGGCCTGACCTACTCACAAACAAGGAATCCTGTTGTTCTGGGTGGTGACAGTGCCCAAAGAGAGATCAGTCAGTCACTCCTGGTTGCCTCAGTTTCCTGTAAAATGGGGATATAGCACATAACTCCTCAGAGTTATGAGGATCACATGAGATAATGCATGTAAAAGGTTTTGCACCTACGCTTCCTCTCTCCTGACCTCTCAAGTCTTTCAATCTGACTTCTGGTCTCCTATATGACTAAAACAAAACTGCTTCCTTTGGCTACATGACATGAGATCAATTAAGAACACCAACGAGAAAGTAGTAGTAGGACTAGTGACTGGTAGGTCAAGAGGAGATAAACTGAAGGAAGGGCCAGGGGGAAGTGAAGAAATGTCCCTGTGGAGTCCTCCATTTACCAGGAAGGGTCTAATTTCCTAGGGGAGAAGAAGGTGGCTCAGATCCTTGGACAGGGATCCTTTATACAAAGGGAGGGCAATATGTCTGCCCTCTTAGAATGGACCTAGTACTCTGGGAAAGAGATAAAATGCTAACTTACTTGGGGGCTAGCTGTTAAGACCCCCACCCCCACCCCAGCAAGCTCATCTTTCCTCTCTGTACTCCTCTCCTGGTGAAAGGCAACATCCTGGAAAGCTGGAACTGGGAGAAAATAAAGGGGCAGAGAGAGAGACAGAGAGAGAAAGTCAAGGTTAGAGTTGACAATCTCCACCATCACATTCATTTAGTCCACAATATGTGTTATATTCTGGAGATATACAGGGGAAAAATGAAAATTCCTGCTCTCGAGCAGCTTATGCCAAGCTTCATGCTCTGCTGTTCCCAGGGACAAGACCAAGGGCACTGCTGCCTGAGAGCTTGATCCAACATCACTGAATTTGAGAACCAGGAGGAACACCACTGACCATCTAGTGCAACTCATACACCAAGGGAATCCCCACAAAAAATGCTCATAGTTGGTCATTTATCCTTGGCTTGAAGACCTTCAAGTAGGGGGAGCCTCCCACTTCTTAAAGCAGCCCACTCCGTTTCTAAGTTTTAGAAATTTCTTTCTTATGTCAAACATAAATCAGCTTCTTTTCAACCCTGTGCTCTTTCCCATAAACCTGATTTTGCCCTCTGGGGCCAAACAGAATAGAATTAATCCTTCCTCAGCATGATGACTCTTCAAATACTTGAAAACATGGCTTCCTTTTCTCCAGGCTAACCATGCCCAATTTCCAGTGATCTTCAAACATGACCCCTCACCATCCTGGCTGTCCTCCTCTGGACATCTCTGGCTTATCAATGTCCTCCTCAGGGTTCTGACCTACCCAGTATTCCAGATGAGCTCTGACAAGTGTAGAGAACAGTGGGATCTTCATCTCCTTGTTCTTGGAAATTATGACCTTCCTAAAACATCCCAAGATGACACTGGTCTTTTTGGGACCATGCCAACTCCCATGGAACTTGCAGTATACAAATACGCTCAGATCCTCTTCAGAACAAATGCTGTTCTGGTTCCTCCAATGGTGGAGTTATGAGTTATGAGGAATACATGAGATAACACAAGTAAAGAGTTTTGCAAAACAAGATATCCACACTTCCTCTCTCCTGACCCATTATTTTTTGTACCCAAGTGCAAGACTTTACATTTATCCCTATTGAATCCATCTTATTAGATTGAGCCTGAATCTCTAGTCTGTCATTCTCCTTTCAGAGTATCCCTCAGCTAGGCAGTATGTTGACTCACTCATCCAGACTTGTTTATTTGATGATTATACCAAATTTTGTCCCCCTGCAGTCACTGCAGATGCCCAAGGATGAATCATGTCCCTGGACTGATGAGTAGGTGGTGGGGAGTAAAGTATAAGAAGACTAGAAAGGTAGGAGGAAGTTAGGTTATAAAGGACTTTAAATGCCAAACAGAGCATTTAGGAGTGATAGGAAGCTACTGGACATTATTGAGTGGGATTGTGTGTGACATGATCATATCTGGAATTCAGATATAGTCTATTCACCAAGACATGCACAGGAGCTAGATAAATATAGAAAACACTCTTTAAACAAGTAAAGAGAGCCTTAAATAACTGAAAAAATAGTAATTGCACATGAGAACGCTGAGCCAATAAAAATAACAACTCCCCAAATTATTAACAGCTTATCAAAGGATTAAACCATATAAAGCCAGAAAAAATAATGAGGAAATTCATCTGGAAGAACAGAAAAGTAAATAATCTTAGGGGAAATAATGGGGGGACAACCAGGAAGGTAGGGGGTCTAGTACTACCACATCTCAAACTACAAAGGGATAGTCATCCAAAACTACTTGATGCTGTTTAAGAAATGGAAAATGGAATATGTGCAAAGTGGAAGAGATTAGTACACAACATGGAGGAGAAAATGAATCCAGTAACGAGTGCTTGATACATCCCAAAGACACTAGCTACTGCAGGGTACAAACACACTATTCAACAAAAAATGCTAAGAAAACTGGAAAGCTGCTTCCTTCTGGTGGAAACTAGGTATAGACCAATATTTCATACCATACCCCAGGATAAGCTCCAAATGAGTACATAACGTAGAAATAAAGGGTGAAAACATAAACAAATTAGAGGGACTAGGAAGAAATTACCTCTCAAATCTATGAAGGAGGAAATGTTTATGACCAAATAATAGATAGAAAGCAAAAAATAAAAAGATTAAATGGGCAATTTTGATTATGCAAAATTTAAATTTTTGCACCAATGAAACCAAATCAGCTAAAACTAGAAGGGGAGAGGATAAGTGGGGGAAAGTCTTTGCAAGCAAGTTTCTCTGATAAAGGTCTCACTTCTAAGATATATAGGAAACGAATTCAAATTTATAACAAAGGGAGTCATTCTCCAATTGAAAAATGATCAAACGGAATTTTCCCAGAAAGAAATCCAAACCATAAATAAACACACTATCAATCAATCTATCTATCTATTTGTCTGTCTGTCTACAACTCTGAGGTTCTACCTTCTATCTTTCAGGTTGGAAAAGCAGACAAAAAACAAAAATGAAAAATGCTGGAGGGGCTGTGGGAAAACAGGTACATTAATGTACTATTGGTAGCATTGTGACTTGGTCCTAGTCTTATGGATAGTTAGGCATGGCTTGGGTTCAGTAAGCAATGCTCTAAAAGTTATTAAATAAAAGTTATTATTGAGTATTATAGATCCAAGACAAACAGAAGTAGTCCTTTAGATCTCCCAGGATACACATTTTGAGTATCTGTTAATGCATATTTAAGAAATTTTTTGTTTTAAGAATTTCTTTTGAGGTGAAGGAAATAAATAGCTATCCTATACTTGATACCTACTACTTTGTATAATGAATACCCTTCTAGAAGGAATTCTTTGTCCTTTCTTGAAGAAAACCGTCACATCAGGGAGATGATTATATGACTTGTAATTATTCTTGATTTGAGGGAGGGAAGACTGGGCAAAGTCATCAGCCTCACTTTCTCCTCCAGAGTCATCTGGGTCCAGTGGCCAGATATCAATCAGGATGACTGGAGATGACTCAGCATGCAGTGGGAGACCTTGGCCCTGTTAATCTAAGGTCTTTTCAGGTTCTCACTTTGAGTGAGGCAACACCCATTCAGTGAACAGTCCTCTTTAAGAAGTGAGTCAAGGTGATAAAGGCCTCATTTCTAAAATATACAGAGAACTGAGTCAAATGTACAAGAATACAAGTCATTCCCCAATTGATAAATGGTCAAAGGATATGAATAGGCAGTTCTCAGAGGAAGAAATTAGAGCAATCTATAGTCATATGAAAAATACTCTAAATTACTATTGACTAGAGAGATGTAAATGAAAACAACTCTGAGATACCACATCACACCTATCAGATTGGCTAGCATGACAAAACAGGAAGATAATAAATGTTGGAGAAGATGTGGGAGAGTTGGAACACTCATTCATTGTTGGTGGAGCTGTGAGCTGATCCAACCATTCTGGAGAGCAATTTGGAACTATGCCCAAAGGGCTACAAAAATGTACATAGCTTTTGACTCAGCAATACGCTTTAAGGACTGTATCCCCAAGAGATCATTAAAATGGGAAAGGGTCCCACATGTACAAAAATATTTATAGCAGCTCTCTTTTTGGTGGCCAATAACTAGAAATCAAGGGGATTCCCATCAATTGGGGAATGGCTGAATAAAATTCATATATCCCTATGACTATAATGGAATATTATTGTGCTATAAGAAATGATGAACAGGAAAACTTCAGAAAGGCCTGGAAAGACTTATATGAACTGATGCTGAGTGAAAGGAGCAGAACCAGAAGAATTTTGTACACAGCAGTAACCACAGTGTATGAGAAATTTTTCTGGTAGACTTGGTACTTCATTGCAATGCAAGGACTTAAAAAATTTACAATGGACTCTTCCACATTCATAGAAAGAACTATGGAATTCGACTGCAGAATGAAGCAACCATTTTCTTTTGTATTATGTTTTGTCTTGCTTTATGATTTGTCCCATTCATTTTAATTCTTCTATGCAACATGACTAAGGTGAAAATGCATTTAATAGGAATGTATGTGTAGAACCTATATAAAATTGTATGCCATCTCAGGAAGGGAGTGGGGAGGGAGCAGGAAGAGGGGGAGGGAGGGAAAAAATGTAAGACATATTGAAGTGATTGTAGAACACTGAAAACAAAATAATTTAATTTAAAAAAGAAGTGAGTCAAAGTAACGTAAAGAAAATATGTGTAATATGAATTTGTAAGTAGCGTCTATATCAGATTGCATGCTGTCTTGGAGAGGGGGAGAAAATTTTAAACTCAAAATCTTATGGAAGGGAATGCTAAAAAGTAAATACATATATATAAAAAGAAGTGAATCAAGAGATGACCCCTTTAATTAAAAAAAATCAAACTAGGAGGGGAAGACAGAAGTTCCTAAACATGAACTATACCTAAACCATGTTTAAGAAACTGTCCTTGAGAAAATTTATATGAGCTGATGCAAAGTGAAGTGAACAGCACCAGGAGAACATTGTATAGAATAAGACCAAAATTGTAAAAAGTCTAAAAGACTTAGCCACTGAGATTAATACCATGATCCACAACAATCTGAAAGGATTTTGATGAAAATACTATCCACCCCCAGAGGGAGAAGTAATGGACTGTGAGTACAAAACGAAATGGTTTTTTTTTTTTTTACTTTATTTTATTCTCCCCGCAACACGGCTAATGTGGAAATATGTTTTGCATGACTTCAGAGGTAAAATGAGTATTGTATTTCTTGCCTTCTCAATATGTGTGGTACAGAGAGAATCTGGGACTGAAATAAATTTTTAAAAAGTTTTATAAGGAAAGAAGGAAGGAAGAAATTGTCCCTGAAATTCTCGGATGGGGGTGATAAGCCAGAGAGTGTGAGAAAAAAAAGCTTGATTCTTCCCTTTGGAGTTAGACTCCCTGAAGATGAAACTCGGTCCTCATGAATCCAGAGCCCCTTATAGGAAAAGGTCTCCTTAACAAGGAAGCAAGTGGATTAAGTGCCCACTATGTAAGTGCCAGGCATTATGACAGCGACCCAAAGCAAAATACATGTTTACTCTCAAGGAGCTTATAGTCTAATGTGTCTCTGTATCCCCAATTCCAGGAGATAATTTGCCTACACTTAAGACCATAGCTATGACACACGAAAAGCTAAATTTAGATACTAGTGACTTAAGGCCAAGATAACAAAAACCTTTGAAGGGATTCCTAAAGGGTAAGGCCTAGCCCACCCACCCATACTATGAACAGGATTTCAATAGAGAACATTCTTCCCAACAAGATCGTCAAGGCTAGCTGAATGCACAGGGCATGACTGGATGGTGTAGGCTAAATCTATAATCCTTCACCTTTTGCCTTTCTCCTCTTTGGATATTACTCCTCCCTCATATTCTTCTATGTTTCACCTTTCATTTATGCAGTATCCTCCAATAGCAAAGCCTACTCACTGTGCTCTGGACACTGTGACTTCCCCCAGGTCGCCATCTTCCCAGGCCCAATGGTCAGGGTCTACTCTGCTTTTTCACATGAATCTTTGGACCTTGTCCCAAAGCCTTGGTAAGAGGCAGGTTTGTCTCCTCCTAGGATGAATCTATGGTCTCCAGGGACCTCTTCTTTTATCTTCCTTTCCAGGAGGTTGACTTGGTCCTAGGAGATGACCAGAATAGACATCTTCCAACAGTGGGGCACGCCTCCAAGCATGTCTCAGAGGTGGGAATTTTGCTTTAGGGAGGAACACATGATGAGAATTCAATTCTGAGATATTCCGAAATGGGTTTTGCTTGGAAGGAATCCAGCATCTTCAGTTACAGTCCTAGAACCCTAAAGAAATGGGCAATTTACCCTGAAATATAGGAAAGGGTCCACAAGGTAAGCACTAAGCAACAGGAATCTCTAGCAAGCACTCACAGAACTCTTGAGGCTCTCTTAGCTGCCTGGTCATATGTGGAGACATATAGGGGCAGGCATATCCAAGAAAATGCGTGCATGTGAGTACCTGAGAAATCAAGGAAGATTCATGTGAGGACTGTCCTCAAATGCACAGTTTATACACAGTTCTTCTAAGGCCCTAGCTTTCAGTTCATTTCTCAAGGAATGAGGACACAGAGCTTGCCCAGCTAGTTTCTCAGAGCCAAATTTCTTCAATAGGCAATTAGGGATACAAACAGCGTCCCATAAACAGACACACCCACACTCTGGTGTGTGCTTGAGAAGGAAGACAGTAATCATCAATGCTTAAATTTATAAAGAACTTTTGAGGGGGAAAAAGGAAGGAGAATATCTAGAATCTCAGAGAGAGGAGGAGGAGGAAGGGAGAGCTGGAAAGAAGAAAAAGAGGAAAGGGGGAAAGAGAGAGGAAAAGAGGAGAAGAAAAGAGGGAAAGTGGGAGAAGGAAGAGGGAGAAGTGTAAGAAAAAGAGGGAGAATGAGAAGAGGAGGGGGAGAAGAGGGGAAGAGAGAGAAGAGAGAAGATAGGAAGGGAAAGAGGGGAAGAGGGAGAGGGAGAAGAGGAGAAATGGGAAGGGGAAGAGAAGGGGGAAGAAAGGGAGAAGGGAAGAGAGGAGAAGAGAGTAGGGGGAAAATTAGAAGAGGGAACGGAAAGAAGGGGAAGGGGGAAGGGAAGAAAGAGAGGGATGAAGGGAAGGCGGTAGGGGAGGTAAGGAGTAAAAAAGGAGAAGGAGAGAGGGAGGGAGGGAGGTGATGGGGGGGCCATGAGAGGAGGAGAAATGAAAGAGGTGAAGAGGGGAGAGGGGAGAAAGGGTGGAAGAGGAGGGCAGAGGAGAAGGCGGGCAAAGGCAGGGGCAGCTCTGGCACTGAGGGCACAGGTTCAAGATCAGGGTCCCCACACGGAGCCCCCTACCCCAGGGACGTAAACTCTGCACCAAGTCACACCTCATGCCTCGGATCAAGAACACAGTCTTGTCGGACCACTGTGCTTGTGCAAAACAGCCTGCTGAACTTCTATTCCCAGAATCCTTTTGCCATCTCCCGGTGGCCTCAGAGACTCAGGGCTAGCTTTCTGTGTGGGGTGTACATGATCACCTCTGGATTGAGCAAGCAGGAGATGAGAGTTAGTTAGTCCTTGGAAGGTGGGGGTGGGAGAGAACTGGAGCCAACTGTGAAAGGCACTGTGTTGTCTGAGTCCCTTCTATTTTACATGAGAGGCAGTGGGGAGCCACGGAAGGTCTGTGAGCAGGGGAATGCCGGGGAATTAATTTAGCAGTTTTAAATAGGGCCTTCACAGTCAGATTCCTCTCTACCTTTGCAAATCACTCTCCTTCACATGCTCTAATCTAGCCAGATTCGATCCACTTACCTCCCTCCTACTTAAAGATATTCCATTTCATCACAGATGTCTCCTCATCTTTGGACAAGCCCCTGGTTATGTTGGGAGGCCTCCCTCCTCACCCCTTCCTCTCAGAATCCTGAGTTTCCTTCAAGGCTTCCTTCCTGGCTCATCCTTGAGCCAATGGCCCTTCCCTGGTTTTACTCTCTCCAGACTCACCCCCTAATGGTCAGAAACATCCTCCTTGGCCTCCCCAACACTGGATTCAGCTCCCTCTGTTTAGCTGAACATCAGCCCAGGACTTTTTTCTCCCTCTTTCCTCTCATGGTCAGCTCTCTCACTCACCTTCAGTTTCTTCCTTCCCCCTTCCCTCCTGCCCACAAACATGTCCATGTTCCTTCCTTCCAGCTGACCCCTCCATCCCAACTAACTATCTTCCTGTATCTCTCCTGCCCTTTGTGACCAAACTCCTCCAAAAGACAGGCTCTAACAGGCACCCCCACGTTCTGTGCTCTTGCTCTCTTTTAAACCACTTACAATCCAGTTTCCAATCTTACCCTTTTATGGAGACTGCCCTCTCCGGAGTGACCAGTGATCTCTTAGTTGCCAAATGCAACAGTCTTTCCTCAGTCTTTGTGTTGCATGACCTCCCTGCATCCTCTGACATTGTGGATCACACCTCAGTGAGCCTCTTCTCTCTCCCCCCCCCTTTTTTCTCTCCTTTCCTCCTCCCCTCTGTCTCTCTCTCTCTCCCTCTGTTTCTATCTTTCTCTGTCACTCCTCTCTGTTTCTGTCTTTCTCTGTCTCTCTCTCTCCCTCTCTCTTCCTCCTTCTACTGGGTGTTTGACCCATTCTTCTCTGTCTCCTTTGCTGGATCTTCATCCAAGTCAATCCCTGTAACTGTGGATGTCCCCCACAGTGGCCCTCTTCTCCCTCTATGCTATTCCACTTGGTGATCTCATCAGTTCCTGTAGATTCAATTTTCATCTCTCTGGAGCAGTGGACAGAGTGCAGGGCCTGGAGTCAGGAAGACGAGTTCAAATCCAGCCTCTGTGGCAGGGCAAGTCACTTAATGTGATCTAGGGACAGGAAGGGCCTGGTACCTGAGCTGTGAGGCAGGGGAAAGGTGTCCTAGGGAGTGTCGGTCCAGGCAATCTCACTCTAACAGAGGAAGCAGCAGCAGCAGATAGGAAGGGGATGGTAGCTAACAAAGCAGCAACATGAGGTGAGACTGGGCAGTGGGGAGCTGTCCAGGCTTGAGGCGGTGGCCAGTGATGGAGCCCTGAAGGGAGAGATCAGTGCAGGAGGGAGCCACAGGATCACTGAGCAACGATGTGACAGCAGAAGCTGACGCCCACTTATTTTGTGAGTCATATGGACTATGTATGTCTGGGGAAGGGCATCAACTCTCTGGCGATCTTGAATTCTTTCCCGGGAGAGGACTCAAATCGGAGTGGGGCTAAAGTCTAGAATGAAGGTTTAAGTCCCTGGGGACCCTTGAATGTGTAGGAACCCTGAGCTCTTTCCCTGGTTTGAGGGTTCGCACTGTAAGTCTAAGAGACTGTGCAGATCCCAGGGAAGGTAGGAATCACTGGAGTGGTGGGCTGCTTACTCCCTAAGTCCAGGTTCTTTTTGAGAAAATAGGGAGTGACTCTCAGCCCCAGGGTGTGCAGACTCCAAGAGGTACTTAGGGAAAGTTTTCCTGTTTGTCTTTAGGCTTGGAAAAATCTCTTCTGTATTTCTTATTTTGTGTAATGCACAAGTTCTATGTCTCATTCCTTGCTAGTTTGGTGCTTACAAAGGAACTGAGGACCACCAGAAGAGAGTTTGAAATGTGCTCAGTGCCAGTGTTCCGGAGAGGCACAAACCAGAGTGATTACTGAGGAGTCTACAGGACTGGACCTGGTATCTGTGACCCCAGAGCCTCAGAAACATATTGGAGGGCAAATGAAAATACAATAATATAGCATACATTTATTAAATATCGATTGTGTGTCGAGAACTGTGCTCAACACAGGGGAAATACAATGCTTGGATATGACACACTCCCTGCCCTCAAGGAGCTCACAGGCTAGTTGAGGGGAAGGACATCAACACAGGTAGCCATAGTACACGACATCACATAAGCGTGTTAGAGCAACGGAGTCAAACTCAAGTAGCAATGGGGCCACTAACCTACTCCTAAGAATCCCTGTGGGCCACATAATGACTAAGTTTTAAAATGGCACGTTATCGGTGCTTTTTGATCTTTTCAGATATTACACCATAATCTATTTCTGGGGAGTTTTGGGCGCCGTTAGACACTCTGACATTAGGATATTCTAAAACAAGGTGCTGTATGAGGTCAGAGGGAAGACTGTTACCAGGCTGGGAAAGCTTTCTTGAAGAGAGTATTTGGTTTAGCCTTTCCAGACTCATAGAAAGGACTGAACAGAGGCCCAGAGCATTTGAGGCACGACGTCCTGTGGGTCTGTGGGCAAAGTGTAGAAGGGGGAGGACCATGACTGGAGCCTGGAACAGAAGGTGGTGTTGGGCCACAGAGGCCCATGAGGGCCCGGATTAGGAGTCTGGACTTTCCTGGGCACTGAGAAGAGGAGCTGGGTCTATAATGTACAAGCAGAAGGGCCTCTGCCAAGGGTTCTTACCCATTGTTGGGGAGGAAGCCCTTTGGCCATCTGGTGGCCTCCCCTCCTCAGAGTATTTTTTAACATTTATAATACAAGAAATGCCAAATTCCAGTTAGAGGTTAGTGAAAATAAATATGTAGTTTTTTGCAACCCAATTCATGGACCCTCTATGGGACCCCAGGGAAAGGACTCCTATGTCTGGTACATCTTTGAGAAGCGGCTTGGACTTTGGCCTGTGGCCGGCAGGGGGCACTGTTTGATTAACTAGGCACGACTGACAATGGATGCACGTGATTAGGGTTGGGCTAGCTGTTGGCCATTCCAGGGGCGTGACTATGTGGTTGGTCAGCATCCACATCAGCCTGTGGGTGCTTGCTTTCAGCACTGCCCGCCCCTCCAGATTCAGGGCCCTGGTTTTGGCCAAGGCAGGTCCATTCATCCAGGCAGGGAGGGTGGAGCGGAGGGAGAGCTCCGGGAGGCAGAGCGTTTGAGGGCCCCTCAGCCAGCTGAACTGCCCTCCACACGGGTCAGGGCAGAGTGTTCTCTCACAGGCCGTTGAGTCCAACCTGAACCAGGATAAGAGTCATTTCTAGAGACGTTAGGCCTCTGCTTGAACACCTTCAGTGACGGGGAATTCACTATCTAAAGAAGCAGCCTCACTCACTTTAAGATAGCTCTAGTTATTAGAAAGATTTTTCCTTAAGTAGAGCAGCATTTTACCTCTTTGCCCCTTCTAGGTCCTGGTCCTAATTCTGCTCTCTCTGGTTAAGTAGAAGGAAAGAAATCCCTCAGAGGCCTGGGGGAAGAAGTCCCCTCTTCCAGTCCTCTCCTCCCTGGGTAAGATGCCAAAGCAGTTTCTTCCCTGACTCTTGCTCTGGGTTATTGGTGCACTTTTGGGTATTGAGATTCCTGCTCCCAGTCATCTTGTATCTGTACCCCCAGAAACCAAGACCATACTCCCCTTGGTGAGGAGCACAGAATGGCCAGATATAACAGTTATGAGGGAGAGGAGAAGACAGACAAGGAGAGAGAGAAGGTGGGGGGAGCCAGAAGGAGAAGGAGAGGGGAAGGAGGGAAGAGGGGGAGGGAGACCAACAGACAGAGACAGAGAGACAGAGACAGAGATGGAGAGCCAGAGGGAGAAGGAAAGGTGGGAGGGAAGACACAGAGAGAGACAGAGACATAGCGCTAGCGCTGGTCTCAAGCCCCACTGGTCACACCACACGCTGCCTGGCTGTGGATCCCGGGGCAGGTCAATTCATCTCTCTGTGCCCCGAGGCAACTCTAGATCACTACGGACTAGCTGATCAGTGTCAGGAATATCTGCACCGATGAACGCCCAGGACCAGACCAAAACATTTTTTTCCAAGTTAGGGAAGCACAGCTAGGGGAAAGCCCCTGGGTGTGGGGTAATAGCTAGCTTTTCCATAGACTTGAAGGGCTCTCATTTGATACTCACCGACAACCCTGGGAAGCAGATGCTGCTGTGATTACCCCTATCTTACAGATGGGGAAACTGAGGCTGAGTGACTCAAGCTTGGACCTTCCTGACCTCACATCCTGTGTTTTCACCACCTCACCTATAGTTAATGTTAATGGACTCTACCTGGAGGGAAATAAACCCTCGATGCAGCCTTGGCACAGGTTCGAGCAATATTCAGCATGAAACTAATGCTCTCGTCAGCTCCTCTGTAGAGAGAGAGCGAGGAGGAAGTGGGAAAAGAAACTGTTTCTTCTGAGGACTGAGCCCATGGCCCCGTCATTCCTGAGACTTGGAATCTCATCCTGGGCAGACCTGATTCCTGCCAATGGAGGATCTTCCAGTCTGGAGGAGCCCTTCTGGGAAGCCTCATAGGCCAGGGCTCTACCTGGGTAGGGCGTGACAGTGCCCAGGGATCCACTTTGGGCTCAGGAGGAAGAACTTTCTAATGGTTAGGGCTACCCCAAGACCGGGACGAACCACAGGAGGTCAAGACCTTCCTCTTCCCAGAAAGAGTCAAGCAGTAAATGGCTAAGTGCCTTTAAGGGAGGTGTAGCGGGACTGCTACAAGGAACAGGGTCTAGATGGCATCCAGGGTCCCTGAGAGCACGATCCAAACAGTAAACCTCTCTTAGTGAAGGAAACCATTCCTTTTCATATCTCTTCCCTCCCCTGACACCCAACAGGTGTCAAGAATCCATTTTCTGGGTTCTCTGGAGAACTCAGTTCTGTGAGGAGTCATGGATGGCCCTAAGGGAGAGAATTTACACCAAGGAATTGCTTCTTGGCTCTGATCATGTTAACTTATCTTTTGGTCTCAGGAAATTCAAGAGCTTCACTTTTCACTTGTCTTTGTTGTAAAAGGGACTAAGAGCATCGGCCTCACTTGCCTCCCAGAGAAATGGAATCAGCAATGGACAAGGAGAGCCATTGATTTAAGGTCTGGACAGCAAAAGCATGAGGAAGGAGAGGTTTCCAAGGGGGTGAGAAGCCAGAGTAACTCATCTCCCCTAGCAGGGAAAGAGTCTCAATGAAGAATGCACAAACTCCTAAAGACTGCTTCAGGAGCACATCACGGTATGCGGTGGAGGGGGAGGATGGGATGCAGAGAATTCAAGAGGAGAATCCAAACTTTCTTTCCCTCCCCCCTTTCTCTCTCTGCCTCCTCCCTGTCCCTTCTCTTTACCACCCTCTCTCTTGCTTTTTCTTTATTCCTCCCCCTTTCTCTCTTTCTCCTTCTCTTTCCCTCCCCCCCCACTTCTCCTGTCTCCATCTCCCCCCACCCCTCCTTTCCACCACAGGCTGAGGTCAGGGAGATGCTCATTTCTGAAATTCTCTCAAAGGTTCCTTCCCCACCAATCTCAGGTGTTTACTTCTTTTACGGCCTAGACATGCCCTCCCTACACTCATCTATACATCTCAACTCTCTTGTCAAGTTTTTGAGCCAAACTATCTCCTCACTTTGCCAAGGTTTCCACCTTCCTGGGCTGCAAAGTCAGGAGATGCTCTAGGTTTCGGAAGGATGCCTCAAAGTCATTTGCCTCCCCCTGGAACAAGCCCAGATCCCCAGAGACTTCAACCCGTATTTCTCCTCTTAGGAGCTGGGCAGGGGAAGTGGTCTTTGGGGGTCAGCTGTCAACCAGTGTTTCTCCAGAGGGGGAGTTTGTTGGGTTCACACAATCTCTTCAGGAGGGCCTTGACTCTCTGAGGGTCTCAGAAAGGGGCTTCATTAGAGGAAATCCAGCAGCTTCAGTCACACTCTTAATCCAAGGTCAGGCAGAGGTGGCAAGAGACCCTGAAAGACAGAGACCAAAGGTGAGTGCCAGGAGGTCATGAGAGAGCAGGTCCAGCAAACGGACCCAGAGCTCCTGGGGCTGGCTCTAGTGCAATCAGACAGATGCAGGCTTCGGTGGCTGGACAGATGCAGATTTCCCAACACCACAGTGACATCAGAACCTAGCCCAGCAGCCCCACACAATGAGTGTTGGACTGAATTATGCATAGCCTGGGCTTTAGGCCTCACAGAAAAGGTCACAGTTCATCCTAGGTCTTCACTGGGGAGGTCAAGAGAGGAGGAAGAGAGGAGAGGAAGGGCTGATGAGGGCAGGGGGTGAGGGACAGGGGCTAGGATAAGGGGAGGGCTGGAGGACCAGGCGTAGGATAGAGACAGGTGGATAAGAGAGGAGGTGGAGGGCACCCCCATTTTCCATGTCTCCCAACTTAAGCGGCCCCTTTCCTCCTCATTCTCACCCTCTCTATCCAATCCATTATCAAGACCTATTGATTTTACCTATGTGCTGTCAGCTGCTGGCCTGTATATAATAGTTATCACATTTCCTTCCTACAGTTAAGTGATCAAGTTGCAGTCTGGCCAGTGAAGGGGCAGGGCTTGTGACTGGAGTGTTGGGAGGGAGCCTGTGGCCTTGTTTCAGAGGTCTTTTTAGTTCTAGGAGTTTATCTCAGGAGGGCCTGTTCACATGGTACATTCACACACACTGACCCTCCTATGCTACTGCCCTGAAGAAATTATATCCTCTTCCTCCTAACCTTCCTCCCACAAATGTTTCCCTTCTCTCTAGCATGAACCAGGAGATCTAAGTTCCAGTCACCTGGTTCCCATTCTAGTGTCTCTGATGATGGGAGGTGATAGCACATTTCTAGGTGACCATTCTGGGAAGATGCCCCATTACCACCTGTCCAGGGACATGAGCAGGGTGGCTAACAAAGGATAGTTTTCATCCACAAGAGCTCCCCGGTCCCTGCCACTTCTACCATTGTCCAGCTGTTCACCCTATTTGGACACACACTTACATGGCCTTCACTGAGCAGCCAGGACATTCCACGGCACTGACTATTTCCATCTGCTGACCAAATTTCATCTTCCTGGTTAAGTCTGCTGCCAGGGCTATTGGAAGCTCACATCTAAATGTGCTTGTCCTCAGTGTCCCCAGCTTTTGCACAGGAGCCTTAAATTCCTTGATCAGAGACCAAGGAGCCTCTCTGCTTGAGCCTCCAGTCTGCCATGAATCATAACCAAGATTCTAAATCCTTTTGACCAACTGGAAAAGCCAGTGCAGATGTCTGCTATGTGGCTGAAAACTCAGAACACAATGCAGAGGTAATGAAACAAGACAGAGTCCTAGCAAAGAAATGGGCAGAACATAAGGTGCGGCCAGGAGTTAGGGACAGGAAGTCAAGGAGAGAGAATGCCAACCATCCTCTTCAATTTCATGTCCCACTCCCCAGAGGGAGTCTGGGCAGCCTCATGAGGGGGGGGGGGGTCCTTGTGGACTTAAAGGCCCCACAGAGGCAGAAGTAGCTTACCCTAATCATACAAGATGCTCTGATGATCCGTCTGCAGAATTTCATGTCAAATACCAAGAGGAAATAAGAATACTCTTCTTTCTTGATCCCTACTCTCTCACTCTCTAGCATCTTTGCAAATATGGGATATATACCCTCATTAAAGAGAAAAGATATAAGAAAATAAGCCAGAAAAGAAGGAATTGAGAGGAAAGTTGGGTCAAAAGGTCATGTGTCCCTGTTCGCCTTCAAACTTATTCCAAAATACTTACAGGAGCAAGAAAGGAATGGACTGAGGCCCAGAGAAGAGGGGGCTGTGGGGGTCCCTTGCCAAGGTGAAGTACAGAGGGGGTTGGAAAGGAGATGGGGTTTTCAGCCTTTTGTTAGGTTCTACTTGTGTGCTATGCTTTTTAAATCAAATGCATGCCTGGGGCTTGGGGATTAGACAAGTTAAAGTAGAAAAGGAAAAGTCAATTGATGGGTAGAAAATTAATGATTCATTACCTATTACTTTAACTTCCAACACAGATGTTACTTAATTGTTTCAACAGAGATTTCTTTTTTCTTTCTTTTTTTTCTGTTGGGGAGGGGGAGAGAAGGAAGTTAAAATTTTGGTAACTTGATATTTTAGAGATCAGCACTCCCTGCCTAGACTCACTGTGAAGGTTACCACCAGGGGTGATGGGTGTAGGAGGTGTTGGGGCATATAGGGTGTTCAAGGAGGACTAGCGACTAGTGCGAGGGATGCTGAGCCCTTTTCGGGGCTGCTCATCCACTTTTGGTGTCCACTTAGCACTCAACTCTCACCTGTGGCTCCAGGAAGCATGCACAGCAGCCGCACCCTGACAAACCATCTTGGCAAAGGGGCTAAAGTAGGTTGAGGGTAACCCACAGGCTTCACACCGTTGGCAAACAAAGGGGGAGACTTTTCCCAGTGGAATGGGGAGATGAGAACAATTAGTTCCAATGGCCATAAAGGCAGCCAAAGCAAGTGCTGTGGAGAACTTAGAGCCTGGTGAGGCATCAAAGGTCATCCTGAGCCATCGCCAGGCATCTTGACTTTTGTTTGGTCACCAGGCTCTGATGGCTGAGGAAGAGAGAGTGAGGCTGATGATTTTGTGCAAATCTGCCAATTCACAAGCAAGTCATGACATCATCCCATGATGCCACTGGTCATCTTGAAAAATGAAGGACACACACCACCACCACCACCACCACTGCCAGAAGGCAACTAACTAATAATGCATTATGGGGAGAGAGAAAAGCAAGGGGTACAATCAGCTTTTTAAAAATCACTCAATCCCCACCCCCATCCCCCGCCCAAGACAATTTGTCATTTGGGCATCTACCAAAGCGTGTCCGTATTACGTACCTAGCCTTACTTTTCAGCGTGAAGTTTTTGATGCTTGATGAGGGCTGCACGCCTACTGAAGGTATTCCCACATTCACTACATTCGAAGGGTTTTTCTCCGGTATGAGTCCTGTGATGCTGAGTAAGGAATGTGCTCCTGCTGAAGGACCTCCCACACTCGAAGCACTCGTAGGGTTTCTCTCCAGTGTGAGTCCTCTGGTGGTAATAAAGGGAGGACCTCTGGCTGAAGGCTTTCCCACACTCGCTACACTCATAGGGCTTCTCTCCAGTGTGAGTTTGCTGATGACGCGTAAGGAATGTGCTCCGGCTGAAGGCCTTCCCACATTTACTGCATTTATAGGGTTTCTCTCCAGTATGAATTCTCTGATGTTCAGTAAGGGATGAGTTCTGACTAAAGGCTTTCCCACATACACTGCATAAATAGGGTTTCTCACCTGTATGAGTTCTAATATGTTTGGTAAGGCATGTGGTCCGGCTAAAGGACTTCCCACATTCATTGCACTCATAAGGTTTTTCACCAGTATGAGTTTTCTGATGTTGAGCAAGGATTGAATAATACTTAAAGATTTTCCCACAGTCATTACATTCATAGGATTTCCCTCCAGTTTTAACTCTCTGACTTTCCGGAAGGGCTGAGCTTTGGCCAACGGCTTTCTTCAACTCACTGTTTTCTTGGCATTTTTCTCCAGTGTGAACTTTTTGATGTTGGGTAAGGCAGGTGCTCCGGATAAAGGCTTTCCCACATTCAGTACATTCATAGGGCTTCTCTCCAGTATGAGTTTTCCTATGCTGAATAAGAGCTGAGGAGAAATGGAAGTCTTTCCCACATTCTTGGCATTCATAGGATTTCTCTTCTGTATGCACTTTCTGATGTTGGGTAAGAGCTGAGCAATATCTGAAGACTTTTCCACATTCAGTACATTCATAGGGTTTCTCTCCAGTATGAATTCTCTGGTGTTCAATAATATATGTGCTTCGACTGAAGGTTTTCCCACATTCCCTACATTCATAGGGTTTTTCTCCAGTGTGTGTTTGCTTATGTTGAGTGAGCGATGCATGGTAACTGAAGGCTTTCCCGCATTCGTTGCATTTATAGGGTTTCTCTCCAGTATGAGTCCTCTGATGGTAATAAAGAGATGAGTTCTGGCTGAAGGCTTTCCCACATTCATTACATTCATAGGGCTTCTCTCCTGTGTGAGTTCTCTGATGCTGGGTAAGGCACGTGCTGTGGCTGAAGGATTTTCCACATTCATTACATTCATAGGGCTTCTCTCCAGTGTGAATCCGAAGGTGTCGAATAAGGGCTGAACAGTAACTAAAGGACTTCTCACATTCATGACACTTATACGGTTTCTCCATGTTATGAATGATCCCATGTCGAATGAGGGTTGAGCTCTCACTAAAGGTCTTCCCACATTCACTGAATTCATAAGGTTTCTCTCCAGTATGGATTCTCTGATGTACAGTAAGGCATGTGCTTTGGCTGAAGGTCTTCCCACATTCACTGCATTCGTAGGGCTTCTCTCCAGTGTGAATTCTCTGATGCTGAATAAGAGCAGATAAGTGAATAAAGTCTTTTCTGCATTCATCACATTCATAGATTTTCTCTTGGTTTCTTCTTTTATTTTTTCTCTGCAACCTGCCTTCACACTGATTGGTTATGTTTAACATGGAGCTCAAGGTATCACCATTTGTGGGCTTTTCCATAAGTGGTCCCTGAAGGGAACCTTCTTCAGAAGTGCCTTGTTTCGAAGCAGATGACTTTGCCTGGATCTCAGTTTGGGTATTCTGATCTGAAAGAAATGAAAAACAGAAACATTCTCTTTTCCTTGTGCTGAGAGAAAAGAAATAACAATAACAAAAGTAAAGTTGAAAATACTGCCTAAGTTGGAGGAGTCTTTCATAAATGTCAAATGAAGCCCTGCATTTGGGGGGAAAGACGGGGAAAGTGGAATAAGTGGTAGAGACAAGTGAAAGAAGAGCTAATCCAAACCATGAAAAGAGACAGAGAGTTGGAAGGTACCTCAGAGGCCTCCTCATTTTACAGGTGAGGAAACTGAGACCAAGGGAAGTTCAGTGATACTCAAGGTCATATAGGCAGTGTTAGAGGATCACACAGAGAGAAGCTAATGCTAGACTGAGAAAATATAGATCAGAGTTGGGATTTGACTTTAATTCTGACCATACACTCTGTAATCTGTTATTTTAATTTGGGAATTTTGTTGTAAGATTTGTTCAATGAAGTTTGGATTCAAAGGGCCACACTTGAGGACCTAGAGGGCCACATGTAGCCTGGAGGCCACAGGTTCCCCACCCCTATGTTACCCCATTGACCATTGCTCCCTAGGCTTTCATTTGACCACACGCTAGGACTATATCCTAACCCAGCAGGCATTCTATAAAGGGCCTTCTGGCTGAGGCAGACAGTTCCTTGGTTTCAGGGTCTCCCATTGTTGTTAGAAATGCATCATTTGAGCTGTCCTCATCACCTATCTGCTCTATGACCTTCAGTTCCTATGAATTTCTTTGTTCCAGACAGCAGACAAGTCCTGGAGATTCCCACTTTACTATTTCCTTTACACCTTCTATTGCCCAAACTGGATCAAGAGAGTGTAACAAATTTTAGCAAGATTTTTAATAAATTAACAAGAGGGATCTCCTTTAACCCTTAGTTAGCCAGGCATTTAAATTAAGCCAGAAGGCTGCATGTCCCCACATTTTGGCAAATGGCATTTTTATGGCTGTTGGACATTCAGGAACTGCTTATTCAGCTCAGGAATGATCAATCCCCTTCATTTCATTTCCTTCTTGTGTTTTAATCATGTCAAAAATCTTATTTTAGCCACTGTTAGAGTTTTATCTCTTTCTTCTTCTTTGTAAACCTTTCCACAAATTGCCAAAATTACAAACTTTCATATGTCAATTATGTTTTAAAAAAAGAATTTAGCTACAAATCATTAATCAGTCAACACTGTGGCAGTACCTCACTGAAAATACAGAAAATAATCAGTGGAACCAAAAGTGACCATTTATTTTATCACTTATATTTAGTGTTAAAGACATTTGTATCCACTGGTGAATTTCAGTACATACACACATACACACACACACACACAGACATAGACACATAGACACACGCAAAGATAACAGTATTCTCTTGAAGTGAAATATAGAATAGTAAAGAAATGTGAGTAGGACTAACAAACAAATAGCGGACGATGGTCATTGTTGTGTCTGAACCATGTGCCAAATGAACAATTCTGTGATTTTCTTTAAAATATTCTTTCCCACCTCGTTAAATACCATTACAGTAAGGTGTAGCCCCCAGCTCCCCTTTCAGTCAGTTCTGCACCTCTCTATCAGACACTGTGTCCACAGCTGGGCCTCTTCCGTGAAAGATCAGGCCATATTCACTATGGCTTCTTTGACTATTTTAATGTAGCCAAATGAAGACTTTGCCAAAATAACACCAAAGTTATGATGGAGTTCGGGTCTTATTCTGAAGCGGGGATGAGCTAGGGCAAGGACAAAGAAGAGCTTGTTCAGACATTTTTCAGTCTTCTCTGACCCTTCATGATCCCAATGAGGGTTTTCTTGGCAGAGATACCGGAGTGGTTTAGCCATTTCCTTCTCCAACTCATTTTACAGATGAGGAAACTGAGGCAAACAAGGTGAAGTGACTTGCCTAAAGCCACACAGCTAGGAAGTGTCTGAGGCTGGATCTGAACTCAGAAAGATGAGTTTTCCTGACTCCAGGTTCAGTGCTCTATCCTCTGCCACCTCTGGTGTCTTTAATTTTTGGAAGCGTAATTATGAAGGATTAAAGCAGCATTACTGTCTGAGTATGAAGACAGGGCAGGGCTGTGAAGCAGCAGAAATTCAGCAGAGCTGGATACAGACATAGGTTCAGGTCTCAGCTCTGCTACTGACTGTCTTTGTAACCTTAGGCAGATCACTTCACTGCCCTGGGACTCAGTTTCCTCTTCTGTAAAATGAGGGGTCAGGTTGGATGACCTCTAAGGTCCTTTCCAGCTCTAATGTGATGAGATTACTTGCTGCTCCCCAAAGCTGGCTCATGCCAGCCTAGACCAGAGAGGCCCGTCCCAGAAAGGCTGGTCACCAGATGTCAGATATTTATGAACACCATCACTCACAAGACTGGCAGCTGGAGGGCTGGTGATCTGAATCAGTGGAGAGAGTGCCCATACCTGGAGTCCTTCAAGTAGAGAAGTCCAAGTTCTTGTATTCCCAAGGCCCAGTAGAGTACTTAGCACACAGTAGGCACTTAAAACCTGTTGATTGACTAGTGCCTAATAACTGGTACATATCAACCAATCAACACACATTTATTAAGCACCTCCACGTGCCAAGCTGTCGGGAGACAAGTTCAATGTAAGAATCCATGCGGCGGTGGGGGGGGGGGAGGGGGTTGCGCAGAGAGCTCACATTCTGATTAGGGATGGGATCAGAGGCAGCTCTAGAGGACAGAGGTAAACAAAGGCAGCATGAATATGAGTAAATAAATAAAACTCTCAAGCAGCTAACTAGGGCTTGGGACAGCAGGGGCACCATCAGTGCTATGGGGACTCAGCATGAGACAGGGGAACCTCCACCGGGAAGGATGGGGACAATAGGAAGACAGACATGAATGACTGGAGCAGGATCCTCCCACCTGGGATCTAGGAGTTCCTGACCAGAAGGCTGGAGAGAATCCAGGACACAAAAGGCGAAGACCAGAAGATTCATGTCAGGGGAACAGCAGGGAGACCAATGGCGGGCTTGGCTGAGGGAGAATGGGAGATGAGGCCAGACTAATGAGCAGGCTGGGGAGATCAGAGTTTATCCTCCAGGCCAAAGGGAGCCAGGGAGGGCTCTGAGAAGGTAACTGACATGACCAAAGTTGGGCCTGCCTCACTGTGACATCTGAGTGGCACTGGGCCAGTGTGCCTCTGGGAAGGTCTGTGGTACTCGGAAGGCTCTGGTGGTAGGTTGCCCAAGGACTAGCCTCCATGAGCTGGAGGAGCCTTCTCATCAGTGTATTTCTGGGTGATGATGAATCTTTCAATCACAGCAATTCTGGAAGGCTGTTGGCCAAGTTACAAAGGGGCTGTGATCAATGGAGGAAGTCCCTACCCCTACCCACAAAACTGTGACCCCTTCAAGTGCAGAAGTAGATGTAAGATACTATAGGGGATATAGCAAAGTTAGGAAAGCCAAGATGTATACAGAGGTGGGAGGGCTAGCCATCCAAAATGAAGAAGCAGACAGGAAAGCAAAAAGAAATAGGGTCAATTCAGGAAGCCAGAAGCCAAGCAAACATTAGACACCACTCACCTCTTAAGAAAACATTGAAACTTGAAGGAACTCTTTTCCAGACAAGAACAGAACGATCTTGGGGTCAGGAAGTAGGGGTAAGGGGAGGGCAGAAGGAAAGGGGTGTGTCACAGAAAGGAGTTGATTAACTGATAGCTCCCTGATCAACATCTCCAAAGAAGCCCTGGCACTCGATAACCAGCTAACCTTCCAAGAAAGTGCCACCTGGCTAATGTCCACTCACCTGGACAGATGTCTTTTAGTACCTTTGTCTTGGCAGTTCCCTGGAGATCCAGCATCCATGGCTCTTTCATTTGTTCCAAATGATAGATGATATGAGGTTCAGACACCACAAGTCCTGCTCATGGGAAAAGAGACCCCCATTACTTGCCAGGAAGCTTGTTTCTCTAAGGTTGTATCAGCCCTGTTAAAGTGAGGAGGGGGCCTTTGTTTGACACTGGAGTTCTTGGAAAGGTTTCTTTGTCTCTCTGGGCATTTCAGAACACGTGACCTGTCACGTGCAGGGCTAAGCTCCAATACTCCAGGTGCCCCTCGACATGCTTATGGAACGTCTCTAGCCCACAATCCTGCTTAAGGATCCAGGGAAGAAAAAAGTTTTTGGAAGAGTTCCTAGCCTAGTACTTAGGGAGGATAAGGAAGGAAAGCTAGCTACATAGTGACTGGAGCTGGGAGATGTCTTCAGAAAAACAAGTTTACCAAAAAAGTAATGGGGATTACCAAAAGATGGGTGGGTTTGTCTCTCGAAACAAGCACATCATGTAATTAAGAAGCTGGATGCCAAGGAGGTGGGCAGTGAGGCTAAGAATGGCTGCTCTACTGAGCACAAATGGACCTTTAATGGAATGGAGGCCATTCAAGCAAGCATCCCTGACCAAAAGACCAGAGCTGAAGAGGAATATTGACATATGAGGCCAGAGAAACCTGAGGAGGTAAATCTGAGAAACTAGAAGGAGCTGTAGGAACATGCAGTGCTAACATTCTAATAGGGGAAGAAGAAACAAGTATCCCTTGAGAACCTTAATGTCTGCAAAGTTAAATAAGAAGGGGGGCGGAGCCAAGACGGCGGAGTAGAAAGACTCACATTTGCTGGCTCCGAGCCCACAGCCTATGGATTTCCTCTAAAAAGAACTCCTGACAAATTCTGGAACAGTGGAAGCCACGCAGAAACACAGTGAAGGAGATTTCCGTTGCAGAGAGCCCTGAAAAACCAACCCCAGGGGCCCATTGCGCCCCAGACGGGAGCGGAGCCCTCCCCTCCCCCTGCCCTGGCCGCACCGCACTGAGAGGAGCGAGCAGACCCAAGCAGGCTTCCGGGACCGTCCCTCCACCCAGACTCACAGGTCAGTGAGAGAGACGGCTGAGAGGGGAGCGGGGTATTTCCAGGACTCGGACCCCCTGGGAAGTGGCTGCTGCAGCAGAGGCAGAGGTAGCTCGACCGCAGCTCCATTACAAAAGACCTCTGCATAAACCCCCTGAGGGAACTGAGCCTGGGAGGCGGCCCTGCCCCCACCTGAGCACCAGCAGATAAGCTCTCATTGAAGAGCAGTCAGGCCTGCCGCCAAAAGCCCTGAGGCTGGGGAGCAGCATTTGAATCTCAGACCCCAAGCACTAGCTGGGCGGATCTAGGTCAGGGGGTGGAGAGGACTCTCAGAAGTCAAGTAACTGGCTGGGAAAATGCCCAGAAAAGGGAAAAAAACTAAGACCATAGAAGGTTATTTTCTTGAGAAGATGATTCCACCAAAGTTAAATAAGAAAAACAGAAGGATTGGTTCTCTTGTGTTTCAGAAGGAAAATAGAAAGGAAGGTAAAAGGAATACACTAGTGTAGAATGGAGGAAAAAGAGGATAGAAGTTGCTATTTCTCTCTATTGGATGTGTAAGAAAAGTACGCAAAAATGGAGAAAGGGGTGGGAGGAATCAGAGGACCCTCACTCTTTTCTGAAGTGGACAAAGGAGGATAGAATGCACATGTAAGTGGTTTGGTACAGAAACACATCAAACTCAACAAGGAAGAGAGGAGAGTTGGAGATCCTTAGTCAAGGTTAGGTCTGTATAATACTTTACTGTGAAAATGACAGGGAAAAAAATCCTGCAAAGACCCATGGGAACTGTTGCTATAGTTAATCTATGCCAAACTGTGTGCCTTTTACTTTATAGAAAGGAAAAGATGTTCACCATCCTTGGAACAGTGGAGACAGGCTTGTCCAGAAGGGACAATGGGCTGGTCTATTAAGCAGGCAAGGAAGCATCCTTCTGTCTCTGCCAATAGAAATACATGCTCCCAGCCCTAGGATGTAGAGGAAAATCTCCCCAGGGAAAACTAAATAGATAAACTAAAAATTAACCCACACTTCTCATGTGGAAAGTAAGAAGTCCAACATTGACTAAGATACAGGAAAAAATGATGTCCAACTATAGATGAAGTTCAGATACTAATAAAGGGAAGTGCTTTCAGTGGGTTCTGAGGAAAGCTTTGGTTCAAAGATTTTGATGCCAGAGACTTAAAAGGCTCCCCTGTAGTTATCCAAAAGTATGCAGAGTGTGTGAAAGCACACCAGAGGGCCTGGGATCTAACTAGGCTGCCTTTACTATGAACATCCATCTCCATCTCTGTCTCTCTGTCCCTCCCTCCTTCCCCCTCCCCCTTTTCCTTCTTCACTCCCTCCAGTGTTTTTTGAGAAGTGACAGAGTTTATTGGAGTTCAGCCCAATGGTCTAGCTCTTAGGTCTCCTGCCTTTGAAGATACTGTCCTCTGGTTCAGGAGTGGTTTGGCTTTAGGCCTAAACCCCCAGTGACTCAAGGACCTGTGTTTCATTGCCTCTTCCAACTGCTGCCCAAGTTCAATGGTTGGGGAAGCAAGGCAAGTGGAAGTCTGCCTAATGTTGCCTCACAAGGAATCTGACTGAATGGGGGGACTTCTTGAGGGTAGTGGCACACTCTTGTGCTCCCAGGGGCTAGGAGTTCTGAGCCACAGTGGGTTAAACTGATCCATGTCTGCATTACATTAGCCATCAACATGGTGAGCCCCCTGGAAGCTAGGAGGCCACTAGGCTAGGAAGGGACAAACCTGCCCATGTCAGAAATGGAGCCAGTCAAACCTGTCAGCTGATCAGCAGTGAGATCAGGCCAGGGAAGGGCCTCTGGGTAAAGTGGGGGCTTGATGCCTTTCCTTTGGTTTCCCCAACAGCCATTATCTAGATTTAAAGGCCCATTGATTAATGGTGCTGGGGCTGTGGGGATGTTTTACCTGAGAATCTTGATCCAAAGATGTTATGTTCCTTCCAGCCTAATAAGAAAGACTTCATGGACAAAAGAAGGGGCTGAAGCGAATCTGACTGGTGGGAGGTCACACAGAAGCATCCCCTTCTCTAAACTGTTTAGTATTAGAGGGGTCCCACAGAGAATGGAGGTCAGGATTTAGAACAGGTAAAGCGTCATGGGGATGTCTCTTATGGGGCATGAACAGACTTCACTGGGGGCCATTAGACAGTCCTAGCAGGTGAAGAGGTGGCCTGCTGGCCCCTGAGTGAGTAATCCCACCTGGGTGGCTATTATGGCCTGGCCTGGAGTGTGAGGAAGGAGACTCTTTTCCTGAGCTCCGTCTTCACCTTCGTTCCTCTCCAGGCAGGACCTCCTGACTCTCTGGACTTTCTCTATCAGACCCAGGTCAGGGAGCATCATCTCTCCCCTTCCACCCACCATGCCATCTTCAGCTTCTTTTTATGGATTACCTTTCTGCTTATATTTAAATTCCCATTGCTTAACAGAGTACCTGGCACATAATAAATATTTAATAAAAGCTTATGGGTTAACTCTCAATCAATTCCATCCCAGACATTAAACCAGCTGGACCTTTGTATATGAGTGGATGCCTCATGTGACAGAAGGTTCTAGCAGAAAGGAGGGCCCCAGGACCCCTCTCTAAATGTCCAGGGAAGACCAGATGAGAGAATGGGAGGAAGGCCCTTGGAAATGGTCCAGGGCCATAAAAATGTGCAGGATTACTCTTAGGGGGTGAGTTGAGAAGGCTGTAACTTGGAAACTGTGGAAGCACAGACAACCCTGGGGGGTGGGGTGATAGAAAACAGAAAAGGGAACTCTTTCCCTGCAAGCAGGACTGAGTAACACACAGTCTCTTGGTCAAAGCCACCCCCGAAATTAAATTCCTATCACTTCTCCCCAGATTAGCCATGGTAGCTATGTACCAGAGACCTTATTTAAAAAATACCCAACAATAACTCATTTACTACTAGAAGCCCTAAGGTCCCATGAAGTGGGAGAGGGGAGGGCAGGAAGGACTAGAGCAGAGGGGAGTTAGAGAGCCAGGGGTTTCTTTCTCCATATCCGGTTAGAATTTGGAGACTAGAGGCCTCTCATCCTGGGGTCACCTTTAGTTCCAGAGGCCACTTGTCAATGGGTGGATTTCCCATCTGCCTTGAAGGACAGATGAAACTGTCCATAAAGGAGACTCTGGGGGATCAAAGGCATGATCATAAGAGAGAGTGGGTAATTTTACCCCATTTCTTTAGGATCCTATCAAATCCTTATCCATACACCTATCAGCCATTCATGAGAACCAGATCTCTGTGGGGATGACTCTACTGGGGAGCCAGGCCTAGGTGGGACCCACACACTCTAAGTCTATGCCTCTGGTCTCTGCCCTGAGGAAGAGGATTTGGGGCAGTATTAACATCCTGAGAGGTTGCTTTTAGGAGGTTGGTTTGAGTCCAGAAAAAGCCTGAAAAAACAATGTTTCCTAATGGGCAAAAGTGTAGGGAAAGGAAAAGGGTTTTAGGGAAAAGACAGGAAAAACTGGTAAGAAGTGATCTCCCGGGCCCTGAATACAAGGGCAGAGTGCACCCAAAGGACAGGATTTGAGAGTGGTCCAAGCCAGAACACAAAAGCAGTCCCCATGAGAATATCCTCAGCAAGTAGCTTTCCAGCCTTTGCTCCAAGAGCTTCGTGGAGGCTCCCAGTTCTACCCCCAAAGTGGCCTCTGCTCCTGGCTCTGCTCTGAGGCCCTTCCTCCACAAGGTAGGCTGGTCACACCCCCTCCTGCTCTGCCTTCTCTTCTCTAGGCTCACCATGCTTAGGTCTCTCCTTCATCACCCACTTGAGATTCCTTGGCTGCTTTCCTCCGGGTGCCCTATAAGGTAAGGAGCCAAGGGCTCCCTGAGGGAGGTAGGAGGCAGCCTGTGACATGCACATCAAACCACCATCATCACCTGGACCAGACCTGGAGAGAGACATCCCAGAACTCTTAACCCAAGAGCCCTGGGAATAACAGCATTGCCCAGACCATTAGATCTGCTTCCATTCCCGTCCCTAGAGCCATCGTTGGGGGGGGAAAGTCATTGCGGAAAAGGAAACACCAAATGTCACCAACAGGCAGATGGGCCCAAGAGCCTTGGGAGGGGCAGCACCCCCAGACCACCAGTCCTGCTTCTGACCCCGGGGAAAGGGCTAGCCATCCCCACCAATTGCAAACCAACTGCCACTCCCAGGACATGATGTAGGATCAGCTTGAAAGGGAGACAAGAGGCAGTATGTGCCAGGCAAGTCAAACTAATGCCACCATCTGCACCACCATCTCCCTGAAGACTTTGATGGAGATGGCCAGAGGTGCTGAGGCCACAAGCCTTGGGAACAGCCAGGCTTCTAGCCCAGTGCCTGATGCCATCCCTTTGGGAAGCAGCCCCTGTGCAGAGGCAGCCTAGACCTGCCCCGGCATGGGCTGCAGCCACAGCTCCCAAGGAGCCAGAAGGGAATATCTTTGGCCCCGCCAAAGGTCAACATCAGAAACAGATTTGGTTTGACATTAAAGAGGAAGCATTCCCACCCAATTAGCTCCTGCCACTAAGCACCATGTGACCTTTGCATCTGACTTGTAGCTGAAATCTCTCACATAGGCTATCTCGCCATCTGAGTGTGAGTCCCCTTGAGGGGGTGGACTGTCTTATCTTCTTATCTGTATGCCTGGCTCTTCACACGGTGCTCTGTATATAATAAGTGGTTAATTCACTCAGGGCCTGTTTTAAGACAGATTTCTTTTTTGGAATTAACAGGACAGTCCTAAAAGATTGGACAGGGCCTGGGGCCTGGCTATTGTTTCCTGGATGCTGGGGGAGCTATGCTCTAACTTTATCCCTATGTCCAGGAGTATAGGAGGATCTGAGTTCAAATTCTGGCTCTAACGCTGTGATTTGAGTGGAATCACTTCACTATCCTGTTTGTTGATTTGTAAAACAGGGGTAAAAATACTGAACACTGCCTGCCTCACAGGTTTGTTGTGAGGGAAACATTTTGTGAAGCCCGAAAGTGCTCTATACTTGAGTTAATTTAGTCATTTTGTTAATATTCCTTGGCTATTGGGACAGGAGAATGATCTAGAGTCCTTGGGGATTCCAGGTGGAGAATGAAAGAGCCAAGCCCAGGGGCCTGGAGCTGGGGTCTGAGGCCCTCATGTCTGAAGATGAAGATATGTTGGTCCCTAGTACAGAGAACAGAGCTGAGATCTGCCAGGCAGGAGTGCAAGGCAGAAGAGACAGACACCCCCCCTGCCCCGTACCAGGCACTCACCTGAACTTCCAAACAGATCCTAGAAGCCTGACTCCAGCTCTGATAGCAGAGTGCAAGAATGGGAAATCCTAATCTACAAAAATTCCAGGGAGGAGATGGCGGGGACCCTCTCACCAGGGGAAATGCTTTTTGGTTGCTATATCTCCTAACATAGAGTTGCTTGAATTATAGGAGAAGGGCAGGGTCCAGGTTAAGGAAGGTGAAAGTCCCCTAGCACTCCGCCATGTCAGAACACATCAGGAGTACTGCACCCATTCCTATACCCACTGTTCAGGAAGGACACTGATAAGCTGGAGGGTGACCAGAGAGGGGCAGCCCAGTGGAGATGGGCTCTGAGATCAATCATAAAGCTCCACTGAAAAAATGGAGAGCAGTAAAGTGTGGGTCATGACAGCAGTCTTCAAGTATTTAAAGGGCTTATCTGAAGTGGGCAAAGAAAGGTAGAACACACACACAAGTAGTTTGGGGTACAAACACATCAGACTCTGTGTTTGTTGGTCTGTTTGGACCCCAATTTCAGGATGAAATTTAGAGACTCGATTTCAGGAAAGCCTTCCTAACAAGGTATGCCATCCAACAACGGGGTGGGCCTCTGCCCCAGATGGTGCAGCCTTCCTCTCCTCCAAAAGAGCTGGTTGAACCCTGCCAAGGGACAGGCTAGCCCAGAAGGCCTCTGAGGTCCTAGCCAACTCTGACATCCCAGGATTCTGCCCTTTTCAGGGCCCCAGGGGAGGAAGCCCTAGGAACCTTGGGAGGATCTGCCAGGTGTACACCAGGTCCTCTGAGCTAGAGAATGAGACCATGGCTGTTTGTGCTGCCCCCAAGCCCTCCACTCCCAGGCCTATGGTCTGCAGACCTGGAGGATGACCCAAAACACTCTGCAAGAAGGAGGGGATGGCCAGCCAGGGGTGCATGTGGCCGGAGGAGGGAGATCCGGCCTCCAAGGAGTCTCCATGCCGAGAAGGATCTGTCAGGGAACAGCCTCTGAAGAAGCACAGGGAAGCTTCCCATTCACAACTCTACAAAGGCCTATGGGAGAGCAAGGTCCCCGAAAGCAGGTAGTGAGGTGGGTCGGTGGACAGAGCTGTGGGCCTGAAGTCAGGTGGACCCTACCCAGCTGGATGACCCGGAGAAAATCACTTCATCTACCTCCGCCTTAATTTTCTCATCTGTAAAATGGGAATACTGCTAGCACTTCTCTCCTTCCTAAGAAACAAATGAGATCATACACACAGAAAGCACTCTGCATTTTACTCTTATCCCTGAACCCCAGGACCAAACTCTAGAGTAACTACGGAAACAAAAAGGCCTTCCACATCCTGGCCCGGCCTAGTGCTGCCCACCCTGTCCTTACCCAGGGAGACCAGATTCTCATAGTTCTCCAGCATCACGTCCCTGTAGAGGTCCTTCTGCGCAGGCTCCAGCTGCCCCCACTCCTCCGGGCTAAAGTCCACGGCCACGTCCTCGAACGTCACGGTCTCCTGAAATACAAGAGACGTCCCTGTGGTATCCTGCACCTTCCTTCCCCTTCCCCACCCCAACACCACGTTAGTGGTGGAACCAGTGATGAGGCTCAAGCTGGCTGAGGCAGAAGACCAAACATCTCCAAAGGCCTAAAAACTCTCTGATGGAACTCGTCCAAGGGGCAGCTGACGCTGGAATGCAGCTAGAGGGATAGCCCAGGAAGGACACTGACCCAAAGTCCCAGGACACAGCTGGGCTGGGTCTTCCTTTCTTAGCCTTCGAGGCCCTCCATGGGCTGACTCTGGCCTTCCTTTACAGCTTCTTTCCCCCTGCTTTCTCCATGCATGGGCCCATTGAGACCTCACAGGAGCAGAGCTGGTCCTGCCATTGCTGGCCAAGGACACTTTCAAATCAATCCAGAGCTTTCCTACTACATGTCACTGGGCCAGGAAGTGGGAGTTCAGAGACAGAGAACTGAAAAGGGTTTAAACTCAAAGGGTTTACCTTCTAGAGTGGGGGATGGAGCACCTTTGTACACAATAAAAGGAAATGGAGAAAGTAGGGGAAGGAATTCCCAGCCAGAGAAGGCTTCACATTAGAGGTGGAGCCTCAGCTGAGCCACAAAGGAGGAGCTGAACCCTTCATGGCAGAAAAGAAAAGGGGGTGGATTCCAGGCATGGGGGGTGGCCTCCTGACATGGGAGATGGAATGTTGAGTTGGGGGAAGAACCAGGAGATCAACATGGCAGGGAATGCTAGAGAGGGGATGAGAAATGGGGCTAGCCAGGCAGGTGGGAGCCAGTCAAAGGGTTTTCAATGCCTGAGACCTCAGAGGCTTTGTACTGGATCCCAGAGTCACTGGGAGCCACCCAAGCTTCTTGAGGAGTGTCAAGATCACACCTGTGCCAGTCAAAGGGTTTTCGATGCCTGGGACCTCAGAGGCTTTGTACTGGATCCCAGAGTCATTGGGAGCCACCAAAGCTTCTTGAGGAATGCCAAGATCACACCTGTACCATGGAAAGGTTATTCTGGCTGCTGTGGGGACAGGCTGGAGAGGGGAGGGATCAGACACAGGATCTGAGTGGAGGAGGAAGAGGAGCCGGCCAAGTGGAAGGACAGGTGAGGGCCAGGGGAGAGTCAAGGATGGTGCAACAAAGAAGGTGGAGTCATGCTCAATGGAAGCAGCGAGACTAGAGTGGGTATAGGAGAAGAAGGTGAGATGCACAGGACATAGCAAACATGAGGCAGGACAGCCAGGTGGATGGCTCAGCAAGCGGCTGGCTTTGTGGGGCTGGAGCTAAGGTGACCGGTGAGGGCTGGCTGATCAGATACCAAACATGACAAGTGAACCCAGGGGAGGATGGCAGGGCCAAGGAACAAAACAGCCAGGCATGTTCAGGGGGAGGGAACTCTATCCCAAGACCTAAGTCCCAAGGCTTGGGATGGTGACAGCAGAAGCGGGCAGCTGGCTGTCACAGTAAACAGCAAAATTAAGGTCAAAACAGAAAGCTGGGTCACGAATGTGGCAAGCTTTAAAGTCCAAGAGAAGAGGACTGGTGTAGGGGATAGAGGGCTGGTCTTGGAACTGGATTCAAGTTCAATCTCTGACACACAATGATTGTGCCACTGAGTCAAGTAACTCCTCTGTATTCTAGGGAACTCTAAGATTATAAATTGTACAGAAGGTGGTGACCTGCACTGGGAGAATGAATGTCCTCACCTGGGAATTCCTTATACTAGGGAAATCCCAGGCACAGCCTCTATCCCTATCTTCAACATCCAAAGGAAGTTATGAGTCCTAAGGAAGAAGGCCCAATCATTTATTCCTCTAATTTCTATTAAAACTGTCTTCCCGCATATGGCAGACAGTTTTTCCAATACACTGAGCAGTTCTAGAGTCTTCCATTTCTACGCAGTAGAGCAGCGAGGACAGTCCTGGGTCTTGGAGTAGACAATGACCCTCCACTTTGACCACAACACAAATCCTGGCCCGTGTCACCTCCTGCCTCAAATATTGCCATGGCCTTAGGGCGGGTCTCTACCTCCAGGCTTTCTCCTGCCCACAGCTGCTGGAAGGGATCCTGCTAAAATGTTCAGGGCCCTATAGTCCTGCCCTGCTCCCAGGGCTCCCTCTCACATCTAAGACAAAACACGAATGCTATGTCTGGCCTGTGGAGTTCCTCCCACCCTGACCTTAATTTACCTTACCTGCTTTAGATACACATACCAGATGTTTCAGTCAAACTAGCCTAATCCCCAGAATGGAGACACAACATTCTGTCATCCATGTCTGTGAAACTGTCCTTTCTAAAGTGCAAACCTGCCCATGTCACTCTTCTCCTCCATAGACTCCCATGGCTCCCTTTCACCTCCAGGATCAAATATAAAATCTTCTGTTTGACATTCAGTGCCCTTTAGGACTTGACACCGGGGCCCCCCTTCCTCCCCCCCACCTTTCTAGTTGTCTTTCATCACCTCCTCCCCATGTGAGTGCAGTTCAGTGACACTGGCTTCCTGGCTGCTTTGAGCACAAGACCCTCCACTTCCAGATTCTAGGTATTTCTCCTGACTGTGCTCTCCCTCCTCTCTGCCTCCTGGTTTCCTTCCTTCAAGTTACAGCCAAAATGCTGCCTTTTCCTAGAAGTCTTCCCTGGTCTCCCTCAATGTCAGTGCCTCTCCTCTGTTGGAATTCCCAGTCTAGCCTCTCTAGATCTTTTTTGTATGTAACTGTTTACATGTCCTGCGTCCTGCCCCTGCCCCTGCCCCATGAGACTGTAAACCTGTATACTTCCTGAGTTTTTGCTTGGCACAGGGCCTGGCACACAACAAGTGCTTCATAAATGCCTGTTGATTGACTGACTTGATACAGGCTGCTCCTATCACTGGCACCTCCTCCTTCCTCACTTCCACCTCTAAGGAACCCATGTTCCCAAGGCCATCTCCCATACAATGCCTTCCCAGATCCCTAGCTGGTGGAATCCATCCTCCATCTCCATATTTTCTTTATATTTACTTATCTCTGTACCTGTATCCCCCCTGCCCTTGGAACATAAACTCACGGAGGCAGGGATCCTTTTTTTAGCCTTTGTGCCCCCAGTGCCCAGCACAGAGCCTGCCATGTGGCAGGGACTTAGCAAAAGTTTGAATCGTTGCTTGTTGACTGAGTAGGACAAAGGAGTAAACACTATGTTTGGAGGAAAGGGATCCTGGGAAGGGCAGGAGGCCCTGGAAAGGATTCGGCCCATATTCCCAAGGGGGATGAGCACTTGGATCTCCCTGGCCTGGGCCAGACCTGGCAAAGGTGCTGCAGGAGGAGGGGGTGGGCAGAGGCAGTGGTTTGGGGAGGGTGTGCCTCACCTGGGATCTGGAGGCCAGGAACTCGGCAGTCATGTCTTCCACCTCCTGTTCAGGGTGCCACTCCTTGTAAAAGGCAGGGTCCTGGCACAGCAGATCTAGGAGACAAGACAGGGGCCATGGAATCAGGCAGTACTGCCTAGCCCCAGTCCAGTGGGGACCTTGGGGGCCCGTGACCCACCCCAGCAGCTCCAGGAGGATACCACAGACAGAACTCAGGCCTGGAAGAGGGTGACTACCTGGAGAGTAAAGGAGAAGCTCTGTCCCTGCCAGTTGTCTCCAGCCCCAGATTGCACCAGAGGCTGCTCTTAATGTGTGCAGTTTGTAATCTTAGAGCTCCCTAGAATGTGCAGAAGTCACATGACTTGGTGGCAAAGTTAGTGTATGTGGGAGATTGGACTCGAACCCAGAACTCAAACCTCCTATCCCCTGAAGCACATGCCCATTTCTGTCCTTCTGTTGTCTCCTACACTGATCAGACCAAATCCAAGTACTCTGAGCAGCTCTGGGTGCTGAGCAGGCCCTACCTGACCAGTTGGACCACCTTGAGCTGATGGAAGTCACAGACTAGAGGCCAGAACATAAGCTCCTTGAGGGCAAGGGTTGTGGCATTTTCATCTTCAGCGTCTAACAGTGTCTGGGGCAGAGGAGGTGATGGATAGAAAGGGAGATTAGTTGAAGTGACTGTGCATGTTATGTCCAGAGAAGAGAACATTTGATGGGGCCACAGGCCCTCTTCAACAGAGAGAGCCCCCCCATGTTCTGCAGACCCTTTCCTCCTTTCTCTGGGCTCTCTCCTCTGGCAGCCTCACCCATTCCCTTTGTGTAGAAACCCCTGGGGGAGGATGGTTGGAAAAGCCTTGGAAGAGGTGTCTGAACTGATGCAGAGGGGAGTGAGCAGAGCATGGAAACAATCTGTGTCCTAACGACATAGCGTGAAGACAATCAACTTTGAAAGCCTGTCACAAGGCTCAGCAACTCTGACCCAAACACCGTGACCCAGAACGGTTCTAGAGGACTCATGATGGAGAGTTCATGGACTTGGAGGGACTTTTCTTCTTTCTTTTTTCTAAGACACGGTGAATGGGGGAATTTGTTTGTATGACTATACTATCTATAATAGATTTGGATTTTCTTGCCTTCTCAATGAATGAGGGAGGAGGAAAGAGAGAATTGGAAAATAAAAAGAAAATTAAATGAAAAACAGCAATCACAACCAATGTGTACCCTAGTCCTGCTCTCTCTGCCGAGCCTGAGATCCTCCTCCCCACCCCCGTAAAGGCTCTACAGTCATTTCCACTTGGCTGGCTCACCAGCTAGTGCCTCAGGCCCCAAAGTTGGCAGTCACTGGATCCATTTGATTTCCCCTCCCTCCTCTCTTCCCTCTCCCTCCTCTTGTCTTCACTATTTCTTTCTGCAGTGTCACCATTCATCCTACATCCCATGTGGATAAACTGAGCTCTTTGAGAGCCCTGACTGTTTTTCACCTTTCTTTGTATCCCTAGCCTTTAGCCCATTTGTCTGGTACATAATAAATGCTAAAAAGGTACTTAATAAATGCTCATTTGACAGACTAAATTCTAGCCAAATGACCGACCCTCTGTCCCAAGATGGTCACTTGGTTCTTTCTTCTCCATTCCATCTTTATACTTGGATTTGCCTCTCTCTGTTTAACAAAATCCTACACTACATTGACTGTTGTTTGTCCTTTGTTTTCAAAGAAGTCCAGTGACACCACAGGTGATGTCTTGACTTCTGGGTGAGCTGGATTGAAATGAGGCCGAGCTGCACAAAGTCGTCAGACTGTTGTCTCTTCCTGTCATCAAAGTCCAGAGGCAAGATAAAAGTCAGAACAACTGGTGATGACCCAGGGTGCAGGGGATGACTTGGCATCTCCCATGTCTGACAGAGCTCTAAGTTCTCCGCAGCATTTGCTTCAGCCACCTCCATGGCCTTTGGAACAAATAGTTCTTATCTACCCATTCTGCAGGGGGAAGTCTTCACATTTTGGGGTACACACCCCCTAACTCACAGAAGGGTTTGAGTCCCCATTAGTTGTCCTCCACCCAGTTTAGCCTGCCTGCCAAGACAGGTTACCTGGATATGACCGCTGTGCACACGACAGCTTCTTGGAGTCAGAGGTAAGAGTTGGATGATAGGTGGACCCCAAAGGTGGATAAGCAGCCCTCAAACCAGAGCTGCTAATCCTCCCTGAACACCCAAATACAGCCCCCTACAATTGCCAAAAACATGTGGTAGTGCACCCCTATCACTCCTGCAACCAGGGAGGCTGTGGCTGGTGGATGACTTGAGCTTGGGAGTTCTGAGATGCAGGTGAGCTAGAGTGGATCAAGTGTTAGCACTAAGTCTGGCACTAATATAGTCAGCCCTGGAAGGCGGGGTGGGGGTGTATGTGTGTGTGAAGGGTGGGGCGCTACCAGGCTCCTAAGGTATTGTGCCCTGGTGAAGGCCGGAAATAGAGCTTGTCCAAGTTTCTGTTTAGATCAGCAGTGGGATTCAACCCATGAATGGTGGCTGTACCTCTGGCATGGACCAGACAGAGAGATTCAGTCTTAAAAAAAAAGAAATGGAAGGAAGGAACCATTCATGGTTGAGTGTTAGCTGCCTGTCACCAGGACAGGCCAAGGCAGATGGGTCAGTCACCTGTCAGGGATATGGTACAGGAGGTACAACTGAATAAGGGAGTTCTTAACCTTTTCTGTGGCCTGGACCTTTTGGCAGGTAATCTGGTGAAATCTATGGAGCGCTTTACAAAATTGTTTTTAAATGCATAAAATAAATTACATATCAAAGTATACAAAGTTCCAAGTTCCTGGGGCTATCTGTGGGCCTCCAAAGGGTTAAGAAGTCCTGGACTAGCTGCCCTCTGGGGAGTCTCCCAACTCTAAGAATAAATGATTCTAAAATTAAACTGCAACATGCCTTAGGCACCTCTTCATTTAATGAAGGAAAAGATTTCTGCTCACCCCCATGACTCGGGATAAATGAGGAATTAACTTTATGGTTCCTTGGAGAAATTAGCTCCAGGAGACATTCCCTTTACTGTCAGAGAATTCAGATGGCCTGAGGAAGGGACCACAACAAGGAGTTTTAGGGAGAACATTGCAGAGATGGAGAGGATCCATGGAAGGATGATTGGGATGGAGAAAGGTCCATGACATCAGAAGTCTTATGGAAGGAATTAGGGCTACTTAGCCTGGAAAAAAAGATGTGAGCACTATGGGTCGCTATTTTCAAGTGTGAAGGGCTGGCACCCAGGTAGAAGAGAGGTTGGCACTTGGATGGAGCCTGACACATAGTAGGTGCTTAATAAATGTTTGCCTATTGGTTGGTCTTGTTCTGCTTGGGCACCAGAGGGCAGAATTAAGAGCAAAATGTAGATGCTACAGATTATAGGAAGGAAAAACCACCATGAGCATGAGCACTCTCCCAAAGGGGACTGGGCTGCTAGGGATGGTGGTGAGCTAACTGTTCCTTGCAGGAAAACTTCAAGCAAAGGCTGGAGGTTTGTAAAAGGGATTCCAGGACAGGTACAAGTTAGGCTACAGAGGGCTGGGACCTCTTCCTTGAGTCAGAAGGCCCAGACTTCTTCCTGCTTCTGCCAACATATTGTGAAGTTCATTATATAGCCTCAGTTTTCTCATCTATCAAATGGGGATAAAAAGCATATTCCCCACAGGAATCATAAAATATAACCACAGGGGTGATCCAGAAAAAGCCATATTCATAGACCATGGATTCAAAACCAGGACAGCAAACACACTGTCTGATCTAAGCAGCCCATCTATAATAAAAATATGCTCCCCAATAAGGCATCAGACATTATTGTATACAGTGAAGCCATAAGGACCTGGGGCAGAAACCCCAAACATCTCACTACATTCCAAAGCCATGGTGAGCATCCTTTCTCTCCCCTCCTCTATCCAAGGACACTCTCACACCATATCAAATGGCTGCCTCACTCTTCCCTTGGACTTTTTTTTTTTATCTCTACCCCCCAAACTCTTTCTGTTAAAGGTAGGCACTGTGGCATAATGGATACAGTACTAGACTTGGAGCCAAGAAGAACTGGGTTGAAATCTTGCCTCAGACACTAACTAGCTATGTGATGCAAGTAGGTGTCTGAGACAAGTCAGTTCCTCTCCCTGAGTCTCAGTTTTCAAATGTGCAGAATGGGGACGATTATAATCCCTTACATAGCTGTTGTGTCAAAGAGATTGTGCGCACAGAACACTTTGCAAATGTTATAGTGATGAAAGGTACATGACAAAGTGGTCTAGAGGTGTGGGTGGTTACAATTACGAAGCCTCACCTTTCTTCTCAAGCAGCTGGGTTGGTGAGTCCTGCAGAATTAAAAACTCCTCACTAGGCTCCAGATGCTGTAATTTCATCCAAGTCTCCACGTTTCCAAGCATGATGGTCAGGAACTGTTCTGCTCTCTCATGTGGATCTCCAAGATCATCCGTGAGGCCGTGGAAGAAGGCATCATAGTCTGTGTCAAGATCCTCTCCTCCACAGATGAATTCCTCATCCCCAGGCATATCATCCATCACCCTCAAACTCAGGAGTCCGACTTGTTCCTGCGGACCCAGGACATGGGAGTTCAGAGGAACGGCCATCCCCAATATTTAGAGCAGAGTCTCACCTAGCTGGAAACCTGGCTCTGGGGCTCTCTCGGCAGGGATCCAGGCTTTGACAATCCACGAATTCTGTCAGCGGAAGGGACCCAGCAGCTAGTTTGATAAGCACAGTTCTATTTCAGGTGGCCTGAGGATGTGGTCAAGACCCTGGAAAACAGAAAGCAATTCCTGAGATGGAGTGATCTCAAGCAAGCACCCACAGAGCTCCTGCAGCTAGCTCCCCTGCACAATCATACCTGAAGGCACATACGTCATGCCAGGCCTCCCCTCTGACACACACACATTTCACTCAGAGACATAGCCTCTGTCTAGCTAGAAGACTCATAGCTCTGCTCGGCCCCACCCCCATGGTCAGACCCCCACCACCACCCCCCTACCGTGGCCTTAGGCAGGCAGACCTACAATCAGAATAAATCCTCACACCCACACAGACTGGGCAGGCAGAGGGATGGAGTTCAGGAAGCAAGACACTCAGGGGAATATCTCTGCTCATGCCCAGGGGGGCACCACCACAGACTGGCACACACGCCTACACTCACACATTCATAAAATCACATTTATGATGACACTTTAACTCAGCACACACTGAGTGAGGACTAGCCCTGCACGGTGCTGCCCTGGGCCCCGGGATGCGGATACGAATCACACACACAAAGACGAGACGTCACTGACATTGACACGGACACTGACGATGATATTGACATTGACGCTGACACTGACAACGGCACCTTCACGGACCGGGCACACGTGGGGAAGAAGGACCCTGTCTGGGAAGGGGGCAGGGACCGGGACCAGGCCCAAGGCAGATGGGGAGGGAGGGTGGTGGGAGGAAGAGGAAAGGGGAGGGGGCGTGGCAGTGACGTCATGACAACAGGTGACGTCTATAGCAGGGCGGGGCCAGCTCGTCTTCCCCCGTCGCCCCCAGAGACAAGGACCGTAGGAAGAAGGTCAGGGTTGGGGGACAGGGACGGGAAGGGGGTCAGCTCCCCCACCCCATCTTGGCAGCCTGGGCCGCGGGGGCCGCAGTCACCTGACGCCGCAGGTCCGATCCGACAAAGAGGACGCCGCTCAGGTCTGTCCGAGGCTGTGCACCTGCGCAGAAGGAGATACCGAGGAGGGCCCCTCCCCCACTTGCACCCGGAATCCATTTTCCCAGAGGCCTCAGCGGCAGGCGCTTAGTCTGGTTGTGGAGGGATCCTTGGGAAAGAGACTCTAGGCAGCAGGTATTCATGCGCCTCAAAGGATTCTGGGAATTGTAGTCCCTAAGCCCTTTTGCGCGCAGCCGCATTGCTCCGAGGCGGTGCTCTGAAGAGATGAGGGGAATTAGGTCGAATTAGGGGAGTGGTCAGGGGCTAAGGGCCTTGGGGACTCGTCATTCTAGTCTTGGGATTTTTCCAAACAGTCAGACAACACCCTGATCATGCCACGTTCATTCCCTGCTCAGCCTCTGAGACCATCAACCTGGCATACTAACCCACCCAACACGTGGCTACGATCCACACTCTCCCCTTTCCCCCTTCTTAGACAAGTCCCTCCTCTTCCTAAGGGACACACCAGATGATCAGTTATCCAGGCTCGCACTCCTCTCCCATAGTGTATGGAGGCTGCCCCAGGTCCATGGAACGGATCCAGCCCTTGCTTCATAGCCTAGCAGGCACCGTGGTGTAGCCCTGACGGAGGACTCTAGCTGGCTCCTTCTAGAGGACACAGCAGCTGGCCATTTCATGATTTGTTTTATCGGGGCTTAACTTTGGGAGATGTGGACTGGTCGCTAACGTAGGAATGATGGAAAATTTGGAAGTGACCTCTCCATTTTATAATCCCTGGTCAGTCGCACACAAAGACATCGTCCCTGACACTGACATCGACCCTGACATTGACAACTGCACCTTCACAGACACTTGCACACGTGGGGAGGAAGGACCCTGGATAGGAATGGGGATTGGAAAGTGGCCCAAGGGATTAAGGAGGCAGGAAACCGTGGGTGAAATAGGGAAGGAGGCGTGGTGGTGACGTCCTGACAACAGGTACCAGCTCCGGAGGGGGAGTGGCTCATCTGTGGGCCCCCCACAGAAGGACGGTAGGAGCAAAGTTCTGCTCAATCCTCTCAAGCCGAGGGCGATTTCTTTTAAATATTCTCAGATCTCTCCTTTACCCCATCACCTTCCAGCTTACATCATGCTTTTTTGTAAGTTTCTCCCCATTTTTTCAATAGAGGGGAAAAACCCATTTATTAAGCTGTTAGTATGTGCCAGGCAAAATTCTAACTGCTAGGAGTACAGTTTCTACCTTCAAAGAGCTTATATTCTAATAGAGGAGGATAGTACATAAGGGAAGATTGGGAAAAGAGAGAGGATCAGTGATGGAGGGCAAGGCTACTGTGGAAGCCTGGAAAGAGAGAGAGCTGCTTAGACAGATGCATGTGGAGCCACATCAGCTTGTTTGGGCTTTAGAATAAGCCTATGAAAGACAGAAGCCAGGACAAGTGAATGCAATCAATCAATCAATCTATCAATATTTCAGTGAGTGCCTACTAGGTGCCTTCTGCGTGCCTTAGGAGGTGGAGCTGAACTGGGCCCTCACTACCACAAGGCAATCCTTTCATTCCTCCCTAACTGATTCCCCCCATGACTCCCCCAGCATTCTTTCTGGTCAAGCCTCCCTTCTGAAGACCTAGCTTCTTACTCTATTGAGAAAGTCATTCACCATGAGATCCACCTTCAATTTCTCTCATAATCTCAAAACCCTTCTTATGACATCATGCCCCACTCCTTCTTTCCTTCAATTTTCTACCTATATGCTTGATCTAAGCCAAGGATCTGGCACACAGCAGTCACTTAATAAATGTGTGTTGATTGGTTGATGTGTTGATTAGTTCTACTGAACTGTTTTTTCCCCTTCTTCTTTATTAAAGGTTGAAGAAGGGTTATATAGGGAAATGTAGGTAGTGAAAAAATAAAATTTAAAAACGTCACTAAATGTTTGTTGAATTGAATCTCCTGAGACTCCAGGACTAATTGTGGATTCTGTTCCCACCCTCCCTGGAATGCCTCAGGATGCTGGTTCTTTAGAATCCTATAGAAGGTGTTTCTGAGAGGGTGGTTCTGGGGACACTCACTTCTCGATCTTCCCCTCAGTTGTCATCCCTGAAGTCTTTACCCCTGGCCACTGGTTCACTCTTGGGGGAGGCAGGAGCAGTATGGGGATTGGTGGCAGTCAGTAGGCCTGTGTTTTGGTCCTTTGGCTCTATTGCTAATTCACTGTGCTTTTTGGCAAGGTCCTTCCCTCACTGAGTCTCAGTTTCCCTATCTATGACTTTGAACAGACTGTTTCCTGTGCCTGGAATGTATTTTCTCCTCTCTTCACCCAATAAATGCTTTTTTATTCATTCATTCATTCATTCATTCCTATCTCTTAGAATTCCTAGCTTCCTGTGGGACCTAACCATTGGGTCATTTCCTGTGGAAATCCTTCCCTAATACCCATTATTAATGCTTCTCCTTCCTCCTCCTCCAATCATCAGGTGTATGTCTGTTTATACAATATAGCCTTCCCCCCATGAGAACATAAGCTTCTTGAGGGCAGGGAGGATATTTTCACTTTGTCTTTATATCCCCAGCACCCAGCATAATACTTGGCATATAATTGTCGCTTAATAAGTACTTGTTGATTGAAGAAGGAGGGAGTGGAGAGAGAAGATGGATACCAGAATTGACAAAGTCTGTCAAGGGATTAGATTTGGGGGTGGGGGAGAGGGAAGAGTAAAGGGGGATGCCTGGGATGTGAATGAAACCCCTTCCAATGGACTGGAAGGATGGTGGTTCCAAGGAGTTTGTCCAAACCTCATCCCTAGATCTCTTGGTATGTCTTATGCTACCATGGAAAATGAGCAGCCATCCTTGGCCTCCCCAGGCTCCTCATCAAGGACACCAAGGGTAGCTTCCCCACCCCCCAACCCTACAAAGGTAAAAAACCAGAAGACACTACTGACATGGGTCTAATTCTTTCCTGTTCTTTCAGAGATCCTAGTTCAGCCACTATGGGATGATGAGACCAAGTACCCAGTCTTGGGTTCTGTAGCATATGCTTCAGATTCAGGTGAAGCATGCTAGGGAGAATTCTAGGATAGCTGAAATCATGTAGCTACCCAAATTGAATGAATAAACCCATATTAAGCACCTACTGTGTACCAGGCACTATGCTAGGCACCCTCAAAGAGCTTCCAACTTCTTGGGGGAAGGAGAGGTATAACATGTATAGATAAAACATACAAAGTGATACCAAGAGTGAGGGAAATCTTGTAGGAAGGGTCATCAGCTGAGCCTTACTTTGAAGGAAATGAAAGTCCAGGAGACAGGAATGCAAACATAGGGAGCTAGGAAAGGAAAGGGAACCTCATGTGTGGAGAAGCCACTGTTTGGAGAGCTGGAATGGAGAGGACATGAGATAGGGAGGTATATGGGATGAGACTGGAGTGCTAAATGAGAGTCTACTAAGGGGTTCGGTAAAGAGAAGATCCAGGTGGCCCCAGGCACCCCATGGCTCATCACAACCTCTATCTGCCTCAGTTTTCTCATCTGCAAAAGGAGGAAAATAGTAGCACCTACTTTCCAGGATTGTTGTAAGGTTAAAATGAGGCGATGTTCTTGAAGCATTTAGCAAGCCTTAATTAAAGTGCTCTATAAATTCTAGTCAGTATCATTTTCATCATTCCTTATTGTTTTATTATTAGGAGCTAGAAAACATGACTGAAGTTTTTCCCAGGCCTCCTTAATCTTAGTGACTGTCTTCTGAGACGATTTCTACTTTATATCTATTTGTACCTTACACATGTGTGTGTGTGTGTGTGTGTGTGTGTGTGTGTGTGTGTGTGTGTGTGTGGTGGAGACACATTAGATTGAAAGTCCTCAAGGGCAGGGACTGGGTTGTTTTGTTTTCTTTGTACCTTAGCCAAATGCCTACCACATAATGGGTGCTTAATAAATGCTTATTGATTGACTAACTAAAAGCCACTCAATCAGAAGGTCAGGGTGCTGGGGAGCTGATGTATTGGAAAGAAACAATTTGGAGAGCTGAGGTTCCAAGTGTTGCAGGAATAGGAAACCCAAGGAACTGGAAATCAGGGGACCTGGGAGAAATGAGCCCAGAGTCAAGGTGAGCCAGTACCCTGGAAGAGCACCTGGTAACTACCACTAAGAGACCAGATGTGGTTTACAAGACTGAAAGAGGAGTCAGGAATTCTCCTGTAGAGACCCTCAGCTGGCTTCCTCCTTTGCTACAGAGGGACCTCCAGGATTTAAAGGGGTAGTGTTTCAGGCATAGTCTTTAGCTAGTCTTACTTGGTCCCAACAATGCTCCCACAATTGGGCCATCTTGCCCACTGTGAGGAAATAAGCTCTGTTGAAAAGGGTCAGAGACTGAAGTGCAGGATAGGCTATCACCTCTCAGATACCTGCTTGGATGTGTTTGGTATCACTTCTCTCAAGCAATGCCAGACCCTGCCTCGGACTACACAAGACCACAGGGAAACAGACATGTCACTCGGCCCTTATTGGCCAAGCTGCCAAGGTCACTGACAACCCCAGTAGGGAAGAAAGGAGGGGGAGCTTCTTAGTCTTCTTTTCCTGCCATACATTTCTTTCCTGTCTCATACAAGGGAAAGTTTCCTCCATGACCGTTGCGGCTACAGGAGCAACTGGAGAGGGTAGTGATTGATTCTCGTTCCACTGGCTTCTTTAAGGGGAACCAGGGAGCTTTAACTGCCATCAATTTTATCTCCTCAGAAACAGGAAAGTTTCCCCCACAATGGTCACTGCTGTTGTTCAACAGTGTGGGCTCTCTAATTCTCATCTCCTATCATTCATTCATTTAGCAAGCATTTATTAGACACTATGTGCCAGACACCCCCAAAACAGCCCCTACTCTCAAGGAATTTACATTCTGCTGAGAGAAATAAAGTATTCACATAAGAGAAAATATAAGACACCACATATACAAAGTAATTGGGGGAGCACTAGCTGAAGTGCTCCTGTGGGGCTTGGGCTTTGGAGGAAGTCTAGCTAGGATTCTATTAAGTGGAGGTGAGGAAGGAGGGCATTCCAGGAAGCTCCTAGACATAGCCACAGCTGAGTTCCTCTGCTTCATCGCCTATCTTTTTTCTTTTAGTCAGCCATATTTAGGAAGTGCCTAGTGGGTGAAAATAACAATGATGATGACTATTGCTATGTATAGTAGGGGGCCTCTACCCCAAGCATGTGAAGGTTCCCCTGGCACGATGGGTGGACAATAATTGTTCCCTCTTTAAAAATGAAGGACAAATGACACCAACAAAAACATCGCATTGGATCCTCACAAACAGCCCTATATGGTAGGTGTTACTAATACCCCTATTTTACAGTTGAGGGAACTGAGGCAGGGAGAGATTTAAATAACTTGCCCAGGGTCACACAGCTAGGAAGTACACAGACCATGGTTTTCCGGGTCCAAGTCCAGAACTATTCCTTCTCAACTCTCCAGAATACCCAGGGCTGGGGTGGAGGTGTTGTAAAGAGGAGGCCCTTTCTATTCTGAGACAAGGTAAAGCAGGATGATCAGTGGGATGTAAACTTCAGGGCAGGAACTATTTTGGTGGAAAAAAGGTTTGCCTTTATATGCTCCCCATGCTGGACACCACTGTGATTCTTTGACATAATGAATTCTTGATTCTAATATCTTCCCTCTGTTAATTATTTCCTATGTATCCTGTATATTGAGTGCTTTGTATGGATTTGCTTACATGTCTTCACCATTAGATTATAAGCAGGGACTTTGAGGGTAGGAACTTTCTTTTGCTTCTTTTTGTATCCCCATCTCTTATAAGGCACACTACTTGGCACATAATAGGCACTTATGCCTAATGTTCATTGATCAATTGATTGACCAATGAGGAAACCCACCTTACCAATGCAGATGAGCTCCTGCTTAGCCAGAATGGTCTTGGAGGATGGCCTGAGAGTCTATGAGGACTTGCCCATGCTTCCACTGCCAGCAGATCTTTCTACCCCCAAGGCTTGTTGGGTTCCCACACTCTACAGCTTCTCTCAATAAACGCTGGCTTAATTGAATTGAATCCTAGGGGATCATGAGGGCCAGAGCTTCAGCCAGGAAGCCGGATAGGCTGGATTAACACACCACCTGTGATGGACTGCTCTCCCTCCTTGTTTGGGGGGGGGGTCTCTTGGGGATCAGGCAGCTGCCTTCTCAGTGTCAGAGTCAAATGATTATTTATATACATTAAGGACTCTCACTAATGAGAGAGTTAATTGGTAACAGGAAAGTGCCTCCAGGGGAAATAGAAGAGGAGGAATCAGAGATGGGGGCCCGGCAGAAGACAGTTAACAGGGACAGTTAATAGCACTGCTCAGCTGACTAGCCATTGAGAGTCTTCTTCCCTGGGCTGGGACCCTGGAGCAAGCTGCTTTCAGAGTGGGGACCAGGGACTGGAGGAGAAGCTGGTGCTCCAAGCCAGGAGCAGGGACCGGGTAGAGTCCTGCTTTCAGAGCCAGGACAGGAGCTGGGGGCATAGGAACCTAGGGGACATAGCTGGGGCCGTGGAGAGCCCCAAGAGCTGACCCCAAGGAGGAGCCCTCTGAAGGAGTCAAGGACAGGAGATTGCAGGGGACAAATGAGTTTGAGTACTTCCTAGCTGTGTGACTCTGGGCAAATTATTTAAATCTCTCCCTGCCTCAGTTCCTTCAACTGTAAAATAGGAATAATAGTAACACCTACCATATAGGGCTGTTTGTGAGGCTCCAATGGGGTGTTTTTGATGGTGTCATTTGTCCTTCAGAGCCAGGTCCTGGGGGCCCACAGAAGCCTCCCTAGAGAGAAAAGAGGAGGGTCTGAGACCCGGAGAACTCCATATACAGAGCCAGGAGAAGGGGCGAGAGGGGTGGCCCAGATAGGGTAGCTTTCTGTGAACTGAGGAGACCATGGCAAAGTCTAACATGGATAGGCATGAGGAGACCATGGCAAAGTCTAACATGGATAGGCATGGAAGGGAAAATCTCCCACTCTGCCTGGAGAGCTGGGGACAGAGGTAACACCCAGCCTAAGACAGCCTCAGTCGCTTCTGGGAGTCTCTTGGGATGGTTGGAGTTGACAATAAGGAGTCCTGTTGTTCTGGAAGAGGCCTGGCACTAATTACTGTGCCACCTAGCTTGGTACTAGATGATCAGTACCAAGAAATAGACCAATGAATAAATTAGCATTTAGCAAGGGCCTGGTGTACAAATGCCAAGAATGAAACAATCCCTACTCAATTCTCATTAGATTGTAAACTCTTTGAGGGCAGGGACTGTTTTCTGTCTCTTTTTGTACCCTTGGCACTGTGCCTGCACACACTAGGCACTTAATAAATATTGATTGATTTTTATCTTTCTTTCACCCCAGTACTTACATGGTGCATAGTAGGGTCTTAATAAATACTTGGGCCATTAGGTGGTAAAATTAAAATGAACACTCTAGTGTCTTTGCCGAGAAAACCCCAGATGGGGTCACGGAGAATCAGACGCCACCGAGAAATGACTCGACAACAACAACTCTGCCAATTTCCAAAGTGAATTTGGTAGGTAAATGCTATGTGGCAACTCCTTTAAGTGTGAGCCCAGGTGCCCTTTGTCACTTCTATCCTTGTCATATCTTCACAATCAATAAGCATTTATTAATCTCCAACTACTTGCCAGGCACTGGCTAAACACTGGGGATACACAAAGGGGCAAAAGATACCCCCTGTCCTCCAGGAGTTTACAGTATAATGGGGGAAGACAAGATATAAATAAATATGTACAAAACAAGCTGTTTACAGAAGAAATAGGAAGTGATGCACAGAGGGAAAAGAGTAAGAAGGGAGTAAGAAGCATTGGGAAAGCCTTGCAGTCAAAGTTAAGATTTGAATTGAAGCCAGGAAAGCCAGAAATGGCGATGAGGAGGGAAGGCATCGAAGGCACATGGGACAGTCAGAGAAAATGCCAGAAGTCAAGAACTATAGGGTTCTGTTCATGGAACAGCCAACATTACAGGATCAGTTAGGACCTGGAGGGACAGAAGGTAGAAGAAGACAGGAAAGGTAGTTCAGGGCTGGGTTATTAAGGGCTTTGAATACCAGAGGATTTCCTATTTGATCTTGGAGGTAATAGGGATTTTATTGAGTATATAAGAGTGATGTGGTCAGGCCTGCTTTAGAAAAATTACTTTGGTGGCTGTAAATATTACAATAAATATCCCTTTGTAAAAGCTAATTGATATTAATTGGTTAAATGAAACTGAAGTCCTAATCACCTATGGTTCATTAATTTATTCACCCACCTCTTGGCTGTGTTAATGACTCTCCAGACTTTACCACCAATCAATTCCATTCAATTTGACCAATATTCATTAAGTGCCTACTGTATGCCAATTGAGGCACCTGGATGGCAAAATGGATAGAGTGCTTGGCCTGAAGTTAGGAAGACTTATGTTTCTGAGTTCATATCTAGCCTCAGATACTTACTAGCTGAGGGATCCTGGGCAAGTCACTTCACCCTGTTTACCTCAGTTTCCTCATCTGTAAAATGAGCTGGAGAAGGAACCAGCAAACCACTCCAGTATTTCTGCCAAGAAAACTCCAAATCTGGTCACAAAGAGTTGGACACAACTGAAAAAATGACTAAATAACAAAAATGTGCCAAGCAATATGATAAGTTTTGGTAGTAAAAAGGAAGGCCAAGAAACAATCCCTGACCTCAAGAAACCCACAGTCTAGCAGAGGATGCAAGTTTATAGGCAAATAGCTATATACAAATAAGGCATACAGGATAAATTGATATTTCTCTACCTCCCCTTTTTATCTCCCTTCAATGTACAGTATTATCTTACTTAAGGCACTTGAAAGCAGGGAATCTTTTTGTTTTTAATTATTTGTTTGCTTGTATTTATACCCCTAGTCCTTAGCACAGTGTCCGACATACCGTAAGCATTTAATAATTGCCTCTTGCCTGTCTTGCCACCTGCCTGTTAACATTGGGGGATTACCAGGATGGGGGTTCAAGCTCGTGGCATTACAGAAGAATCACCCTTCCCCACCTCAGCGCCACCCCTAGAAGCCTGAAAAGCAAATATGGCTCTTTTTGGGGGGGAACTGGACTCATCTGAGAACTATTAAGGGCTCTCTAAGCATAATAGAGACAACCAGTATCTGATCAAAAGTCCCCTCCAAAACAAGCAGTGACCCAACTTCTGCTTGCAGGCCTCCAGGGCTGGGGAGCTCATCACCCCCTCTATGAGCAGCCCATTCCACTCTGGAGCACTTGAATTATTAGAATGTTGTTCCTCCAGCTGAGTTCAAATGCGCCCCTTTGTGATTTCTGCCCATTCCTCCTAGTAATGGCCCCTTTGGGCCAAGAAGACAAGTCCAATTCTTCTTACGGGTGACAGCCTTTCAAATATTTAAAGACTGTTATGTTCCCCCTGAGCCTTCTCTTAGCCAGACTGAGCATTCTCTGTTTCTTCAGGTCATTCTCATATGGCACAGACTCGAGATCCTTTGCTTTCCCAACTTCCCTGACATCTTGGACCTTCTCCAGGATATTGACATCCTGCCCAGAACTGAACACAATCTTCCAGATGGAGTCTGGTCAGGAAAGAGCATCTTCCCTAGATTCCATCTCCCTAGGTCTAGATAAAATGCTTTTTTTTTTAAAAAAAGAAGCACCCTCACACTGCATTCATTTCTTTGGCTGCTATATCACGCATGACCTATGCTGGGCTTCTGGTCCACTATAACTCCCAGATCTTTTTTCAGATATATTATTATTTAGACACATCTCCACCTTGTACTTGGGAAGCTGATTTTTTTGAACCTGTTTGTCTGTAGATAACATCTATCTCCATTCTGTTTCATCTTCTTAGAATCAGTCCAAGACTCTAGCCTGCCAAGACCCTCCCAAATCTTGACTGTTAGCCAGTGTGTTAGCTGTTCAAACCAGGTTTATGTCATTTGCATTTTGGATAAGCATCTAAGATTTTGGGAAAAGTCATTAAACAGTACAGATCCCTAGGGTACTCCACTGGAGACCTTTTTCCAAGTTAATTATAAAATCATTACCAACGGTTCTTTGAGTCAAACCATTCAGCTAATTTTAGTCTATGTAATCCCTCGATTTGGTCTTTTAGCTTCCCTGGTTCCTTTGAGTCTCAACTCAAATGCCACCTTCTGACACTGGTCTTTCCCAGTTCTCTCCTCAACTCTCCCATGCCTTGCCTTGCCATCTACTCAGTGTACATCTTGTATGTTCATTGTAATTACACATCTCCTCTATTTGACTGTGAGGGCAGGGACTGTTTTTAATCAACATACAGTGAAGCACTTACTATGTGCCAGGCACTGTGCTAGGACTGGGGATACAAAGAAAGGCAAAAGACAATCCCAGAACTCAAGGAGCTCCCACTCTAAAGGGGGAGAGAACCCATAAACAGATAAATTCAAGAAGCATTTATGTAAGTACCTGCTGTGTGCCATCTTCAGTACCCTGACTGGGTGACATACTAATACATGGAAATTGTTCCAGATAAATATCAGATATGAATATAGTGTTATCAGAGAGGCAGCACAGGGCGGCAGGGTGGGACACTAAACTGGACATAAAGATCCCTATGAGTCCACGTTGACTTAGTTTTAAAATGTAATGTTATTTATGTTTTATGATATTTTTATTTTTCTGGTTAAATATTTCCCAGTTACATTTTAAACTGTTTCAGCCCCTCTCAGGAGTGTTGTAAATCACATTCAGTCATAGGCTGTGAGCTTGACACCTCTGGCCCTGTAAGCAGAAAGACCTGGGTTCGAGTCACTCCTCAAACTCATCCTGAATGATTCTGAGCAAGTCGCTTGATCTCTTAGATCCCCAGGAGGCTCTCTGAGGCTAGGAGTTGCAAGGAAGGCACTGACCTTCATCTTTGCGGGAAGTGAACTCTCCTACATCAATGAAATCCCAGGTTCCTTCCCTGTAATAGCAGTTATTTTTAATGAAAGACCGTTCTAATGCTATTGGAACTACTGATATTTCAGGGTCATTATGAGAAAGTGCTTTGAGATCAGCATAGCTCTATAAAATGGTGAAAGTATTGTCATTTTCCTACACAAAAACCTAGGTGGCCCAGTGGCTGGAGCACCAGGTTTAGAATCAGAACTTGAGTTCGAATCCCGCCCAAGATCCCTACCAGCTGTGTGAACCGGGGACGGGGCAAGTCTTTTTACCTCTCTGGGCACCAGTTTCCTTGTGGACCTAATGTTCTCTAAGCTCCTGTGATACTATAATATTGAGGCCCCCATCTCCACTTAAGCAAAATATCAATGATACCCAATTTTGTCACAAGAGGGCAGCCTCTGCCCAGAAGAACTCCTTCGCGGGGCTGCGGGCACCATGAGTCCCCTGCATCTCCCATCTCTTTCTCCTATTGACAGCTCTAAGCCCAATCTACCAACACCCTGGGGTGAGTCACATTTATGAGATAGGCCCAAGAAGGGCTTTGGCTGTGGTGGAGGGACCTACTCCGTCCAGCCCTTCTGCCTCTCTCTCCATCTTTCTCCCCAGAAGCCTCTTGTGTTGTTCAGTTATTTCAGTTGTGAAATGACCCCATTTGGGGTTTTCTTGGCTAAGCTACTGGAGTGGTTTGCCATTTCTTTCTCCAGTTCATTTTACAGGTGAGGATACTGAGGCAAACAGGATGAAGTGCTTTGTCCAAGGTCATGTACCTAGTAAGTGTTTCAGGCCAGATTTAAACTCAGAAAGATGAGTCTTCCTAACTCCAAGTTTGGTACTTTATTCACTGTGCCACCTAGCTGCCCTTTTTCTGCCTAGGGCCCACTATATGCACTCTCTTTCTCTCCTCCTACTCTGTAAGATCTCTTTCTTTCTAGGATCTCTTTCCCTCCAGAGAGTCAACTAGAGGTTCTCTCCCTCCCTCTCTCTCTCTCTCTCTCTCTCTCTCTCTCTCTCTCTCTCTCTCTCCCTCTCTCTCTCTCTCTCTCTCTCTCTCTCTCTCTCTCTCTCTTCTTTGTTCCCCCCCTTTCTCCTCTGTGTGTATATGTGTCTCTTTCCCCTTGGGGGCATTAGTGGAGGGAGCTTCCTTATCTGGGAATTCCCCCTATCAAGACCCCTTTTGGGTTCTCTCTCTGCCTCTCCAGAATCCCCTTTTCCTTCAAGAGGAGAGGCTCTTTCCTTCCAGCACTCATCATAGAGTGTCTTGTCAAAGGGAAACATTCAATGTTTCTATGTCCTGGATTATAGACTTATCTCCCCTCACCTCCTCCAATGCAGCCCATCTGGAAGAAGCAATGCCCAATGTGGTCTCCCTGAGCTAGGTAGGGGACACTGAAGGGGCAGGATCGACATCATCCAGCACCAGATCCTTCTGGTGCTACTTCAAGGTTCCTTGGAGAGGGTATAGACCTCCTCCTCTCCCAGGATCTCCCTTCCTTTGTCCCCCAAATGCCCAAGTCCAGAGAGCTGGAGAGACTGCTGCTCACTGGGACATCTTCCACCCATTCTGGCCCCACTATCTGCTTTTTGACCTGGGGGTGACAGTCATTTGTCCTCAGGTTACTCAGTCAAAAAATATTAAGTTCTTGCTATGTGCCAGGCACTGCACTAAGCTCTGCAGATATAAAGAAAGGCAAAGACAGTTCCTGTTCCCTAGGAGCTCACAATCTAATGGGCCAGACAACGTGTAAACAACTCTGTACAAACAAGATATATACAGGGTAATCGATAGAAAGAAGGCACTATAATTAAGAAGGAATTAAAGGAGAATATAATTACGGAAGGGCTTCTTATAGTGGGTGAGACTTTAGCTGAGCCTCATCTTACAATTCTGTAGCCTCAGAGACTTTCAGAGCCCCAGAGCCTTAGGATCATAGTTCCAGAGCTAGGCAAGACCTCATCAATCACTTGTCCACCCAATACCGGGACAAAAATCCCCTTCATGCAATTGCTGCCTATTAGGCATCCAACCTCCGCTTGAAGGCCTCCACTGAGCAGGGAAACTTTTTCCTTCCTTCCACTTTTGCTAGCAAGCTGTGGTTGTTTGGAAGTGTTTTCTTATTTAATATTTGAGTACATCTATGATCTTCCTGAAGTGCGCCATCCCTCAGCCCCTCTGTCCCTTCTTATCCTATAGGAGGCACAGTGAAAAGAGCATGACTCTGGAGTCAGAAGATCTGGGGATGCTTGATACTTGTATGGCCTTGGGTAAATCACTTAACTCTCCTTGGACTCAGTTTACTCCTCAGTAAAGTAAGGTTAGATTAGATAGCCTCTGAGAGTCTAACAAGCGATCTAGAATTCCATGTCTCCTGTTCATGTCCTCTATAAATCCTCTGCAGTGGGGGGATCCACCCTCAAAGCTAGGGTGTCTTCCCCTTTCCTCAGTACCACTGAAGGCCTGACTGAGGCTATCATTCTGCTAGACATCCTGCTCACAACATGAAGGACTCCTTTTCACATCATACAACCCCTTGTGGACCACCTGCTGGAGGGCATTCATACCCTTCCAAGGCCCTTTTGGTCACCTGCTGCCCTGATCCTTCAGAGATGGTGAGGACCCTTGACTGTCTCCTGAAGAAGATGGAGTTTATAAAGTGTGTGGAAACAGGTTTGGATTGTCCAAAATGCTGCCTGGCTTCCTAGATGTGATCCAAGGTGTAATTCCTTAGGTCCCATGCTGAGCCCAGATCCCTGCCCACCTGCTGCATCTACCCAAAGGTATGTGCCTATAGAAACCTTGTCTGACAATGTATTCAACATCTTGTCCTTGTAGTTCCTTACCTCTCTACTGTGAGGGAGGAGTGATGCTTCGTAATCCCCTTTCTTTATTACTTAGATTTCATCTTCCTTCGAGAGATCTTTTCATTTATGCTGGTTTTATTTTTACCTGAGAAAATATTTTATGAGAGGCTGGCATGGTTAGACTGCCCTCTGAGGGCCATCTCTTGAAACCTACACAGATATTCCCTGCCCGATTTCAGTCTAAGTGACCAATGGATGACTCAGAGGTTCATACTCTATGATCTGGAAAAACCTTCTAATTGGTTTCAGGCAGGGAAGGACTGGTGAGTCAGGGATTGCTGAGCCTGTATACAAAAGGAATGATCCTCTCATTTCTCAGTCAGTTTTCTCTTTTCTTTTGAAGCTATAGGACTACTGATCTCTAGAACTGGATGAAGGAGAGGCATCCATCCTGTCTTCCACCCAGTCTTGCTATCTGTGCCCAATTGACTGTTTCTACCTCTGTCTTTATTTTTTCCTGATCTTAAGTGAATGAGTATTCCTAGACAGAATGTCCAAGTGAGTTCAGGTTATCCTGAGGTCCCACTGGAGACCAGGATTGAATGGTGACAGTAACAGTGGCCCCCAGAGTGGTAGTGATCAAGAACATCGACAAGCAGCCTGGCCTAGCAGCAGATCAGCAAAGTTCAGTAGCAGATTCCCATTGACAAAGTGACTTGCTCAGCTCTAACCAGCAGCTGAACAGTATGCTTGGTCCATTTCAGCACTGGATCAACCTGTTGATCACAGATTCTATGCCTTGAAAAGAAGAGAACTCATCCATCATTGATTACATTCCATCAGGTACCTCTGGGGAAAGAAAGGGCATTGAGACTCTACTGTTTGGGAGTTGAGTTACTTTAGCCATATATGTATGTATAAATGCCTTTGCTAAGAACTGAGTCTATCATCTGATTGTTAAAAGGAAACACACCAGTGGGGGCTCATGAGCTTCAGCATCAGGAAGTTAGACATCCAGGATTACCTCCTGGAATCCTCTGAGGATCTAACTTGCCAGGGTCAGTGAGGGTTGGGAACAAGTTTAGAGGAGTTCCTACAAAAAGCTTAGCCTCCAACAACACAATCAACTAAACTTGTTTTATAATTATTTACTTTTAGATTAATTTCAATGAGCAGAATATCAGAACAAATTTTCACTTATTCTTTTTAGGTCCTCAGTCTCCTTATTCCATTCATTGTAACTCACGTGTTTTTTTCTCTTCTTCTGGTCCTGCATTTTTTTTTGCATTGCAGTATTTCATAAAGTTCTTTCCAGATTTCTTTGCATTATCCATACTTGTGTCCTTAATCTGCATTGTTATTTTAGTAATGAATGTAACACAATTTAACCATTTCTCTGTTGTTCAGTATTTACATTGTTTCCAGTTGTCTGTATATGTGATAAAACTAGAATTGAAAGGGGCATCAGAGGCCATCCAACCCCCTTATTTTATAGATGGGGAAAATGAGACAAAGAGAGGTATAGTGATTTATCCAAGGAGATGTTGCTATGAAAATCTTTGCACAGATACTGTTTTATTTTTGATAACACTTTCAAGGTGTCTTCCCAACAATGGAAGGACTGGGTAAAAGAGTGTGATCATTTTTGCAACTTACTATGTCCTTCGAAAAGATCTTACAGATTTCCAATTCCACCAGCAATGAACAAATGGCTTCCACCAAACCTATCTATACTTATTTCACATGACTCTTTCCCTAATTGTATGTTCCAAGTTTGGGTCTTTGCTGTTCCCTGCACTTGTCTTCTGCTGCATGGATGGCATTCCCACCTCGGTTTTGCCTCTCAGGGGGTCTCATTTTCCTTCCAGGTACGTCCTTCATCTCAGGCTCTACCTCCTACAGGAAGCCTTCTCTCATTTTCTCAGTATTTCTTTTCATCTGGGCTAAGCAATCCTTCAACTTTTGTTAAGTCTGTGAGTTCCTTCAGGGCAAGGATTGTCTTTTGCCTTTCTTTGTAACTCCAATGTGTAACCTATTGCCTGGCACATAGTAGGCCCTTAATGGCAGCTAGTTGGTGCTATGGATACAGTGCTAGACTTGGAGTCAGGCAGACCAGAGTCAAATCAATCCAGCCACAGATACTCACTAGGTTTGTGACCCTGGGCAAATCTCTTCAACCTGTTTGCCTCAATTTCCTTATTTGTAAAATGAGCTGGAGAAGGAAAGTGGCAAACCACTCCAGTATCTCTGCCAAGAAAACCTCATATGGGGTCACAAAAAGTCAGACATGATTGAAACGACTGAACAACCAAAAAAGAAATATGTGTCAACTGACTTCATACTGATTGTCCTCTGACATGATTTCTATCCCACTCACTCTCATTGCTTCACTCCTCTGAAAACCCTCCAGTTGGTCAATGCTCCTCCTAAAATGTGGTGCCCAGAATGGAACACAATACTCCAAATGGGGCCCCATGCCCTTAATGAAATTTGAAATTGCATTAGGGCTTTTGGCCGTCATGTTGACTCATGTTGACCTTAGAGTCTCCTAAAAACCCTGGGCCTTTTTTCAACTAGCTTTGTCTGGATTTAACAAAGCTGATTTTTTTTAAAAATCCCCAAACCTAAGTGTAGGACTTTGTTTCAGAGGGGCTAAGCGATTTCCCCAGCATCACACAATATCCAAGAAGTGTCCAAGGTGGGCTTTGAACTTCAGTTCCCAAAGTTCAAATTATAATTCAGATATTTCCTAGCTATGTGACCCTGGGCTAATCACTTACCCTCCCAGAGACTCAGTTTTCTCATCTGAAAAATGTGGATAATGGCAGCACTTACCTCATGAATTTTCAAGGAGATAATTAGATAAGGCATAGGAAGCATTGTGCAAACCTTTAGACACTATATCAATGTGAGCTATTATTTTCTGCTAAAAACATCGAACAGCACAGACCCTAGGACAAATTTTGGGGGGCCTTCTTTGGAGGTCTTCATACAGAGGGAGGGTGACTATCTCTCATGTGTGTTGTAGAGTGCTAGCAGGTACAATACTGGACCTGGAGTCAGGAAGACCAGAGTTCAAATCTAGCCTCAGACACATAACAGCTGTATGACTCTGGGTAAGTCACTTAACCTCTGCCTCAGTTTCACCTCTAGAGTTTCAACTCTAGAGTTATCCTCTAGAGATGGTGTGTGGATCAAACGAGACAAAATTTGTAAAGTGCTTTGCAAACCCTAAAGTACTCTATAAATGCTAGCTATTTTACTATACAGACTCTCCATCCCCCCAAACAGATTGACATCAATTCATTACTGATGGTTATTTCAGTCACATCCGACTCTTCATGACTCCATTTGGCATTTTCTTGGCAAAGATACTGGAGTGGTTTGCCATTTCCTTCTCCCATTCATTTTACAGATGAGGAAACTGAGGCAAACAGGGGTTAAAATACTTGCCCAGGATCACATAGCTAGGAAGGGTCTAAGGTCAGATTTGAAATTAGAACTTCCTAACTCCAGACCTAGTGCTCTATCCACAGCACCACCTACATGTTATTTACTTCATATATATTATTACATATCATCATATCACACGCACATTTATTGTCCCTTCTACCAATAAATTCTGCAAGATTAGAAACAATAACAAAAGAAGGAAAACCATGGCCAAAGCGATTGTTCAGGCCTATAGAAGTAACCACACCCTTTCTATTATTATAGTCTGATTAACAGAAGTCAAGCAGATGTGCCTGGACTCTAAAAAGGTGATCCTACAGCCATTTGTCAGATCGTAGATGAATTTCCCTGCCCACTGAGAGCAGTGTGGGAGCAGTGTTTGAAGGCTAGAGTCAGGGAGATGGGGCTTGAGATCCCATGTTTGACAGACACTTGCTGTGTGACCACCAGGAATCTGCTTAACCACTCTGGGCCTCAGGCAATGCTCCAAGGTGGTGAGCTGTCTCAAGGTAAAGGGGGTTCCCACGAACTGGAAATTATGAGTTACTGAGTGACAGTCAGTGTGTCAATTAGTCTATGTCCCCTCTTTCTTCCTGGGTCTTCACACAGACAGTCACGGTGAAGAGCTATATTTGGGAGACATTTGAAGAGACAGACCTCCACCCTGTTCCCAATGTCCTCAGGGTCCTGGGCTGCTTCCAGTTATCTTAAGGATATGACAGCCCTGTGTTAACTCCAGAGGGGACAGCCAGGAGCCATGAGTGGGAGCTGCAGAGAGGCAGATTCAGGTTTGGAGTGGTACAGGTAGAGAAATTAAACCTTTATCGAGGGCTTACTATGTGCCAGATGCCATTCCGAGAGTTGGATACAGGGACAGCTAGGCCACATAGTGTCTACAGCCCTGACACTAGAGTCAGTTCAAATCCAACCTCAGACACTTACCAGCCCTGTGATCTTGGGCAAATCACTTATCCCCAGTTGCCTCCAAAACCAAAACCCCAACCCCAACCAAGTGCTGGGGGCATACATACAAGTGAGAAAGACTGCCCTGCCCTCAAAGATCTCTATACAGGGCAGCTGGAAAGGATTGAGGTGGGGGAGTCCCATGGGAAGTGATCTGGAGGCAAACAAGAAGAAAACCCCACTTCCAGAGCCCAGGGTGAGGTCAAGTGGAGGGTAGATGGGACTGGTAGTCACTGGAGGCAGCAGTTTGGGGCTAGTGACCAGGAAGAAATCCAGGAAGTTTCCTCCTGATAGGAGCTGTCCAAAGGTTCAATGGCTCCCTCTTCTTAGACTTCTTCATTCAGAGGCTGGATGGTTATCTTTCATGTATCATTGTAAGGAAGTCCCAGTGTGCACCAGTCTTTTCTCACCTGCCAATGACATCTTTCTCACAGTCACCTGCTGGGCTAATCAAAAGGATGGCTTGACTAATTCTTTAGGTTCTTTGGTCCCTGGGTTTTTTCCTTCCTGTATCTATTCTCTCTATTCTGAGAAGTAGAAAGCCCCAAAATCATACTGTGAATCCTCTCACCAGCAGGGTAAACTCGATGACCATCTTTTCTCTACCATTGTATGGTAGAATGCCACAGCTGGAAAGCATTTGAAAGGTCACTGCCTGAACAGAAATCCCCTCTATAACATGACCCAAAAAGTGGTGTTCAAAAGAACTCCAGGCATGGAGAACTCACTATCTCTTTAGGTTACCCATTCCAATTTTTTAAGGTTCTAATTTTTAGGAAGTGTTTCGTTACGTGAAGTCAAAACTTGCCTCTCTAAAACCTCCTCTGATTTGCTTGTAGTTTCATCCTCTGGGACCAAGCAGAGCAAAGCTAATGCCTTGGGCCCCAGAAGTAATTAAGTCTCTTTTAACATCATACAAGAGATTATTCTTGTATCCAAGATGAACAGACCCAATTCAGCCAATCCTCATACGGCTAAGTTCCAGCCCCCTCATCTTTCTGGTTCTTCTACTCTGGACAAACACTAGTTTTTCAATGTTCTATCAAGGACAAGTGATTTCTGTCCATTATTCTTAGCTTAAATACAAGGGCCTGGTACATGGTAGGTACTTAATTAATGCATATGGAAGGAATGAATGTGTCCCTAATGTGTCTTCACTTTTTTCTCCCTCCTTTCAATGGTGGAGGTGGGGATGGTGATTCTGCTTTATTATCTAAGGGAGTCTCAGATGATGCCAACAGTTTCCTCTGGGGCAGTGAGTCATACCAAGGGGATGAGGGTTGGAAGTAGAGGGAAGGCTAAGTTTGGGATTTTCCAATGAGATCCACAAAGCCCCAACAGAGAACAAAGAATCAGATACCTATAAGAGAAACAAATGTGCTTCTGGCAGCGTTTCTGCACCCACATGGCTGGGCTGGAATGAGGGGAAGAAGCGGGGAGGCTCTCTTGACCCCAAGAGCTGTTCTGGGGCAAGTTTTTCATTTTTGTATACTGCAGAAACTGTTTCAAACAGTTCCCCTCTCTGCTAATCAATAGCTTATCTGGTGTCAGTAAAATGAAATTTACATCGACTCATTTCCATAGCAACCATCCCATAGAACTGCTCTCCTATTTGAAAGGCATATTCCCCACCTCTGGCACCTCCAATTCCATTTAGGGTCCAAACTCCACAAAGTCTTTAAAAAGAAAGCCCTTAAAGAGGTAAGGTTTGGAAACAGGGATGAATGAAATGGTATCTCTGAATCCTTGGATCAGCAGGGACAGGGACCTCGAGTCAGACAAACATGGATTCTGATCCTACCTCAGACATGAGAAGCTGCCCCTGAAACTCTGAGATCTTGTTTCCTCATCTGTAAAACAAGGTAAATAATGCTTGTAGTAACTGTCTACTTGAGAGACAGTCTAGCCTAGTAGGTAGTGTGCTTGCCTTGAAATCAGGAAGATCTAATCCAGTGGTGGACATATTGGTGACATGACCCTGGGCAAGCTACTTGTCCAGAGAAGTCCCTGAGGCTATGAGGTATAATGTACTGGTCTGGATGGGTCAAAAGGCTTTCCTCATTCAGAATTCCTTATGGTAAAAAACATTAGAGGCAGGAATGACACAAACAGCTCTATGTCTTTAGAGCCCTTTGTCTGGTGAAGCCTAGGGATGGAGCTCTTCTCACAATTATTGCTGATGGAAATGACAAATTTCAGGTAGAACTTACTGCGAACAAGGCTGTAATTGTTTTCTTCTCTAAATTCAGTGTCCCTCTGGAAGTTTAGCCACAGGGTCTGGGGACCCCAGGTTAAGAATCCTGATGTAAAGGGATTTGTGGATGCTAAAAGACTAGAAACTGTTATCGCTGATGATTTTGATGGGAGGGATGGGTGTCTACTGGCCTCTGATTTCATTTGGTATAGGGGATGGGGATCTCCCAGTGTGAAAAATCCCTCCACCAAAGCAGCAACCACTCACTTGTGAGTCTTAGAGAGTTGTCTGGGGATACTGAGCTGTTAATTGACTTGCCTGGAAGGTAGGACTGGAACCCAGGACTTCAGGGCTGGTTCGCCTTAAAAAGTCTATCTCAGCTATTATTGGCAGTAGGACTATGCATACCTGGTCTGTATGCCTGTGGGGTACATATGCAAACAGATGATATGGGTCACACATGGAGCTCTGGGGTGTGGTTGTTGGGAACCAATCTGGTAGGCTGCCCGATTGGCAGTTGGTTTGGTGCTTAGCCTAAGTGTAGAGAACAAGGTTGATTTCAGGTTCCAGATCCAGGAAACTGATCTTCCCAGATTGATTACAACAAGCCAGAGATTTTGAGTTATCTCTCTCTCCTCTTCTAAAACCTGGCTGGTGTCTATGTAATAACAATTACAACTAAAATTTATATAGACTTTACTATGTTCCAGGTGCTGTGCTAAACATTTTACAATTATTATTTCATTTGATTCTCGCTCAGGAGGTAGATGCTATAGGTATCCGTATTTTACAGATGAGGAAACTGAGGCAAACAGAAGTGAAATGACTTGCCCATGCTCACACAGCTAGTAAGTATCTGAGGCCAGATCTGAACTCAGATTTTCCCTGACTCCAGGGTCTGGAGTCTGGGACCTCTCAGGGTTCCTCTTAGTCTCTTCATTTTCCAGTCTCCTGATCCTAGGGTACCTGATTCAAGTGTGGTCACACAGGGAAATTCCCATGGTCGGCCTGGGAGCATGACATTCTACTCATTTGCCTTTCCACAGGTTACCCTCCCTCTCAGGTGGCTCTATAGTGCACAGAGCACTGGGCCTGTAGTCAGGAAGACTCAGCTTTGTGAGTTCAAAGCTGGCCTCAGACACTTCCTATCTGTGTGACCCTGGGCAAGTCACTTAACCTGCTGGCCTCAATTTCTTTATCTGTAAACTATATTAGAAAAGGAAAAAAACTCAAATGAGATCATGATGAGTTGGATGTGATTGAAACAACTGTCTCTGAGTGTCCTGTCATTCTCAGCTACATTCATAGGTTTGCATTGGTCTTAGGAGGAATCCTACTCTCTGGAAGGGAAGGCTGACTTGAAGCCCAGGAACCTGGAAAGACAAAGAGATAGAAAGGCTAACAGAGACGTGGGACAGAAACAGACAGGCAGACAAGGGACAAAGAGAGAGAAAGAAGTAGAGAGCCCCAGGGACAGAGATTTAGACAGTCATGGGACAGAAAGACAGAGAAAGAAGGAAATGTAGTGAAGGACAATGGAACAGAGAGACAAAGGAATAGAGAGAGGAAGGGATAGATATTTATGTATAAAGAAAAAGAGACAGAGACAAAGGCACAAAGAGAGAGACAGAGAGACAGGCAGAAAGTGACCAACCAGAAAACTGGGGCAGAGATAGAAAGAGACAGACAAAGATGGAGAGAGAGACAGATAAGGACATAGGAAAATAGAGACAAATACAAGAAAATAAAGAAAGAATCAGGCAGATATATACAGGAACAGAGCCAAGGGCAGAGAGACAGAGACAGAGACACAGAGAGAGGCAGAGAGACAGGGAGAAAGCCAGTCACAGAAACAGGAACACAGCAAAAACACAGGGTCAGAAAGAGCCATTCAGATGCACACAGGGATAGACCTGAGGACATCCTGACCTTGCAGGCTTTGCCTGTTAGATTTGTCTGGCCCCTTCCTTGCTCACCAAAGGCTCTGGCTAGGTTGGCCTGTCTCTCTAGGGCTCAAGACAGAGCCATGCTGAAGGGGATGTCTGACTCCCACATTCATCCTTTTCTTCTTAATCAAACATAGATTCATTGGAAGATCCCTTAGGGAAGGGGAGAGGGCATTGAAGATGAGCTCTATCTCAGGAAGCCCCATTTCTACCCTCATCTCCTCCCTACCCCCACTGCCACTGCTATCCTCCTCTCCAGACACACTCCTGCCACTGCTATCCTCCTCTCCAGACACACTCCTGCCCTCATCCCATACTCCTATCTCTCACTCCCTCCTCCATTCCCACCCTACCCTACTCCCACTACCATCTTCCTCTCCATCCCCATCCTCACCCCATCCCTGCTCTCACCCCATACCCCCATCCCTCACACCCACTCCCATCCCCACCTTAGCCCCATCTCCATCCGAATCTCCCATATTCTCTTGCTTGTGAAGGACGAAGTTTTCTGTTCCTTTCCCCACTCTCTGGATGGACGACCTCTCTCCCCAGATCTACCTTCTCCCTCTAGCCTTGAGGGGCACAGAGCAGGAAGAGAGGTGGTAGGAATACTCAGGGACAGCAGAGAAAAGTCCCCCTGCCCTCCCCTTCCCCGCCTCCCTCAGGCTAGTGGGGTCCAGACAGAAGCTTGATATCCCCTGGGGCAGGCGGAGAGGGAGCCTTGGTAATGAGGGCACGGGGCCCGGACTGGCCTCATTAGCAGCCCTGCTGCCCAGTTAAGCTGGGAGCTAATTGCTCATTAACAAGTTGATACCTGCTGAGGGTAGGGTGGGAGGGGTGGTGGTGGAGGACTATTCCAGCACTCAGTGCTTGGAGCCCCATCAATCAGCTGTGGGCCCCCTCCCCTCTCTGTCACTGACCACGCCTCCTCCCTGCCTATCACTTTTCCAGCCTCTTACCTCTGCCTCCTGCCCCTAGCACTTCGCCCCCCACCCCCACCCCAGCTGTGCCAGTCACAGCTCTGACCTACTTCATGGAAAGGGACTGTGTCCACCTGGGCTCTGTCTACTGGGAAGGGAGGAGAAGGGGGAGGAGGGGATGGAGCTGGGAGGGGGAATCTGACCAAGACAGGAATGTTGTAGTCCTCAGGGGCGTTCTGATCTGACTGGATGGGCAGAGTGAAAAGGGGCTTTAATAGACCCCGGTTTGGGGGGAGGGGAGAGGCAGCCCTCTAACCTTTCCCTCCCTCCTCTGGAAGTCTCTGGTCCCAGAACAATTTGGGAAGGTGAAACTTTTACAGAGAATTATCTTTTTATTTTCTTTTTTTGCATTTTGTCCTTCCATTAAAAAAATATTGATGCATTTTATTTTTCTATACCTTCATTTTTTTCAAAAATTAAATTGTATTTTATCTTTTAATTAACAAAAATTGATTTTCTCTCAATCTGCCTTCTTCCATGGAAAAAAATAAGCCTATAATAAATCTTGGTAGCCAAGTGAAGCAAATTCCAAATTAGCTGTGTTCAAAAAATATGTCTCATTTTCCACCTTGAGTCTTTCACCTCTCTGTCAGCATTGGGTAGCCATGTTTCCTCCTCTATCCCCTGGAATAACACTGGGTCATTGCATTGCTTAAAGAGCTTGAGTATTTTGGAGGTGTCTGTCTTCACAGCATCATTGTTAGCTTATGAATTGTTCTCTGGATTCTGCTTCCTTCTCTCTGCATAGTATGAATGATAATATGTGGTTACTCAATCATTTTTCAGTCATATCTGATTGTGACATTTGACCTTTTGGGGTTTTCTTGACGTGGTTTTTGCCATTTTCTTCTCTGACTCATTTTACAGCTGAGGAAACTGAGGCAAACAGAGTGAAATGACTTGCCCAGGACACACAGTTACTAAGTGTCTAAGGCTGCATTTGATCTCGTCTTCTTGACTCCAGGGCCTATGCTCCATCTACTGTATGCCATACCCATATATGTACTATTTAGCATATATATATAGTTGATTGCATGTTATTAGAATGTGAACTCCTTGAGGACAAGGACCATGTTTTTCCATTTCTTTGTAATCCCTGTGCTAGGGCCTGGCACATAGTAGGTACCTAATAAATGCTTTTGATTGGTGGAAGATTGACTAGATTCCACAGCCCCTTCAAGTTCTCTCTCTCTCTCTCTCTCTCTCTCTCTCTCTCTCTCTCTCTCTCTCTCTCCTCTCTCTCCTCTCTCTCCATCTCTCTTCATCTCTCTTTCCTTTCTCCCTCTTTCTTCTCCTTTTCTGTCTCTTTCCTCTCTCTCTCTTTTCTCTCTCTTTCTCTCTCCTTCTCTCTCTTTCCTCTCTCTCTCTCTCAATAAACAGGGCATATTCCAGAAATCCACTTGTATACTGTCTTTTGGGGACTGTTTTCATCTTCCCATAGAGATGCAGGTGATCAGTTCTGGATGGACTGGCCCCCTGCGGCTTCTTTATTCCATCATGTAACTGAAACTATAGCCCTAAAAGGGCTACCCTTGCTTCAAACTTTGACAAACTGGGGGCACCCTAAAGGAGGCAGGATAGATCTTGAACAGATAAATAGATGAACAGATAGACTAGATAAGAGGGGAACAAAGAGGGAGAAAAGAAGAAAGGGAGGGATAGAGATTCCAAAAAGGAGAGAGAGAGAGAGAGAGAAGAGGGGAGAGACACAGAGAGAGGATTTTAAGTGCTTATGAGTTGCGGGGCATAATAGGATATTTGCTGAGGATAAAATACAAGCAAACAAGGCAGTCCCTGACCTCAGGAAGTTTCTATTCCAACATAAGACAACACTCAAGGAGTGCTGGACAGCAGTAGAGGGGAAGAAGGATGGGATAGGGATAAGGGTGAGGATGCTGAAGAGAAGGTAGAAAAGTCCAGAGAGAAGAAGAGGAGCCAGGAGTGAGGTAAGCAAAGTCACCAATCAAAGCGGACATTTCAAGGGTGGAGACATTGGATGGTTCAGCCTGGAAAAGAGACCAGCTCTTTGTGCTGGCTGTCCCCATGCCTGAAGAACTCTCCCTCTTCATCTACAGCTCCAGGTTTCCTTCAAGTCTCAGCTCAAGCATCTACTTGGTTACCACAAAAAGGGCTACCATGATTATTTTGGCATATATGGGCTTCTCTTTTTCTCACTGACCTCCTTGGGGTAGATGCCTGGCAGCAGAATCTCTGGGTCTTCCCATAATTCCAAATGGCTTTCCAGGAGGGTTGGACCCGTTTACAACTCTGCTCAAAATATGTTTGTGTGCTTAGCTTTACCCAGTCCTCCTAACATTGACCATCCCCATCCTTTGTTATCTTTGCCAGTTTGCTAAGAGTGAGATGAAACATGTTATTTCAACATTTCTCTATTATGATTAACAATTTGAGTCTTTCTTTCTGATGTATATCTACAATGCCCCTATTTTTCTCCCTCCCATTAGAATATTAGCTCCCTGAGGACAGGCACTCTTTTGTATACCCAAGACCTAGGCTGGCATGGTGTTTGACACTGAGCAAGTCCCTATAAAGGCTTGTTTGTTTTATAGATGGATGACAGCTGTTTTCAAGTGTTTGAAGTGTCTCGTGTGGAGAAGGGATTAGCCCTGGTTGGTTTGGCCAAAGAGAAAAGAACTGGAAACAAATGGATGGAAATTGCAGAGAAGCAGATTTAGGCTTGAAGTCAGGAAAAAAATTTCCCAATAGTGAGAGTGATCCCAAAGTGTAATGAGCTGCCCTCATAATAGTAACTAACATTTATATAGCATTTACCATGTTATAGGCACTTTGCAACTGTTAGCTCATGTGATTCTCCCAGAAATCTTGGGAACGTTTATCCCCACATTACAGATGAGGAAACTGAAACAAACAGAGGTTAAGTGACTTGCCCAGCGTCACACAGGTAGGAAGCATCTGAGCCAGAGATTTGAACTTGGGCCTTCCCTACTCAAAGTCCATGGTCTCTCCACTGTACCACCTAGTCAGTTAGTCAATAGATATTTATTAAGCACCTATAATATACTAGGCCCTATGTTAAATGCTGTGGGAGGGGAATAAAGAAAAAGAAAGAAGAAAAATTAAGAGGGGAGCGGAGGAGTTTTCCCTCACTAGAGGTCTTCCCCATCACTTGTAAGGGATATCTTGGAGGGAATTTCTACTCTGGCATAATTTAAACTAACCTCTGAGCTTCCTACAAACTCTGAGTTCTTTTGGTTTTGGCCCAGGGAGCAGGGATCAGGTGGAGCTGATGGAAAGAAGAGGAGAAACCTTCAACTGGATCCCTCTAGATAAGCAGGTTGGATGGACTGGGGAGGGGACTGGGGCCTCAAGTGGCCTTCTAGGTCCTTGAACGCAGCTTTTTGACTGAGTTCAAGTTTTACAAACCAAATCCTTTTATTCAGGGGATTTGTTCTGGGAAGTTTGGTTTCAAGCAAAGGACTATGCTTGAGGACCTACCCTGGACTGGTGTGGAGGGTGTCAGGGTACATGAAACCTTGGTGATGGTAAGCCTTGAGGAGGTGTCAGGGAGCTCTCTCTGGTACTGCTGAGGAAAACAAGGCCCTTAGTCCTGATGAGGTCTGCAAGGGTAAGTACCCTCTGGAAAGAGCTGAATCTTCAGAGGCAGGGGTAGAGCTGGTAGCAAAGTCAAGGAGGGAATGCACCAGTTGGAGCTGGCTTGCGTCCAAGGTTCCCTGCACACCAGTTCATCTACCTTTCATGCCCACTCTTGGACCCAAACTACTCTCTCCAGGGACCTCCTGACCCATGTCAGCATCTCATAGTTGGGAGGCTTATATATTTAAACAGCAGACATTTCCCCACTCCTACTCCCAGCACCCAGCTTTTGCTCAAAAATGTCCAGTGATGGAAAACTCACCATTTGTTTCCTAAGACAACCCAGTGTGCTTTGGGATAGCTCTAACTGTTATGATGGCTTAGAATTTCCAGACTCTTTCCCTTGGTAAGGGCACCTCCCAGGGTTTCATCTACACACTCTTAGATGCTCATCAGATCTACAGAGCACCATTCCTAATCTCTTCCTCATTTCCAACTGCCCCCTGGTTCTTTCTACCTTTTCTTCCCGCTGGCCTCCTTGACCCCTTATGCCCCAAAGTCAATCCTACAACCACCTTTCCTCCAGGCACCTCTGACTCCTGCCCAAGCTCCTCAGTCACATGGACCCATACAACTCCAGAAGAAGCCCTCCCCCTCCCACATCACTCTCTTAGCCCCCTGCCCTCCACCTCCTCACTTCTCCCCGTAGCTTTTCTAACAACTTTCTAAGCAGGAGGAGATGTGATATAGCCATCAAACCCTGGACTTGGAGTCAAGAAAAACTGGACTCAAATCTCATCTCAGACAACTCTAGCTCAGTGACTCAGGGTAAGTTATTCTCCCTGCCTCAGTTTCCTTCTCTGTAAAATGGGGGTGTTGGTAATAAAAGCAGCTTACCAGCTCAATTGTGAGGGTCAATGAAGTGTTTATATATGTGTATAGGTGAATCATATATCAATGAGATTGTATATATATATTTATATAAAATGTCGTATATATTGCTGAGGTTATATACATGTATATCTATCATATACATCAGTGAGATTTTAATATAAATATATGTATATTTGTAAAATGTCTTGCAGCTAGCTGGTGTAGCAGATAAAGTCAGGCATGGAATTGGAAAGATTGAAGTTGAAATCTAGCTTCAGGCACTTTGTAGCTATGTGACCCTGGGCAAGTCATCTCACCCTGTTTACCTCAATTTACAAATCATCTGTAAAATGAGGTGGCGAAGGGAATGGCAAATAACTCCAGTATTTTGCCAAGAAAACCCCAAATGGGGTCATGGAAAGTTGGACATAAATGAAACAACTGGACAACAGAAAAAGTGTCTTGCAAACATTAAAGAGACATAGAAATGTCAGCTCTAAGTATCCGCCCCTCCCCTACCATATCTTGACCTTTCCAGGTGGGCTGCTCTGTTCTTAGTCTATGAGTGTGTGTGTGTGTGTGTGTGTGTGTGTGTGTGTGTGTGTGTGTGTGTGTGTAAGTGCATAAGTGCCGCGAGCCCACGCTTGAGCGAAAGGAAGCCCTGATTTGTTGGGTGTGGAACTGGACTGCGCCCTGCTCCACCAGCAAAGCTGAAACATTCCTGCCTCCAATGCCTTGACCTAGAAAACCCCCTCCCCTCAAGGGTGTGTTTTGGGACTCATTCTTTCAGACGCTGCTTAACCTGATCCTCACAAACCCTTTCCTGAGCTCTTCGCAGCTCTCCCACTCCAGAGTTCCCTCGACATTTACTGTCCTGCAACCTCAGATCTCTGAAGCCAGGCTGGAATTCAGAGATGACCTGGTCCAAATCCTAATTTTGAAGGTGGAGCAGTTTGACCAGAGAGGTCAAACAACATGTTGAAGGTACATAGCTTGGGAGTGACCAGGATTAGAACTCAGACTTTCTCATTTTCATTCTGGGAGTTTCTGTTCCAGTGAGGCTGACTTGATAAGGGTCCCCTGTCTATACCAATCAATTAGTCGGTATCTACTAAGTGCTTGCTTTGTGCCAGGCTCCATCCTAGATGCTAGGAATATGAAGACAAAAGGAAAATAATAACACCACAATGTGTTTATACAGCATTTTAAGATTGGCAAGGCACTTGATAAATATTCTCTTGTTTGATCCTTGCAACAACGACGAGAAGTAGATGCTGTCACTATCTCCATTTTGCAGTTGAAAAAACTCCAGTAGGGGCAGGAAGTGATGTAGTGGATAGAGCACTAGTTCTGAACTCAGAAGGACCTGAGCTTAGATACAGCTTCAGACACTTACTGGCTAGCTGGGTGACCCTGGGCAAGTCACATCAACCCATTGCCTCCAAAAAAAACAGGGTGAAAAATAAAAAACCGAGGCAGACAGAGGTTTGATTTCCCCAGGGTCACACAGGTAGTGTCTGAGGTCTCATTTGAACTCAGGTCTTCCTGATTCCAGGATGAGCACTCTATCTGCTCTACCTCCTGGGACCCTGGACAGTCCCTGCTCTCAAGGAGCTTGGGGCAGTAGATTAAAGATCTATACAATGTAAATACAAGGTAATCTTGACAGGGAAGCACTAAACTCGGGGGAGGCGGGGAAGAGGAGGGGAACCAGAAAAGTCTCAGCTGAGACTTGTTCGGAATTCTAGATTCTAAGAAAAAGAGATTAGAAGGGAGTGCATACCAGGCATGGGTCATAGCCAATGCAAAGGCATAGAGATGGGATATCATATCTGAGGGAGGGCAAGAAGATCATTTTGACTGGGCTATAGAGTCCATACAGATGAGGAGTTCCAAGTACAGAAACTCCTTCCACCAATGAAGCCAAATGGCCCAGAAGTAATTAATCACCTTAGAGAATTCTAGGGGAACTGAGAGGTTAAGGGACACCTTTTCAGAATGTGTCTGGTAAGACTTGAATTCAGGGCTCCCTGGACATCTAGCCACTACCTACATCAACTTGCCTCTCTGTTCTGTTATCTTTATAAATGCATTTATCTAGAAAGGGAATAAAGCCAATCATAGAAAAGATAGAGAGCATGTACATTTATTAAGTTCTGTGCGCCAAGGGTTACTATGTTCTAGGCACTGTGACAAAGGCGGAGGGCACAAATACAAAGCCAAAAAAGGTAGTCCCTCTCTTAATGGACCAGGTTGGAGATACCAAGGCTAACACTACTTCCCTATCATCCCTACTTCAGAGGGTAAAGCTGAGGACGACAATAGCTAAAGCCTAAGGATGAAGAAATTTGCGTGTTAGAGGACCTGGGTTCAAATTCCGCCATTAGTGCTTACTAGCTGTGTGCCTTTGGGTAATGTCACTCCTTTGAACCCCAGTTTCCCCATGTGTCAAGGGAGGTCATTGGGCTAGATGGTTTCTGGGGTCCCTTCCAGTTTTTAAAAAATGAGCCTGTAGGAGCACTCCTGCAAAGTCAGACCCACTGAGAAACAGGGAGGAAAAGGGAAACTGAGCTCTCGGTGAAAAGGGTAGTGCCCTAGGATGGCAACTGGGGATCTCTGCTCAGGTCCCTAAATTTCTTCTGCTAGATTGAGCTCACTGGAGCAATCTAACCCCAAGTATTTATTATCTGTACTTGAGGACCTGCTCTGGATGGGGGTGGAGGGTGTCAGGATACATGAGCATCTCAGAGTTTGTAGGGACCTCAAAGGCTAGCTAGCTTAAATTACGCCAGAGCAGAAATTCCCTCCAAGACATCCTTTACAAGTGATGGGGAAGATCTCTACTGAGGGAAAAGTCATCTTTTCCCTCTTAATTTTTCTGCTTTCTTTTTCATTATTCCCCTCCCACAGCATTTAACATAGGTGCCTAATAAATATCTATTGACTAACTGACTAGGTTATACAGTGGAGAGACCACTGGACTTTGAGTAGGGAAGACCTAAGTTCAAATCTCTGACTCAAATGCTTTTTAACTGTGTGACCCTGGGCAAGTCACTTAACCTCTGTTTGCTTCAATTTCCTCATCTGTAAAATGGGGATAGATTGTAAAGTATTGATTAGGCACCTTCTATGAGCAAGGATCCCAGAACTGGAGATAAGATGGGATATCCCTACCCGCCCTCCCCAGGACCTTCCTCCTAGTGGGACCTGCCCCTTCCTTGTTTCCTCACTAGCCTCCAGTATTAACTAAGAAGCTGGGCTTTCATAGAGAGCTGTGGGTCGAGGGCTTTTTGCTCATGCTGGCTTCGTTGGTGCTGAGCACAATCAATCAATCTACGTTTATTAAGCATCTACTATGTGCAAGGCACCTTGCTGTGCTAGGGAGCTGAAGATAGAAAGAGGCAAAAGAGAATCTCTGCCTTCAAGGAGTTTTTAGTCTAATGGGGAGCCAAGAAGGGATGATCATCTCCAGTCAAGGGAACTGGGTTCCAGTCCCCCTTGTGCTGCCACCTGCCTGTGTGGCTCTGGGTGAGCCCCTAAACTCTGGCAGATGGATTCTAAGCTGGCCTCTCAGGGAGCTTCCAGCTCTAAATCTATAATTCTCAAATGTTTGGAGATGAAGCCAAGTCTTGGAGGTGTCATCAATAAGTGTCAGATCTGAGCCCCTTGCCCTTTCCCATCCAACTCCCAGCCCAGCACTCAGGGCTGCCAAATACCCAGATGGAAGGGATGCTACCACACTTGGGCAGAGCACAGGGAATGAAGAGGCCTTCCTTGGTGTCCTCTTGTTGGCAGGGGCACTCAGTAACCACCCACAGGGCCAGAAGGGCATGGAGCAAAGCCCAGGGCTCTGGTGGTTGAGGGGAGAGGCCACTTTAATTTAAGACTTCCTTAAATTTGTTGGACATTTGGAAAACAATTTAGAAACTAGGGAGGGAAGATGAGAAACAGCTGAAGACCCTTGACATGTTTCTCCAAGCGGGTGGGGGCAGGAGAGCAGGGGAAACCGCCCCATCCCCAGAGATCAGGGAGAGCATCTTTCTCCCGCCTGCACCTCCTCCAGACTCGGCATCCTCCCCACTGCTCCAGACACCCAGGCCCTGCTAATGGGAAGCACATGGACTGGCCAAGCTGTGGAGGGACAGCTGTTGGGATGATTCATTGGGGGCGGGGAGGTGGCTGCATGTCAGCTCTCAGCTCACTCTGCAGGCCTCTACAACTGAGAAGAGGGAGAGGAGGAAGGACGGGAGGGAAAGGAAAAGGGAGCAGAGGAAAGGATGGGGGGAGAAGGGAGAAGACAGAAGATAGGAAAGGACAGGAGACAGCTGGACAGGAGAGACTGGGGAGAGAACAGAAAGAGAAGGGAGGAGAGGAGAAGAGAAAGGAGGGGAAGGAAGAGGAGGGGGGAAAGGAGAAAAGATGGTGATGGAGAGAAAAGGACAGGGGAAGGAGAGGTCCAGGCAGGGCTGAACAGGAGAGACAGAAAGGGGAAGAGAAGAGGAAAGGCAAGGAGAGGAGAGGAGGGGAAAGGGAAGGAGGAAAGGGAGAGAGGGGAGAAGGGAAGAGGTAGGAGGAGAGTGGAGGAGGGGAGGGGAGGGAGAGGGAAGGGTGGGGAGATGGAGATGTGGGGAGGAAGAAGGGGAGGGGAGAAGAGAAGAGGGAGGAGAAGAGGAAAGGAGAGAGGAGGAGGGAAAGGGAGGATAGAGGAAGAGGGAAAGGGAAGAGAGGGGAGATGGAGGGAAGGGGAGGGAAGGATGAACTTCTCCAGCCCCAGCTTGACCTCAGCCTGAGCAGGCCATCAGCCCTTCTCCATCTAAAGCTGACAGCGAATCAGCCAAGTCTGAGCTCCTAGCCCCATTCCAGGCCCCTGGATGTGAGCGTCTCAAGTGAGCTCACACATTAGTGGCAGTGACGAAAGTGACAAGGAGACTTTCTGTACCCTCCCCACAACCCCAAGAAAAAACAATCACCACCAAAAAGTGTCCTTGGAGAATAGAGGGACCCAAGCACTACCAGATGTATGAGCTTGAGAGGGGAAGGGAGGGAGGGAGGGATGATTTGAAGAGGAAAAAAAGTGTTGTTTTGAAGAAGATGGGAAAACAGGACAGACTTTCAGGCACCTCTGCTGGAGAGAAGGAGCCACGTGGTGGGGTGGGAGAGCCTGGCAGCGCAGTCTGGCCTCAGGGGACTGGCTGGAGGTAACCAGGCCTGGGAAATCAGCAGTCAGAGCCCCTGCTCCAGGCTTGCTCTGTCCTCCGGTACTGGACTTATCCCTGCCCACCACTACGCACACTGGTGTCCCACCCCGTTCCCCCTGCCCCACTTACGCAATAGCTGTGACTCCTGGTGACTGGCCTCAGGGGACCACGGGAATGTGGAGAGTGGGGGAAAAGGAAAGGAAGGGTGTCCCATAACCTCAAAACCTGAAGGCAGGGGAATGCCGGCTTGGGGGAAGTGAGTGTGTGTGTGTGTGTGTGTGTGTGTGTGTGTGTGTGTGTGTGTGTACAGCATTGTGTCCAAGACCTAGAGACCACCCTTTGTACCAGCTGGTTCCAGGGACTGCAGAGGATTTCTGTTTTAATTCTAGGGAACAGGAGGAATGGAGAGGAGGGACAAGATGTAGGGGTTTGGGGGGTTGTTGGGAGGAGATAACAGGGATGTGAAGTCTGGGATCCCTCAGACAGACCTCTGAGGGTCATTGGATTTGAAAGGACATGAATGAATGAGTCAGCTCTGGGGAGGGGAGGGAGGGAGAGGGTGCTGAGAAGAGAAACGAGGTAAAGAGGAAGGGTCGGGGCTTCATTAAACTAGGGCTGGAAGGGAACCGTCTAGTCCAGGGTGGGGAACCTGCAACCTCGAGGCCTCAGGTGGCCCTCTAGGTCCTTGGGTGTGGCCCTCTGATCCAAACTGCATAGCACAATTTGTTCTGTAAACTTGGACTCAGTCAAAAGGCCACACTTGAGGACCTAAAGGGCTACCTGTGGCCTCGAGGCTGCAGGTGACCCACTCCTGATTCTAGTCTAAAACTCATTTTACAGATGAGGAAACTGAGGCCAAGAGAGAGTAAATGACTTGCCCAGAGTCATCCAGCTGCTGAGTGTCTTAGGTGTGAGGGAAGGGTCTCTTTCCTTGGAGGCCATGATCCTTCTGGAGTTTTGGGTCTCCCTGGAGGACAGAGAAAGAAGAAGCAATAGCTTGCCCATTCTCCTGTTTGCCTGCACCTCTATCTAGGACAGATCAGATGCAGGCAGGCTGGCTGGCTGAACTGAGAGGAAGGAGAGGTCTAGGCAGGGCTGAACAGGAGAGACAGGTGTAGAGTAGTGGAGAGAACAAAGGGCCTAAGTTCAAATCCTACCAAGGCACTTAATTTCTCTGGGCCTCAGTTTCTCCTTCTGGTCTAGGTGGCCTCTTCCATTCTAAGTCTATGATCTCACTGTGGGGGTTTCTCAGTGGTCCCCCCTAAGCTCTAGCAGGGAGAGGGAGGAGTCCAGTGGCCAAGGCCTTCGACATTCAGTTTGAAGGGACCCCAAGGAGAGGGGTAGCCTCTCCAGGTCTGCTTTCTCAGCCAATGGCCTTGGATCTCTTTCTGAGGAGGTGCAGGAAGCCTGGGGGAGGGAGCAGGGAGGCTGCCTTGTTGACCTAGAAGCCTTGGTACTGTTTCCACAGACACCATCAGAGAAATCCACACGATGGCGTGCTTCCCCCCCATCATGCACTGACGGCCACATTTGGGGAGGGGGTGGCAGAGGTTAGCTTGGGCCCTCTTGAGTCCAACCTAAGTTCCTGTCCGCAAGAATCCTCCCCTCTCCCTCCTTCACGTTGATTCAACCTGGATCTGGGTGTCAGACCCTGGCCCCTTCCTAGTCTAGATCTGCCAGGGTCTGTGGGAGGGGTGAGGGTCTGCTCCTTACATGCTCCCTGCCCTCCCCCTAGGAGGTTTCTCTCTGAGGCTTCTCTCCCTAGTCTTCATGCCCTAGCTCCCAGCTGTGCTCTGCCAACCCTCGAGGGTACCCAGCTTTCAGACACAGTATGTATGTGGTGGAGAGGAGGAGGGGACTGTCTGCCTTCCCTCCTCCTTTTCCAAGAATTGCTTTTCTCTTCCCGTGTTTGTCTCAGTTTTTGTCTCTCTGCATGTGTGTGAGGGTTGAGTGGTTGGGATGTGGAGCGGGGGGGAGGGGGGGAGGGGGGGTGGAGCGGCGGGTGGGGGGTTGGGGGGGAGGGGAGGGGAGTGGAGGAAAGCAGCAAGACTGAGGATCACAGAAGGGAATAAACATCTATAAAGCACCTACTATGTGCTAAGCGCTTTACATGTATTATTTCATTTCATCTTCCCAACAACAAGGCAGGTGCTGCTGTTATCCTCCCTTTTACGGTTGAGGAAACTGAGGCAGACCATGGTTCAGTGGCATGCCCAAGAGTATCTGAGGGTCATATTTGACCTGGGCTCTGTATTCCATCCTCTGCTTCACCTTGAGCCCCTGGCTAATCTCTGGGGAGACAGGAACCTCACCACCACTATGTGAGGTCTCTCAGCCCTACTTAGCATGTTTGAATCCTAAGTGCCTTAGGACAGATTTATGTGGGGAGTGGAGAGGGAGTGTAGATGATCATGTATCTGTTATTTGCATTCAGGTGTCTGTGTCTGTCCCTCCTTGCACCCCCCATGTCGACTCTCAGAGGACAGGAAGGATTTTTCATTTTGTCTTTATATCATAGTTTATGGCACATAGTAGGTGCTTAATGAGTACTTACTGGATTAGACTGGAAATAGGACAGAGTCCTAGAATCTCTCAAAGATGCAGCTTTGTGGGGAGGGTCTGTGGGGGCAATAAATGAATTTATTTATTAAGCACTTACTGTGTGCTAATTAATAGAAAGGGAGACACTCCTTGTTTTCCAAGGGGTGTGCCAAGTCCAGTTATGGCAGCTGTCTGATTCAGCCAATCAGAGACAGCATTCCTTTTCCCCATTCCCCCATCCCACCCCAGGAGGCTTACCTTGGTCTGGGTCTCTGTCTCTCTTTGTCCCTGTTTCTGTCTGTCTCTGTGTGTGTCTCTTTCTCTGTTCCAATTCAAATATACCCAAAGAGGGGAACTCCTCCAACTCCTTGACAGGGGCTCCAGTTCTGAAAGTGTCAGTTCCATAATTCCCCCCAATAGCTCCCCTTTCATCATTCTGATAGAGGGGAGGGTCCCCTACTCACCATGGAGCCCAGGTAGGAGGGGGCAACTAAGGCTACCTTCTTGGCCCTCATTTACTCAAGACTCAGAGACCACTGGCGAACCCTCCAGGGGCCCTCCCTGAGCCACATGTCTTTGGAATGTTCCACTTCTAGCCCCTGTGACAAGATGGTCTGGGAGCTGACTGGGGTCTCTATGCAGACCCCATCTCAGCCTCTCCAAGGGAAGGGAGGAAGTTACTGATGATGGAGAGGGCTAAGGTACCCACCCCCGACAAGTCAGAGTCCTGAGACCAGGCTTCCATGGCCAGTTCAGTCATGACTTATAGGGATGGCTGCCCTCAGGTGAGCCCCTCTCCTCATACTGATACCCTACTGACCCCTTCTGAAGTTATGGGAGTGCTCCAGCATCCAAGTGCCTTTCCAAACCATATCCCTACAGCTATGCTCCAGGCAGGGGCTCTTGAAATTTCATTTTTAATTTTTATTACTTTTTTTCACTAAAATTGGTTTCCTTTGGAATCCTATGGACTTTATTTTCTACATTTAAAAACATTAAATATAAAACACTAAAAACATTTTTAAAAAGGCAAGTCATTTGCCTTCTCCCCTCAAAAAAACCCCTGAAAACCGTGATTCTGAGAAAGGACCTGTAGGCTTCACCAGACTGACTGGGCAAGGGGTCCAGGACACACAAAAAGTGAATAACACCTATTCCAGGGGCATGTGTGTGTATAGCCCCTTGCTCAAACAGGTACATGTTTGTGTTATTCCATGGATAAGTCATGGGCAAAGATGTGTGATCATGCAGGGTAATTGAGAGTGTGTATGGTAACTCAAGGATGCATGCATTCCACTTGAGTCTGTATGACCTAATTTCTGGATTTTTTTGTCTTTGTGTGGGGAAGGGAAGGAGAGGGAGAGAAGAGAGGGAGGGAGGGAGAGAAAGAAAAAGAGATGGAGAGGGAGATACAGAGACAGGAGAGGAGGTTTAGAAGAGGGGAGGAAAGAGAGAGGAGAGGAGAGATTGGGTGAAAGGAAGAAAGTGATTGAGATAGGGGAGAAAGATTGAGGGGGATAGAGATTACAGGAGGGAGGGATTCAAGTGAGGAGAATACAAAGAAAAATAACTTCCAAGTCTGAAGACCCAGCACTGTTGCTTGGTACCATAATGGATAGAATCCTAGACTTGAAGTCAAAAAGGCCTCACCTCATACAACTGCTATCACAGATTTACAACTGGATGTGATCCTTTGGTAATAAATAATAGCTAACGTTTCTATAGAGCTTTAGGGTTTCCAGAGCATTTGACAAATATTATCTCATTTCATTCTCAACAATTTTAAGAGGTAGGTACTATTATCCCATTGTACAGATGAGGAAACTGAGGCAGAGATTGTGACTCGCTGGGATTACACATCCATTAACTGAGGTCAGATTTGAACTTGGATCTTCCTGGCTCCAGGGTCAGTGCTCTATCCACCTCCACCACGTAGCTACCTTGAAATCATCTATTTCCAATCGCTTCATTTTACAGAGGGGGAAACTGAGGCACAGAACAAGAGGATGACTTGAATAATGTGGCAGAGCCAGGATTTGAAGTTGAGTCCTCTGATTCCAAATCCTTTTCCCTTTGCAGTCTCCCTTCCTGTATGATTGAGCAAGTCACTTCTCTCTGAACCTGACTTATTTCTAGCCCCTGTAACATGGGTGTGTGAGAGTGCTTGTTGAGCACAAATCTAATGCTAGATATAAAGTACTCTGCACACCTTCTGGCAATCTAGAAATGATAGGTCCAACTTCTAGAACCCAAGGCTCTCAGGTTATGAGAGTGCCCACTTCGGAGGTACAAGGATTGGGGAGGAGGGCAGCCAAGGGGTTTCTGACTTTGGGTGAGGGGAATATTATAACCTCCTTAGCCTGTGACAGTTCAAATCCAGGATTCTGAATTAGAGAATTAATGTTCTGGGAGGCTCCGTGGAATCAGCACCCCGCACCCACCCCTCCAACCATAGACTAGACAGGAGGGGGTTAATCTCTTCTTTCCTTTTTTGGACTGAAGCTTCTGGCAGAGAAATATCAATGAGCAATCATTCATCCATCAGCCCCCTGCACCTCCGACCCCCTCCTCCTCTCACCCCAAGTCAGCCTCAGGGCAGGAGCTAGGACGAGTCCAGGAGCCTCGACCGTAGCCCAGTGTGTGGGCCTGGGAAAGGCGGGGTCTGCCTGCTTCTGGACAGCTGGAGGAGGGAGAGCTTGGAGCTGCGAGTCTGGGGGGCAGCAAAGGGAGGGGCAGGAGGAGAAGAGGGGCTTGTCAAAGATCTGCCCTGGGCAATGGGCCTTGCTGACCCTGTCAGCTTCCTAGGGCCGGTGCTCTTCCCTCAGAGTGGTCCCAAGGGACCCTGCCCTTGGCCTGGGGCTTCCTCTCATGTCTGTTTAAACTTCACTGATCACTAACCCGGGCTGCAGAGCTCCACCCCCCACCATCGACCTCCCTGGCCTCTGACCCTGCTCGGTTCCTTTCACTTTGAGATCTGTTAGCACAATCTCGGATTACCTGCTTCCCTCCCTTTCCTGTAGCTTCATTTGTCCCTACTCCATCTCCATTTTCTTCTCTGTACCACTGTTGGGCATCCCCCCAACCCACACACTCCATTTCATTCCCATGGTGTTTTCTAGTGTTTGTTCCCAAAGAAAGGGGACATTTTTAAAAAAGATCAGGAATAAGGCTAAAGGGAATTCCCAGTGAGTTTCTGAAAAGATTCTCTACAGGCCAGACTCTTCTCTAATCCAGCTCGGTCCTGCTGAAGAGTGCTCATTGGTTCTGTCTACAATCCCAGGCCTGCTCTGAGCCATTCAGAAGCCTCCTGAGAATGGGGGTGGGGGAGTTTGGGTATTTGGTCCTCTCCCTATCACTGCTGTCCTGGTGTATATTTAAACTCTCCAGAAAAGCATGCTGTACTTTTAAGTAGAATCTGCATTCTTATTTTACCAATCACTTTCTTAAGTCTAGACAATCAATAAACAATAAGTCAAGCCCTGCTTTTGTAGCATCTGGCTGACTCCAGAGGTGTAAATGATCAGGTTCGAACTTGGGCATTAAATTCTGAACATTAATTTACTGGTTTTTCCTTTAGCATAGCCTGAAAGCAAAAGCTAGAGTGTTCTCACTGATGGCTAAGCACCCTCAACCACACATATGCCAGTTTTTATGTCATTGGGATACAGATAGAGTAGTAGTATTTGGGGTCAAAGTATTTGAGTTTTATAGCTCTTTGGGCATTCAACTGGTATTTGTTCTGTTATGTTTGACTCTACTTGACCTACGATGCCACGGACATTGTTTATGTGATTTTATAGGCAAAGATACTATTGTGCGTTCCCATTTTACAGATGAGGATCTGAAGCAAAGAGGGGGTAAGTGACTTGCCCAGGATCACACTGGGGCCAGATCTGAACTCAGATCTTTCTGACTCCAAATCTGGTGCTCTCTATCCACTGCACCACCTTGCTGCCCCCACCGCAGAGTTACAAATTTCAATCCAGAAAGATTTAACCCCAAAATGTATGGGCAGCTTTTCTCTTTCTCCGTTTCTGTCTCTGTCCCTGGTTCTGTCTCCACCCCAGAATAGTTCCAGGGAAATAAAAAAATCTCTAAATTAAAGTTTCGATACGACTCATGCCTAAGGCCTTGCTAAAGGTAGATAACAGGGCCCTTTCCAGAAAGCACACTAAATGTGGGTGTCAGGTAGAGGAGAGCTGTTTATTTCCCTCACTACACATAAGTGGCTAACAATCCCTGGGACACAAAACGTCTCCAATAACCCCATTCCAATCATTGCACTTCCTCTGGAAAGTAAAGACCTCTTGAGGAGCTGCTGAGCAGATATTTCTAATTCACCTCAGGCCTGAATGATCTGCACAGATCCCAGGGTTCATCCCTCCTGGCCAGCTAGGGCATGGCTTCTGTCAGACCTTTAGATGCTGGATGAGTCTGCTAGTAATCATTTTTTCCTCCAAGAATTGTGAGGTTAAGGAAATCTTCTCTGCCCACCTCTTGCTGGGCAGATTCAAGAACTCTCAAGCTCAAGGTTACTTCCAAGAATGGAAACATCCGTTATTGCTCTATCTGTGCTGGGGGAAGAAAAGGGAGAAGCAACAGAAGGCAGCCAGGGGCTCTAGATTCAATTTCTGACCTTCCTAGGCAAGATCACTGTTCCCCCCACCCCTACAAGTTTGTGGGGGTGAGCCACCACTTCTCTTGGTGGGGAGAGGAGATTTCTTTCCCCTATGTCTCTCCTTAGAGTGGGAAAGCTTTAAAAAAGAGGAGAGACTGAGAAACTAAGAGACAGGGGGAGAGAGATGGGGGGGGGGGAGAAAGGGGGCAGAAAGAAGAAGAAGATGAAGAAGGAGAAGGAGAGGAGAGGAAGGAAGAAGAGGAGGAGAGGTGAAGAAAAGAAAAGAGTGAGAAATGGAGCCACAGTTCTCATAAAGTTCTCACAGTTCTCACAGAAGGAGGGGCTCCACCCAACACAAAGCTCATCCTGGACTTTTAGCTGCCAGTCACCTCTGGTGCAGCTCTGGTCCCTGGGAGCCAATGAGGAGATCCTTGTGTCTTCCCAGCAAAGCGTCCAGCTTAGTGGGATATATCCCAGTCCAAAAAAATCAGAGTTGAACCTAAACACCCCTGCTACACATTCATTCTTGGGATTTTGAATTAGATCAAACCTCAGAGATCATGCAGTCTATCATATTCCCCACCCTGTTTTACAGATGAGCACACTGAGGCCCAGCAAAATGAAGAGACTTGCCCAATGAAGCACTGGGAGTAATGGTAAGAGTTGAGATTTGAACCCAGGACCTGAGTCCAGAGGGAGGATTCTTTGTATTGTATCAGGATGGTGAGGGGAATGGAAACCAAGGGGGATTCTGGGCTGTGGAAGTTGTCTTCAAGTTTCTGGATGGCTGTCATGGGGGTGGGGGTGGGGGGCTCAGCTTTAGTCAGCTTGGCCTTTGGGGATGGGATTGGAGACCTGGAAGAGAGGGAGAGTGGGGGCTCAAGAGGGGAGATGGGAAATCACAGCGCAGGCCCCCAGAGGGATCTGGCTTAATGTCAGGAAACACTCCCTCACAATTAGAGTGGTCCAGAAGTGGTATGGGCCACCTCTGGAAACCACAGCAGGTGATTTTGTCCACAGAGGAGAGCCTGAGAGATTCAATGAAAAGGGACACTTTCCATCAATCTGATTTGTTATTCAATCATTTTCAGTTGTGTTCCAACCTTTGTGGTACTATTTTGGGTTGTCTTGGCAGAGATATTGCAATGATTTGTCATTTCATTTTTCAACTCATTTACAGATAAGGGAACTGAGTCAACCAGGGTGAAGTGACTTGTCCAGGGTCACCCAGCTAGTAAGTATCTGAGGCCAGATTTGAACTCAGGAAAATGTCTTCCTGACTCCAGGTCTGGCACTCTATCTACTGTGTCACCTATCTGCCCCATCAATCTGGTAACCCTTTTAAAAAACAAATATCGAAAGGGAAGTGAGGGGAATGATGGGAAATCAGGCTATGAGCCAGGAGAAGGACGGGTTAAAATATCTTAAGCCAATTCCTGAGAGGAAGCCCCCTCCTGGTGTCTCCCTTGGCCGAGGTGGGGATTAGATTGCTGAGTCAGGACCTGAGGGGGTAAGGGTGGAGGGGTGGGGGGAAGGTGGGGGGGGTTGGTGTAGAGAGACTGATGCCAGGTTTGCAGGCTCCTTCCTTCCTTCCGGCTTCCTCTCCCCATCCCCCTCCCTGGGGATACAGAGCCTCATTGTTTGGGAGAGTCCTTCATTCATTCCTTTACACTGTGAGTTACTCTACAAACCCTCTCTCTGAAGAGGGAGGGGAGGGAAGATAGGATCGGGAGGGGCATCAAGAAAGGGAGACTCTCTCTGTGGTCTCCAGGTGGTAGATGACCATTGTTGGCACCTACTACCACATTAGAATGAGGGAGGGAAGGACAGTGGTCTGCCCTGGCTGGATCTGAGTTTTCAATTCAAACATAACACTAGAGTGACCGTACATGGGATAACGCCCAGTCTGAGTAACACCCCCCACCTTCCTATCACACGCAAACACACACACACACACATACACACACACACACACACACACCGTCCCTGCCAGCCTCCCATAGTTTCCCAAACCCCCATGGACTGGGGAAGGAGAAGGATGTCGGGTCCTCTCCCCTTCATGACCCTCACCTACCTAAGAGTGCTTCGAGGTTGGTGGGGATAGGGAGGGAAGGCAGCAACCTGAATGGGTGTCAGTAACAAAGGTAGATCTCAAGACATCCTCAGAATATGTCATTTGTAAACAGTGATGCCAAACTGTGAGCTTCCTTTGTTGGTAATGGAGCAGGGTGCGTGCAGACATGGGAATGATGACTCTGTAAATGAATTATATATGTGAGAGACAGAAAGTGGCCTCTGGTGGGGGGGGGGCCTTTCCCTCCCCAGAAGGATTCTGGCCTGGAAGACTGTCTAGGTTAGAGAAGCCACGTCCTCTGCATGAAATCTTCCGGTTGTGATGGTGCCAAATGGCGCAAAGGGATGTGACCCACGCTGGCTGTTGTTCAAAATTGTCTGACCCCTTTAATAGTAATAACAGCTGACGTTTATAGGACTCTTTCAGCCTTACAAAGTGCTCTCCATACATTAATTCTGGCGCCCACCTGCACTATCAAAGTGGCTCCCCATTTGGTCTCTCTATCTCCCCTCTCCATCTTTATACAGCTACTGAAGGGGTATCCCTGAAACAGAAATGGGAAGGGAAGGCAAGAAACATTTCTATAGCACTATGTAAGGGGCACTATACTGACCATTCTCATTTGATTCTCATAATAACCTTGTTATCATCCCTTATTTTACAGGTGGAGAAACTGAGGAAGGCAGAGAGTCACCCAGTTAGTAAGTGTCTGAGGCTGGTCTTCCTGATTTATAGCCTGGCACTCTCACTGGGGACATTAACAGCACCCACCTCGTAGGATTGTTGTGAAGATGAAATGAGATATCATTGTACAGTACTTAGTGCCTGGCACATAGTAGGCACCATATAATTACTATTAATTACTGTTGGTATTATTAAACTGAAATGAGTAAGTCATGAACTTGAGACCCTGTACAATCCTGGTTGCCTTGCTCTGGACACCCCCAAACTCCTCAATGCCCTTCACAAGTAACTGAAGGAGCTGAATCCAGTGGCCACATGTGGTCTGACCAGAGGGGAGCATTGAAGGATCCTCCACTGTCTAGTCCTGGACATTCTGATTCTCTTAATGGAAGCCAAAGTGGAATTAAAATTCAATTAACTTGTTAAAGTTCATATTGCACTGTTGGCACTTACTAGGGTATGGTCCCCTAAATTTTCAGGCAAACCTCTCCTTAACCATGCCACCAAATCTTAGGTCAAAGTTATATTTTTGCTGTGAAGCTGGTTTTTTGAACCAAAGTGTCATATTTTCCTTTTAGCCTAATTATAATTACACTTATTATATTAGACTCAATGTTCTAGCCTGCTAAGGCCTTTCTGGATCCTGGCTCTATCATTCATTATGTTAGAGAATCCCATCCCAACCCCCCCTGCCATTTTTGTGCCATCTGCAAAATTGCTGAGTCTGCCTTCGGTGCCTTCATCCAAGCCCCTTATAAAAATGGAAGCAAGCATTGGGACACCTCCTTCCAAGTAAAACCTCAGAGCCTTAAAGACCATTCTTTGTATCTAAACATCCAGCCAGTTCTGAATCTCCTTCACTGTGCCTGGATCTGTCATGCATCTCCCAGTCTTTTCCATATGAATGGCACAAAATCTGGTCACCTCCCTTCTGTTCTATACCCCTGGGGCCTCACACCCCAACAGAGTTCCTCTATGTCCTGTGCCTGTCCTGTCTCCCTCCCCTGGTCCCTTCCCTCGGAAGGGATAGGGAAACATCTGGCCAGACTTTGGGTGCCTCCCCTCAGCCCACCTCCCACATACACAGAGCTCAGAGATGGGCTGAGGCCCCAGGGGGTCCTGGGACTTCCACCAGCCAGGCTCCAGTTCAGGCCCTCCACTTGGAAGCCCTGAGAGTCCAGGATGTTTTCAGGGCCACTGTTTATTTTTGGGCCTGACATTGCCCCTCCCCCTCCCCCCCTTTCCATTTGGGAACAAGGAGACCTATTCACAACCAAGGCTTCATGTAGCCTCAACCCCAGCTGAACTCCATAGCCAGCTTCCCCCATATATCCTCATCCTGGGGCAGCAGGGTTGAGAAGGGGGTAAGAATTAATTTAGTGCAATGACCCATTGAAAGAGTGGGCTTTCCCAGGTGGGTAAAGAGCCACCACAGAAATCAGGGCTGCATATAATGCCATGTGCCAGGTTGCTAGACTGAGAAATTGATCTGGTTCAACCTCCTCTTGACCCACTTTACAGGTGGGTAAACTGAAAACCCAAGGAAGAAATAGCTGGAGGAAGTAAAGTAAGAGGGAAAGGGAGCACACAAACAAAAATGTTTATAGCAACTTTCTTTTAAGAAAAAAACTGGCAACAAACTGGGTACCCATTGATGGGAGAATGGCTGAGTAAATGGCATTAGATTGTAGTTAAATGAGTTTTAGGCAGCAAGGTGGCACAGTGGATAAAGCATCAGACCTGGAGTCAGGAAGACCTGAGTTCAAATCCAGCCTCGGACACTTAGTAGCTATGTGACCCTGGGCACGTCACTTAACTCACCTTAGTTTCTTCATTTGTAAAATGAGCTAGAGGAGGAAATGGTAAACTGTTTCAGTATCTTTGTCAAGAAAACTCCAAGTGGAGTCACAAAGAGTTGGACATGAACAACGTAAGCTGATCCATTTGAATTTTCTTAAAAACAGCCCTTCATCTCCAGACTCTGAGCCTTTGCCCTTTGTATTGGCTGTCTCCCATGCTTGGAAAAACCCCCTCTTCACCTCCACCTTTCATGACCTCTTTTAAAACTCAACTCAAATCCTACGTTCTGCAGGGAACCTTTCACACTTTTCTCACTCACTCCCTCACTCTCTCTCTCTCTCTCTCACACACACACACACACACACACACACTCTCACATACACACACACTCTCACATACACACTCACACTCTCTCACACACTTTCTCACACACTCTCACATACACACTGTCTCACACTCTTGCACACACTCTCTCATACACACACTCACATACACACTCTCACACTCTCTCACACACTCACTCTCACACGCACTCTCACATACACACACACTCTCACACACACTCTCACATACACACTCTCACACTCTCTCACACACTTTCTCACATACACACTGTCTCACACTCTTGCACACACTATCTCATACACACACTCACATACACACTCTCACACTCTCTCACACACTCACTCTCACACATACACTCACATACATACTCACACACACACTCTCTCTCACATACACACACTCTCACATACACACTCACACACACTCTCACATACACACTCTCACACACACACTCTCTCATATACACACTCACATACACATACTCACATATACACTCTCACATAAACACTCTCTCACACTCTTCCTCACACATTCACTCTCTCACACACTTTCTCACACACGCTCTCACATACACACTGTCTCTCTCACACACACACACTCACATACACACTCTCACACACACTCACACATATTCTCTCTCTCACACACACACCAGCTGCTGCCTTACCTTGCACCTGCCCGGTGTGTATCTTACTTGTACATGGTTATTTACATACTGTCTTGCCCACTAGAACGCAAAGTCCTTGAGGACAGGCACTGCTTCTGATCACTCTTTGCATTCTCAGTGTTTAACCCAGTGCTGGGCACACTGTAAGCATTTAATAAATGCTTGTGGACTTGACTGAAAAGAATCAGCAAATACATAGAATTAAGAGAACCTTGGGAAGACCTAGATGAACGGAAGCAGACTAAATAAAGAGCCAGGATGAACATTGTTTCAATTCAGCAACCACCAAATTTTTTAAAAATACATTTCTAAATTTTTTTATGTCACTTGTATTTTCTAATGTATCCCTCTCCTCTCTCCCACCCAGAAATCAATCTCTTCTAACAGCAGGTCTCAAATATTTTGGTCTCTGTTTCCCTTTCCACTCTTTTTCAAAAAGTAGTTTCAATTGATGCATTTTAAAATCATTCAACCAACATTTATTAAGCACTTATTGTGTACCAGTACTGTGCGAAGTCCTGGGAATTCAAAGAAAGGAAAAACACAGGCCCTGCCCTCAAGAAGTTCAGAGTCTATTTGAGGAACATAAGGCAAAAAGAAGAGATTGAAAAGAGCGGGGAGGGTTCCTTGATGGGGGGGGGGGGGCTGGCACACAAAGTCTTGCAACCAGGTGGGAAATTCGGAGATGCCTGCCCTAGACTCCTGCCTTAAAAGAAGAATCTGGGAGGAACTCTCCAAGGTCCACTGTCTACCCTTTCCAATCAAAGGGAGGGAGGATCCCCCCCGTGGTACCGAGGAGGCATGAGTTTCAGAGTTGATTTGGTCTTGCAGATAGATTAATTTCTGAAGACATCACCATAGTCTTTCCCAGCATCCTCTCAGAGTCACACTATATAACAAATGCTAGAATATTTTTTAAGGAAGAATAAATAAATGAAGAGAAAAATAAGAATCCTCAGTGGTTTATTTGCAATACAGTAGATGAATATATTGAAAAAGTCTGAAAATAACACTTATGGACCACCCCAATCTCTACAGCACCTAAAAGCTGCAGACCCCTGATTCCCCAAGAGTACATTTATGTGGGCTATATCTATCAATATTTATCACATTAAAAATTAAAACATTACTATTATTATTATAAAAGTAGTTTGTCACAGACTCTCTGGGATCTCTGGACCAAATTCTGACAACCACTACCTTATAACAAGGAATGAAAAAATTGAGAGAAAATTTAGCCAGACAAACCAACGTATCAGAAAAGTTTGACATTGCATGCAGCGTCTGACACAGTCCCCATTCCTACAAAAAATGAGGAAATGCCTTCTCGTAGCCCCTCTGGGGCCAAATTACAACATGCTTTTATTAATCTCCTACTATATACCAGTCACTGTGCTGGGTGATGGGGGATATAAGGACATGAAGACATGTTCCTTCCCTAAAGGAAGGATGGGAAGGGAAAGCAGTCATCTGTGGTTTATTTATTGCATGTTAGTACAATGTGGACCCTGATGAATGGGAGCAGTGATGATAAACTTCAAAGCCCAGTGGCAAAAATACAAGTCCTTTCTCTGTAGAGAGATGATAGACTGCAGATCCAATGGCACCAATGTGTTGCTTTTTATTTGTTTTTCTTAATGACGCTTCTTACTCCTTTGTGCCTGAGGGGGTCATTGTAAAGCAATGCAATGTTAAAAAAAATAAATAAATAAGAATTGTAAGACCTTTTATTTATTTTAAAGGAAAGGACAGCCTGGTGTAATGGAGAGTGCTTGCTTCAGGGTTGCAGGTCCTGAGTTCAAATCCCACCTCTAACACTTACCAGCTGCATAACTTAGGGAAATCATTTCAGATCTCTGGGTCTTCAGTCCCCACCTATGAAATGAGGGGGGTTGAACTTTAAGGTCCCCTCCAGGACTACTTCTATGAGTCCCTGAGCTTGCCTAGGGTTCCATAGGGAATCTGTCCGGGGCAGGGGTATCATGGGGATCCTTCCTCCCAGGCCAGGCCACTGTTACTGCTCCTGAGGATTCCTCCGTGCACATGTACTGGGCAGGGAGAAGTTTGTGAATGTGTGTTAGGAAGAAAGGAGCTGATTCCCACTGCTCCATCTCTGGCCACCATCACCCAAACCACTCAACTCAGAAGCTATAAAGTAAGATGCCAAATTTAAAAGTCTGGCCCTCCCTGAGGTGTGCAGAGATTGAATTTCCTTCCCCCAAAGGGCAGAAGCTGTGGTTTATTTACAGAAACACCAAAGTGACAGGCATTTCTCCAGCAGGAAAGGGGGAGGGTGGGCATTGCAGAGGATGGGAGAGCAGACAGGCGGACAGAGGGCTCCCAGGGAGGCCCACTTGTCTGGGGGGACATCCCCAGGACCTTGCTCCATCTCCTGTCTCAGCCTCATGACCCACGCACATAGATGTGTTTTTCCAATTAGAGCCCCTGGCCTGGCCTGTCATTTTCCATTTCTGGCCTGGTTTCTTCAGGCCCAAGGGTGTGTAGGGAGGAGGGGGAGGGCTAGGCATGGATGCTGCAGAAGTGACTGACCCATAGGGTGCTGAGAGCCAAAGGAGGCTCCGGGAAGAGGCCCTCAGAGTGAGCAGTGCCCTGGTGGGGGCAGGGGGGCTTCTTAATGGGCAGGGTTTCATCTCCAGTCCCAGATTTCCCTCTGGAACCCCAGACTCCAGGGGTCAAGTGGGTTCCCATGTAAGCTAGAACCAGGGACACAAAAGCTCAGGCTCTTGCAGCCATCCAGGTGCCCAGTTCACTGCCTGCCCCTGGACCCTTTAGCCCTTTTACGGCCCCCTCAGTACTGCCAGTCCCTCACCAAGGGAAGCCTCTTCCTAAGCTCTGATAACAGGGTCCCTTCTGGAATTCCCCTCTTTTCTCTCCCCTCCTCATACACAAATACCTTAGGAGATTGCAAGGGCAGGGCTCTTTCTCTCTTTCCTCTTTCTTCCTCTTCCATACCCTTCCCCTGTCCATTCCTCCACCACTGCCCCTCTCTCTCCTCTGCTGTCCCCTCTCTCCCTTCTCTCCTTTTCTTTTCTACCCTCTTCTCCTCTCTCTTTCTCTCATCATTCTTTCTTTCATTCTTCTCCTTCTGCCCCATTCTTTGCCCATGCCTCCAATCTCCATCATTCTCTCCTCCTTTTGCCTATGATCTCCCTCTTCCCTCCCCTCCTCAACTTGCCTCATTCCCTCTTCCCCTCCCTCCCCTCTCTTTTCCTCTTCCTCTTTCCCCCCTTTCCTTCTCCCTGAGGCAAGACTAGGCAAGGAGAGAATCCTGGGTTCACGTGGCATCAGCACTTTTAAAAATGGAGTTCCTTGGACCATAGACACTTCTCTCTAACTCTGGTTCTTCTTCCTAATCCACCTACTTTTGCTTTTTTTTTCAGCCAAGCTCTTATGACCTCCTAGCCTAGGGACTCTGTCAAATGCTTTGCTAACATCTAGATAGATTCCATCTATACTATTCCCTGGATCTTCCAGTTTAGTGACCCAATCAGGAAAGGAAAGTCAAGTGGTCTGGCATGACTCATTCTTGATGAAACTACCCTGGCTCTTTTGTGATCACTGCTTCCTCTTCTCATTGTTCACTACCCATCCCTTTTATAACACATCTATAATTTGCTAGAAATGGAAGGAAAGCTCTCTGGCCTATAGTTGACAGATGTTGTATTCTGCTTGGGATATTTACCCTTCTTGAATCTGGCATTCTCCCTCCAGCTTTCAATGATCACTGATAGCAGGTCAGTAATTACATCCTCTCTATGTTGTTCACCCGGACTTGGTGAAACAGATTTTCAAAGGCAGCTAGGTCATCCATTATCTTCCTACTTATCTTGGCTTCCAACTCCCTAGTAATCAGTTTTCCTCAGACCTTTCCAGTCCAGAGATCATTCACCTTGACAGAGAAGGCAGAAGCCAAATCGTAGATGAGCAGCATTCCCTTCACTGCTGTTATTATGGTTCCATCCACCTTGAGTGACCTATCCAAGATGGCTTTTATGAAAGGTGGGCTCAGGCATTGCCCCAAGTCATGTGAAATTCCCTTTGTAAAGCACAAAATTTTGGTCACCAGCTGGTGAGAATTTTGTGCTTGCTTTTTCCTGGCTCTTCAACAAGGCATAAAATTTCCTGGAAAACATTTCATCTTTGAAAAGGTCTGAAGTCTTCTGGTCACTTGTTTCTGAATTAGCTCTACCTGGGGGAAAAAGCTTCAAGACTTTTATTGCCTGGTTGAAATTTTAACTAAGGAAATTAACGTTTGGAAGACACAGAGATGAGGATGGGGGGGGTTCTACACAGGAGAAGGTTGCTACTTCCACCCTCATGACTTCTTTCCCAGTCCCTATTCCTCTTTCTCCTTCCCTAGTCCTTCCTTCTAATCTCCTCTCCCCCCAGCTTCTTCTCCTGCCCTTGGCATAGACCGTGATCTTCTGCCCCTCTGTTCCTGTCAGCCCTTTGCCTTCCCTCCTCATCCTCCTTGATTTTCCTTGTGCCCTCCTAACCCTGCTCCTGTGAGACATGCTGATCCTTGTCTATAGAAGAAGCCAGAATGGAGACTGCTCAGTCTTTTGGCTTTATTTCCTACTCTCAGATGGCCAGAGCCAAGCCAAAGGCCTGGAAGCTTCAGGCAGCCAAAGGTTCTATGAAGAGAAGCTGTATAGTCATTGAAACTAATCTTGGGGGAAGGGTCACTGCCCAGCCCAGGAAAGAATAGTGAAAATTACCCCTAGACTAGAAAAGAAGGGGGGGCCCATCCTGAAAGGCCCAACATCTCCTGATAATGGGAAGCATCCTTCAAGGGGGAAGCCTCTCCTTTATTTTCCTATCTGTGCTGGGAGATAACAGCTACAGAGACTGTCCATAGCCCCAGCCCCAGACAGTAGATAGCTACATAGACACACACACACACACACACACACACACACACACTCACACAGAGGCGTAAACATAGACAGGCAGATAACTAGATAAGCAGACAGATTGGATAGATAGATAGATGGATGTATGTATGGATGTATGGAGGAAGGTGAGACAAGCATTTATTAAGCACCATACTAAAGGCTGGGGGTACAAATAGTGGTCCTTCATGTTCAGAAGCCCAAAATGGCATTGCTGGGTGGAGATCAAGGTACAATGTGTCCCGCTGTGGCTGATCAGACCAATCCCAGCTCAGAAGTCTCTATCACAGGTCTGGCCCAATAGCCCATATGGACATTTGGGATAGAGGGGTCTTTCTTTCAGTGTTTAGCACAGTACCTGGCACACAGTAGGTATTTAATAAACATTTGTTGACTGAGTCCAAGATCAGCACTGTAGGTGATGTAAGCCACTGATACTATTCAGAACACGTTTTAGGAAGAGCTAGATGTAGAAGGGCCCTTAGAACCCTTCTGTCCTACTGCCCTCATTTTACAAATGAGGAACTACGGTTCAGAACCTGGAGTTACTAATTTTTAGAGGTGGAATTCGAACCCAGGTCCTTTGACTCCAGGGTGGGCATCCTTTCCACTGTTCCTCCTATCAGGTATGGGGAAACACTGCCAGGGAAACACGATCTTCCCTTCCTACAGTTACTTGGCCCCACCTTGATTAGGGAGGAGGTAAAGCTGGGGTAGGGCGGGACGGGGGTGGGGGGGGCGCGGGAGGGAGAGACGATAAGGATGAGGGAGGGGCTATCTCTTTGTGGGGTTCTTTCCTATTTCTTGGAACCGAGATTTGAATCCCTCTGAGACGGACACACGCAAATGTTCTGCACCTGATTTGGGGGCGAGGTACCCAGAGTACAGCAAGGGCCCCAGCGCTGGCCTCCTGTAGAGTTCGGTTCCCTGGCCAGGCTTAGGCGAGCCTGCCCCCATCCCCATCCCAAGAGTCCCTCCCGCCATCTGCCCGGGTCCTGGCAGGCTGCCTGAAGTCTAGGAAGGAGTCTGCGTGTCGCCAGCTCCTACTTAGTCTGACCTCACTGGAGCAAGAGACTGGGACAAGCTCCCACCCCCTCCCTCTACTGGAGGCGCGACACGCCCGGGACCAGAGATTTAGAGCTGGAAAGAACCTCGGTCCGAGCCCCTGCCTTGTTTTACTTCGGGGTTCTTAGGGGCACGCCCCTTGAGGCAGAAACGTGGTGGGAAGGGTGGGAAGAAGCAGGGTGGGATAGCGCTGGCCGGCTGTGTTCGAACGGTGGGGTGAGGAGGCGTTGGCCCCCAACTTGGGGCCACCAGAGGAGAACCGGGCTAGGCAAAGCGTGCTCCAGATGCTGGATTTTTCCAGGCAGGGTTTCCAGCCTCCCCTTACTGGTCCCCTCACTCTGGGCCAGCTGGCCAGCAGCTCTCCCAAAAAGGTGGGGGCATTGATTTGCGTGTGACTGAAAGCAGCCTGGGCAGTCTGTCGATGTAGCCTGAGAGGGCTGGAGAGGGGACTTTGGGAGGCACAGGTCCCGGCCTCTTGGGGTGGGGGGCAAGTGAAGGCTCTTCTGCTTGATCCGCCCGTTGGTGGTTCCCAACACTGGCAGAAGTCAAGTCAGGGAAAGAAAGGAGGGCAGGAGAAGAAGGTGTGAGCTATGCCCAGGCAGCGAGAGCCACATCCTAAGACGGAGGGTCCTGAGTCTACCTCCAGACACAATTCTGTAGTTTCTTCTCCCATTCCTCCCTTCCTGCATCCATCTCTCCATCCTCAGGGCCTAGGTCTCAAAGGCTTCCCAATACCCATTTTCATGATCGTTTTAATTGTTTAAAGGGTCGTGTAAACTATGCTAGCTGGACCAGGACTGCGCCTGCCTGATACTTACCAATTCATCCCTTTAAACAAGTGTTAACTTCCTAATAAGAACTGTCCCAAACTGGAAAGGGCTGTCTCAGGATGTAGTGAGCTCCCTGTCACTGGAAGTCTCCAAGTACTGGCTGGATGACCACTAGTTGGGGCTGATGTAGAGTTCTTGTTAAATTCATTCAACAAACATTTATTCAATCAGAAAGTCAGTCAACAAACATTTATTAAGCATCTACTGTGTCCTCAGGTACTAAGTAAATCACCATGAATAAGAAAAATGGTCCCTGCCCTCAAGGATCTTACAATCTAATAAAGAAGACAACTTATCTACACCTATATATAAACAAGATATAGATGGGATTGGAGATAATGGAAGGTGCTAGAACTAAGGGATATTGAGAAAGGCTTTCTGTAGAAGGTGGGATTTTGACTGGGACACAACGCAAGTCAGGAGGAGATAAGAGAAAGAATTCCAGGCATGGGAACAGAGTTGGGAGATTGAGTGTCTTATTTAAGAAACAGCCAGGAGACCAGTCACTGGATCACATGATGATCATAGGTGGTATATAAGGGTGAAGAAGACTGGAAAGGGAAGAATGAACCAAGTTATGGATGACTCTAAAAGCCCATCCTCCAGTAAATAGGAACAAATGAAGTTTATTAAATGGGAGGAAGACATAGTTAGACCTGTACTTTGGTGGCTGAAAGGATGACCTGGAGTAGGGGGAGATTCAGGGCTGGCAGACTTTCCAGAACTATTGCAATAATCTCGGCATGAGGCGGTAAGGGTCTGCACCAGAGTGGGGGTAGTGTCAGAGAACAGAAGGGGACATATATTAAAATTCTGCAAAGGTGAAATCAACAGGCCTGCCTTGTCAAGCCATGAACATAGGGAGGTAGATGAGACTGAGTGGCTGAGGATGAACCTGGGTTCCTAGGTTAGGAGCCTTGGTGACTGGGAGGATGGTGGTAAAGTTAAGAGGAGGGGAGGGCTTGGGAGAAAAGATAATGAAATTTTTTGGAAATGTTGAGTTTAAGATGTCTACTGGGCATCCAGTTTGAGATGTTTGATAAGCAGTTAGAGATTAGTGCTGGATAAGCAGACCTGAGAAGCATGAGTATAGAAATGATCATTTAATCCATGGGAACTGATGAGATCACCATTGAAGTAGTATGAAGAGAGAAGAGGGCCCAGGACAGAGCCTTGGGGGACAAACATGGTTGGTTGGTATGATCTGGATGAAAGGTGACTGAGGAGTGCTCAGAGAGATAGGTAGAGAACCAGGAAAGGGGGTGTGTCCTGAACACCTAGAGAGAAGGATATCAAGGGGGAGAGAGTGACCAATAGGGTCAAAGGCTGCAGAGAGGTCAAGGAGAATGAAGAATGAGCAAAGGCCATTAGATTTGACAAGGAAGAGGTCCCTCCCTTTGGAGAGAATAATTTCAATTAAATGATGAGGTCAAAAGCTAGACTGGAGAGTCAAGAAGAGAATGAAAGGAAGGGAAATGGAGGCATCTGTTGTAGACAGACTTGTCATGGACAAAGGGAGGTGAAACACAGTATGATGATGATGATGATGATGATGATGATGATGATGAAATAGTTAACATTTACTTAGCGCCATGAATCAGGCATTGTGCTAAGTGCTTTACAAATATTATCTCCTTTGATCCACACAGTGACTCTGGGAGGTAGGTGCTATTATCACTCTTATTTTACAAATGAGGAAACCTAGGCAAACAGAGGTTAAGTGCCTTGCTCAGGGTGACACAGCTAATATGAGGCCAGATTGGAACTCAGGTCTCTTCTGATTCCAAGTCCAGTACTCTACCCACTGTACCACCTTGCTACTTAGCTAAAGGGGATGGTTGTATGGCTAAATAACCCTAAGTGAGTTTAGGGCATTAAAAAAAATCCCAGGTGAGGGTTTTTAAAGGACAGCTAAGCTATAGATGTATTTGTAGGCAGTAAGGATGAGGCCAGTAGACAGGGAGAGATTGAAATTAAGTGAGCAATAGGGCTGGATAAAAGGGCCTAGAAAAGATGGGAAAGAGTGGGATCCCTTGAGCAGGTAGAGGGGTTAGTCCTTACAACGAGAAAGGTCACCTCATTATGTGAGATAGAGAAGAAGTAGCAGAAGTGTCTGGGTGATGTGAGATGAGGAGGAGAGGAGAGGGGAAGAGAGAGCTCTCTGAAAATGACCTGAATTTTATCAGTAAAATACAGGACAAGATTCTCAACGGGGGATGGGAAGAACCATGGGAGATTTGAGGAAGGATGAAAAGACTTGGAAGAGCCACTCCGGTAAGTGAGATAGTGAATTCATCAAGCAGGTGTAAAAGGATTGCCTTGCTGCAGCGAGAGCCCAATTATTAAAAATTAAATAACATAAATTTGCAGAGGTCACAGTCAACACAGATTCATGATTTTCTCCAATTTTATTCAGTGGCATATGAATAAGACAGAGCTGAAGATCAGCAGACTCCAATCTCCCTAATTTTTTTAAATAAAATTTTATTGATGTTTTTATTTCCTACTACAACCTTTTCTCTTCCCATTTCCTTTCCAACTATATACCCCAGCACAGCTCCTCCCTTACCCCTTCCAAAGGGTCTTCCCTTCAAATAAAGAATAACAAGAGGGAGAGGGGGGTCTTACCACTAAATTCTGATGATTCTGAAGGAGAGTGAAACTGATGACTGTGCAGTTCCACCTCACTTCAACTCAATTCACTTGTAAGTCAAGACCTCACCCTTTCAATGTCATGGATCCTCTTTGAGAACGAAGAACAAACAACCTCTGGTTAGATGCTGTGCTCAACACCCACCATCTTCCATCTTTGCAAACATCTTTTCCCAGCTCTTCTTTGGAGCCCAGTTTGATCATTTAAATTTCATAGCATTGTCTCAATTCCACTTACACCATCACAGTCACTTTGTATATTTTTCTGGTTCTGCTCATTTCACTCTGAATCAGTTCAGGTAAGTCTTCTTAGACTTCTCTGTATTCATCAATTCTTACTGGACCAAAATATCCCTCTATGTTCACATACCTCAATTTGTTTAGTGATTCCCCAACTGATGAGTATCAGTTCCAATTTTTAAAAAGTTTTTAAAAGAGTTTTTAAAAAGATTTTTTTAAAGTTGCTATAAATATTTGGTGGATATGGTGGTACCTTTCTTTTTATCCATGACCTCCTCGGCATACATGCCCAGCAGTGGAATCTCTGGATATCTTAGTTACTCTCTTTGCTGAATGTCAGATTGCTTAACAGAATGCTGGATCAATTTACGGCTTTGCTCACAAGGTGTCTGTCTTTCAATTCTGCCAACACTGACTACTCATTTCTTTCCATATCCATGCCAATTTACTGCATGTGAAGTAAAACCTCAGGGGTGTTTTGATTTCAATTTCTCTTACCACTAGTAATTTACAGCGATCTATCATATAGTTGTTAATAGTTTGCAATTCTTTTGAGAACTGTTTATGTCCTTTAATAACTTACTTATTAGTAACCCCTTTCCTTTTAAAGAAAAGCTGAGGCATAGTGAGGAGAGTGTTGAGTCCAGTCAGGCAGACTCATCTTTCTGAGTTTAAATCCAGACTCAGATACTTACTAGCTTTGAGGGCTTTAAGTCACTCAAGGTTGTTTGTCTTAGTTTCTCATCTATAAAATGAGCTGGAGAAGAAAATGGCAAACTACTTCAGTATTTCTGCCAAGAAAACCCCAAATTGGGTCATGAAAAGTCAGACATGACTCAACAATAAAACTTTTTTGGACAGCTAAGTGGTGCAGTGGATAGAGCACCAACCCTTTGTTCTCAAAAAGGACCAAAATGACGTCACCATGATAAAGTGAAATTTCAATATATCCAACTGTAGATGATCAGGCCAATATGAGCTTGGAATGCTCTACCAAAGATTGGGCACCTTTTCTGATGTGGGCACACCGTGCTGAGCGGTCCTATGCCAATATCTCCTATGTTGCACAGTGAAATCCAAAGTTCTTGAGAGTGTCCTTGTATCGCTTCTTCTGGCCATCATGGGATTGCCTACCCCATGTGAGTTCTCCATAAAATAGTCTTTTTGGCAAGCATACATTTTGCACTTGAATAATGTGGCCAGCATATCAGAATTGTGTTCACTGGAGCATAGTTTGAATGCTTGGCAGTTTAGTTCAAGCAAGGACCTTAGTGTCTGATTCCTTATCCTGCCAGGTGATCTTCAGAATCTTCCTAGGACAATTCAAATGGAAGCGAATCAGTTTCCTGGCATGGCACTGGTAGACTGTTCATGTTTCACAGGCATACAACAATTAGGTCAGCACAATGGCTCTGTAGACCTTCAGTTTGGTAATCAGTCTAATACCTCTTCTCTCCCAAACTTTTCTTTGGAGCCTCTCAAACATGAGCTAGCTCTGGCAATGCATGCATCAACCTCATTGTCATTGTGTACATCCCTGGAAAGTACACTACCAAGGTAAGTGAACTTATCCACAACATTCAAAACTTCTCCAGTTGTTGTAACCAATGGTTCTATGTAGGGATGGTATGGTGGTGACTGATGGAGCGCCTGTGTTTTCTTGGTGTTAATTATTAGGCCAAAATTAGCACAGGCAGCAGAGAATTGATCCATACCCTGTTGTATCTCACCTTCAGAGGCTGCACTGAGTGCACAATCATCTGCAAACAGAAACCTTTTCAAATTGAAGAACTTACCATCAGTATGATAGTTGACCTTGATGCCATGTTCATCCTCATTGAAAGCATTTGACAACATGGCTGAAAACATCATGCTAAAAAGCATGGGAGTAAGCACACAGCCCTGTTGCACTCCATTGGTCACTGGGAAAGCATGAGAGCTTTGTCCATTGTTTAGAATTGGGCAAACGTGGCATCATGAAATTGACATACAATGCTGATGAACTTCTCTGGGAAACCAAATTTTGATATGATTTTCCATAAGCCCTCACAACTAACAGTGTCAAAAGCCTTGATCAGATCTACAAACATTGTGTACAGAACTCTGTTCTGCTCCTGACAATTCTTCTGGAGTTGTCGGGCAGCAAACACCCTATCGACCGTTAGCCCTTTATGAAGCCACATTGACTCTCAGGTATATGAACATCTTCCAGGCGAAGGATCAGCCTATTAAGGAGGACTCTAGCAAGAATTTTGCCAGCAATAACTAAGAGAAAGACCCCGCTGTGATTGTCGCAGGACAGTCTATTCCCTTTACCTTTGTAGAAGGTAAGTCAAACTCAGATAGAAACAGGCCAGTAAGGTACATATAGATTCCCATGAGATGGGTATTGACTTTGTTATTGGTTGAGTCACTTTCAGTCATGACCCCATTTGAAGTTTTCTTGGCAGAGATACTGGAGTGGTTTGCTATTTCCTTCTCCAGCTCATTTTACATATGAGAAAACTGAGGCGGAGTTAAGTGACTTGCCCAGGGTCACACAACTAGGAAGTGTCTCAGTTTGCACTCAGGTCCACCTCACTCCAGGACCTCCCCCATCCACTTTACCATTTAGTTGCCCCCATATTGACATGGAAAACCATATGTCACCATTATTTGCATATTGTATTTTCAATTGCCTAGCTAAATATTTCTCAATTACAATTTTAATCAGCTGGCACTTGGGAGCATTGTTAATTAAGTTTAATTAATTGTTAATTAAGGTTAAATATTTCTCAATTGCAGTTAACCTTTGTGGCATTTGACTGGTGTGGCATGAGTAATAGCTTCATTATGTTTAAAGTTGTCTCAAAGTACAATGAGCCGTCTTGGGAGGTCACTGGAAGCCTTCAAGAAAAGGCTGGAGAACCACTTGGTGAAGATGTTGCAGGAGAAGATTCTGGGCTGGACTGTTGGCCTTGTAATACTGAGAGTCTGTGGTTCTTTGGCCCTCCCTGGCCTCTCATTCAGAATGCTGGCCCGATTTTCAGCAGGGTTGTCATTGGACAGAGCACAAGATCGAGATGACTGGATGGGTGAACCTGAGACATTTCTCAGCTCCATGTACTCCAAGTAATCTTTGTGGTTTGTTCATCTAAATCTGTGTTCTGAATTAAACAACAGAAGGTGACCTTAGCTACTTTCTGCCATGGTCCCAAGATTTCTGATGTATTTGAGAAGAGTTTATAAAATGTTGTTGAGAAAAAAAAAAGGTTGAGATGGAATTCAGTTGTCTGACTGTAACCACAACTCACCTCTGCTGTGTTGTTGACTTCAGGCTATCTTAGCACAGGCCTATCCACACAACTCCCCCAGAGAAACCCACAGCAGACAGATGATATAATCACATCTGGAAGATCGACAACTGGAAAAGACCATCTACTCCCACCTTCCCATTTCACAGATGATGCATTGGGGGTCCCAAATGATTAAGGAACCTACCTGAAGTCACACAGATTGTAAATTACAGGATCAGAATTCACAGAGTGCCTCTACATTCTCCCCCATTCCACATTTTTGCCTAAGATACTGGATATTGCTGGAGTCACACAGAAGAGCTGCACTTTGTTTCTCCTTGCAGTACACACAGCTGTATGTTCCAGCTGCTTAAATACCAGCTCAGAGCTGCAGCTTCACCAGGCATTTACAGGATACCTATTCAGATGGCTATTAGCAGCAGGCGTTGTCTTCCTGCCCCCACAGCCCAGCTGCCCTGACTCCTAGATTTTGGTAATATTTTCATTGACATCTTATTACTTTATGTATATAGTTTTATTTGGATAGAATGCACACTTCCCAACCAGGCCCAGACAATCCTCAACCCACCAATCCGATCATCCCTTCAAACAACCAGCCCCTACCCACCAAGTAAATTCCCCTGAAAACAGTTACCAGGGGTACATGTGGCCTGGAGGCCAAAGGTTCCCCACCCCTGAGTTAAGCAATACCACCTAACTGGGTCAGTGTGACTGATGGTCCACAATCTTTTCCATTGCTAATAGAAAGGACTTAAAATATATTTATCTATTGTTACATTTTAGTATCATTTTTATTTATATTGTTGTGGTCAGAATATTCCTTTGCAAAATATCATCTTCTGAACTTTGTCAAGTCTACTATTCTTTTAAATGGAGCCTGTGACTTCATTTGTGAGAGGGAGGAGGAGAATTTCTAGTATGGAAATTCCCTTCATCAGTAAAGATCGGCAACTGATCTGTAATTTAGTGTTAGAGATTCACCTGGGAGACTGAGGTTAAGTGACTTGTTCAGGGTCACGTGGTCCCTATGTACTAGAGACGGGGCTGGAAGCCATGTCTTCTTGACTCCAACACCTTCATCCATTATTCCAGGCTGTCTTTCTTCTTTTCTTTGAATGTGATATTTTAAAAGACTTTCATTCTTTAAATTGATTTTATTACCTTTGGAGGGCTACTCCTCCCTCCTTCTCCAGGGAAACATAGTAGTGATCTGATAATGCAAGTCAGTGAGAAAATGGGATTTGATATACACAAATTTGATTTACAGAAAACATCTCACAGAGGAAAAGCAGTCTGGTCCATGGAAAGGAATGCTGCATTCAGTCAGGGTACTTGGGTTTGAATCCTACTTATGACCCAGGGCCGGTCCCTTCCCCTCCCTGGGTATCAGTTTCCTCATCTGTAAAATGGGAGGAGGGGTTGGACCAGTTCCAGAGCTGTGGTCCTGTAACACCTCTGCTCTTTAAAGAGACAGGGTAGGTATGATAGTGTTATTTTGGGGACCTGAAGACCTCTTCTGTTGCTTACTAGCTATGTGATTCTGGGCCAACCTACTTCAACCTTCTGAGCCTCAGTTTCTCCATTTATAAAATAAAACCCCCGCATGGGCTGGTTTGGATTAAATGAGCTGCCATGTGAAATGTTTGGTAAATTTGAATATCAGTGATTATGAATATCAAAGGAGGTCCTCCTGTAGTTATAAAACAATTATCTGGATCTTGAGGAAAGGTTGTCTCTTTAGGATTGTAAACAGTGACCTGCTAGGCTCCCCAGGGCCCATGGTTCCCTGCCCCTTCTTCAGGCTAATCTCAAGCTGGGCTCTGTCCTGAACTCTCAGGCTGGCTAAGAGCTGCCTGTACAGCAAAAGATCCTTGTGACCCACTGGGTAGGAGTGCATAAGGCAAGGCACCCCCCACCCCCTCCCCACCCCCGGCCCATGACAGTAGCCTTCCACAGCTAAGGGCTAAGCAAAAGCAGCCCCTCTACATACAGAAGGGAGGGCAGCACTTGAAGGTCCAGGATGTATGGGGACTTTACTTTTGGGGAGCTCTTAGCTTCATGTGTGTGAATAGACCAAGGGAGATAGAATGTTTATGAACCAATCCTAGGCTCACATGTGCATGGGGGTGTTACTGTGAGCCTGGGAGGGGCTTGTTTCCAGTCTCTCTCAGTGTTTCTCTTCTGAATATACAGCCTCCCCACCCACTCAAGCCTCAACATCACTCCTAATTACTGCTATTGTGTCAGCTGCTGGGAAGGGACCTCTCTTCCCCACACATACTGGCCAGGTGACCCTGGATAAGTCCCATCTTCTCTCAAAGGCCCAAGTAACTCCTAAGGTCTATAAATTGCAGACATGATACTGGTCCAATATCTGCCAGGTAGGGTGAGTTTCTTCTGTTTCCTTCACCGGGAAAACATGCTCCAAACCAACATAATAACGATATTAAAGACCGGCAATCAGGTTGCTCACCCCTTGATTCCAGGAAGGTTTGTATAGCAGCCAGGATATATTATTTCCTTTGCACCGCACAGCTAACCTTGGAAAGTGGGAGGGCAGGAAGGGAATGAATGGATCCGTGGTTTTCTCAGTGTAGGGGATGATCTCCAGAAGGGAAACTTTCCTCCCCCTAAGCAGAATGTCTTCCCTTCTGAAAGTTATAGTCTTAAAAAGTTGCCTGGAGTCCTAAGGCTTTAAGTGACTTGGGGAGGGGGGCGGGGTCTAACAGCAAGTCTATGAGAAGGGCAGGACTCGAACCCAGGTTTCCGGTGCTACGATCCCCATTTTACCGACGAGGCCATTCAAGCTCGAAAAAACACTAAAGAGCTTTGTTGAGGGGACAGCTTTGTTAGTAGGTGTCTGAGGTGGAATTGGAACCCAAGACTTCTTGCCAACGAGGTCGGCGCTCTTTCCGCCTGGTCACTTTTCTCACACAGTACATACACCTCGTACTCTCGAGAGAGGCCCAGGTTTGAGTCAGTCTCTCTCTCTCTCTCTCTCTCTCTCTCTCTCTCTCTCTCTCTCTCTCTCTCTCTCTCCCTCTCTCCCTCTTCCCCTCCCCCTCCCTCTCCCTCTCTCTCCCTCCGCCCCGGCCCCAGCCCCGGTCCCGGCCGCGCCTCTCTCTGGGTCCGTGGTTCGTGGGCGCAGGGCCTGGGGCCGGGTGGGTGTGGGAAGCCGCAGCAGCTGCGATAATTGAAACCTGTCCGCGGGCGGCTCCCGGGCGCCCCTGATTCGGGTGCGGGGCGGCCAGCCCGCAAACCGCGGGCAGAGGGCCGACTTCATCGCCCACAGACTCAGCTCTTTCCGGGACAAGCCCCCCTATCCCCCGCCTCCCACTAGAAATGACACCATCCCATCATAGACTCCCCCAACCACTCAGCAAAATCCCTCTCCCTAGCAATGCCCACTATCCCTTCTAATGTCTTTTTCCCACCACAGACCCCCTCCTCAAGAAATGTCCTCCTCAAGAAATGTCCTCCTCAAGATCTCATAGCCCCTAGCAAAGATCCCTCCTCTCAGTAATGTCCCTTTCCTCCCAGCAGAGACCCCACACACGAACACAACCTACTCCCTCCCGCCCAGCACTGTCTCAGTCTCCCCCTTACAGCCCCTCTCTTCTCTCCTCCACTCTCAGCACTTTCCTCCTCTCCCAGCGCAGCTACCCTGCCCAGCCCTATAAGCTGTCCCTTTTCCTTCCCTCCCCCCAGTGTCCCTGGACAGAAACGCCGGGGGGCGAACAGCTGTGCAAAGCCTGGGTCGGCGCCCCTCACCCCCAGCCCTAGGACAACGCAATTTTTTTCTGATGAATGCTTTTGCCGTCCGTCTTCAGTTCGGTAAGACAGAAGCCAGCAGAGAGAGAGAGAGAGAGAGAGAGAGTGTGTGTGTGTGTGTGTGTGTGTGTGTGTGTATACGTGTGTGTGTGTGTGTGTATACGTGTGTGTGTGTGTGTATATGCGTGTGTGTGGCCTCTGGAGGCTGGGGGCGAGAGGCTGGAGCGGGGGGGTGGTGTCGGTCTGAGGACTACGGTGCTAATGACACACTCGGGGAATTCAGGAGGAGGGGTAGGTGGGGGAGGGATGAGCTCAGTGTTGGACGTGAGAAGTGTTGAGTTTGAGGCTGGGGCAGGAAGAACGTAGAGGGGGGGGCGCCTCCTTTCCACTCGGCAAGTCCTGCCTTGTGTGGGTGTGCTGGGATAAGGCCCCAGCGTGTGTTTGTGGGTCGGGGAGGGGGGCTCCTGAGAACCCACGACCTCTCCACGCCTTTCTTCCCCCTTTTCTTCCCCTCCCCCATCTCCGATACCCGCTAGAGGTGTCTGACCCGAGGGGCGGCCCGTTGCTCTCGGCTATAAGTCAGCCCTCAGGGTCATGGAAAGCACTTGATGTGAAACAGACATGTCAACATCAGGCCCCACATGCCAAATGGCTGGCCCATTCTTCCTCCTCCCCCCCAACCCTGGCCCAGTAAGGCCTGGGCCTGCCGGAGTCTCTCCCCCTCATCCCTCCCTCCTCCCTCTTTCCCCTAGCCTGGGGCGGCAGAGCTATGGGGGAGGGAGGAGCAATTACCGTAATTACTGCAATTACCTTAATCACCACTTGGGCCGGAGCAGCCGCTGACAGCCAGGGGTGCTCGCCAGTCTGGGTCTACCGAGACTTGCTCCCTCCCTTGCCCACCCAGGCAGGTGTCAAACCTTAGACTTCCAAGCCCTGGCAATTCTGGAGCCCCAGTCCTGCTACCCCTCTGCCCCAACCTGAAACCCTGTAAAGAATTAAACACTCTGTTTGAGGAACCTGAGGCCCACCTCTGCAGACAGCGATCTCCCACCCCCTCCTGCCTCTCCCTTTCTTGGCACATTCTCTGTTATCAGGGTGAGAGAGGGAGGCGGGGTACAGAGTCTCACTTTCCCCAGCGAAGATGCAAACATTCATTCCCACACACACACAAAGGGTACATATATATATATATATATATATATATACACAACAGATACACATACAAGTCCCACACTCAGCAGGGGAGTATACACCAATCACACACACTCTGAAGGCTCCCTCACACGGGAGGTACATAGATACCCAGCAAGTGGGACACACATTTACACAGCGGCGAGCATGAGTACACACATCCCTAGCAGCTTGGCACACATACACCTAGCGTCTGCAGACACATGCACTCACACCCAGTAGACACCCACCTAGTTGCCCCCAGAAGGAGCGTCCACACCCAGCAGCTACGCGCCCGGGGACATGAATGCACACATACTCGAGCTCGTTGTGACACAGGACCGTGGCCTACGCTGTCCAGGGGCGCCCCCATTCCCCTTACATACAGAGCCACACTCACACAGCCAAAGCACGCACAGTCACACCCCACAGGCCAGGCGGTTGGTGCCTGTGGGGAGACAGCATCCTGTTCCCATGCCAGCCCTCGGGGCTTGTCTGTCAGTGGCTGCCTGCCGGGTGGGTGGGCGGACGGGAAGGGGAGCGGGGGAGGGGGGGGGTCTGTCTCTCCGAGGCTGTCAGGGAGTGAGGTCGTTAGCCCTGCGCTCCAGGGGGCTGCTAATTAAAGCCGGATCCCCCGCCCCCACAATTTCTCTGCGGCAAAGCGGGGCGGGGGCGGAGGTGGCGGCGGCAGCTCGGAGATCCCTGGCAGCGGGGAGCGGAGGCGGTGGCGGGCAGAGCGATAAGGCGCTAATAAGTTATGTTCGAGGCCCCGCTCACCCCGCCGGTGGCGAGGCTGCAGCAGCAGTGGTGGGTGGGGGGAGGGGGGAAGCAGGGGGAGCCGAAGGCTCCGCCCATCCTGAGAAGGCAGGCCTGGGTTATTGCACGAATTTTTCACGGCCAGGGAGTGAGTGGCTCATAATCAGATCGGGCAGCCTGTACTTTTCATTGGATTTCTGCATAAATTCCCGAGCCCGTCCACCTTAGGCTCCAAGGGCAGTGAAGCTGGCGGAGCGCCCAGCCTCCAAAAGAACAGAGCAAACCAGGGCGCCCCGGGCGCCTCAGAGGGATAGAGAGCCTTCCTTCCCGCCATGACACCTGGGTGGGGCTACCTGGTTTCTGGTCCTAAATCCCCAGTTGGTTCGCTGTGCATCTTAGGCGAAACCATTTCCCTTTTCTGGGCCTTAGTTTACCGTCCCATCTGATACTAGAAGCTGGACAAAGAACCTGGGTTCGAATCCTCAGAAGGAAAAGACCCAGGCTTCTAAGGTCCCTTCCTGTTGGAATATTGGATCATTCTAGGTCCACAGCTGGACGGACCGGAGAGAGAATCGTAAATTTTAGAGCTGAAAGAAACCATTCCTCCCCCATCATTACAGATGAGGAGACTGGCCCTCAACCAGTGAGTGTCTGCAGCAAGATCAGAACTCAGGTCTTCCTGAATCCAGGGCCAGTGTTCTATCCACTAAATAACCTATCCTGACCCAGGGTAGACACCATAACCGGACCCAGTCCCAGTGTCTCATAGTCCGGCTACAGCTCTGGCCTCAGTGACCACCTGAAGAGGAACACTCTACCCTCACATTAGATGGTGGGGACTGAGGGATGGGGACCAGGAAAGAGTGGGGATGGACTGCCTTAAGAGCCAATGAGTTCTACCTCTTTGGAGGTCGCCAGGAAAAAGCTGGCTAACCATTGGTTGGGGATGTTATGGAGATTCCTTTTGGAGTCTGGGTTGTACTAACTGATGCTGCTGAGGTCTCCGCCAGCTCTCAAATTCTGAGTGTAGGGGACTAGGTGAGAAATGAGGGTCAGGACATCCCTACCATTTTTCTTATGTCAGGAAATGAAAGAGGCGACTAAGGCAGATTTCACTTTCCCACTCTTCAGGCAGATATTCAGAACAGGGCTCATGGGGTCATGCTCCCCTCTGACTCTGTCCCCACGACTCAGAGACCCTACGTAGTAGGCCAACTCACTGGCCCTGGAAACAAAGGACTTGGGTTCAAATCCCACCTCTGACACTACCTATGTGACCTTGGACAAGTCTCCCAACGTCCTCAGCCTCAGTTTCTTACTCTGTAAAATGAGAGGCTTGGAGTAGATGACCTCTAAGCTCCCTCCCATGTGATCCCATGACTAGCTCTGATAGACCTGTCTGTTGACCTCATGGTGTAGAAGGTGAGGGTCCTGATTTACAGCCACTAGTATAGTACAGGCATGTCCTAAAGGATGGGACAGGCCTTGGAGGAAAGGCTTCTGACCAGTGACCCAACTATTCCTCAGCAAATCTGTCCTGAGCCCTCCTCACCCTCACCACAGGTGTGATGACCCTTTGCTGGACTGGGCAGTCTTTGAGAAACAGGAGGAGCAGAGGTGGTCCCTACGATGGTGGGGGATCTCAGATGAAAACACCTCCTTCTCTCCCAGGGTACTAGATGCGGAGCTGGAAAAGACCTTAGGGATTATCAAATCCAACCTCATTTTACAGATGAGCAAACTCAGGTTGGGAGAGATGAAGTGGCTTGCCCAGGCTCACAAGCTGGTAAATGTCTGAGGCAGCATTTAAACCCATCCCCCTAACTCTAAGTCCATTATTTCATTCGTTTCATTCATTCAGAAAAGGTGGGGGAGGAGAAGGAAGCAGAGTTCTTTTTTCAGGTTGGCCTGGGTCCTGGTCACTGATTTGCAGTGTCATTCTTGGACACTTCCTGTCTTCCTTCTCTGAGCCCCAGGACCCTTCCAGGTCAAATGAGCAGATGGGATATACCGACCTGATCTGAAGGCCCCACCCATCCCGCTCTTCTGTGACTGACTGGCTACAAGACCTGGGAGCTCTCCTTGGTGCTGCTTGACCCACCTCCAGCATCCTTCAGTACCCTGACAAAGGCAGAGACCTCTCCCAAAGCTTCTTCCTAGTCCGACCAGGACCCAGGCCTGCTAGGCTGGGGAATCGAGGAGGAGATCTCAGGGCCCTGTGAGGCAATTCTCCTGGCTGCGGCCAGGAGAGGAAAAAAGGCTCTACTCCATTATCCCTAGGATTCGGGGGACCCAGATCTGCTCTGGGGTCACACTCCTGATGGCTAAGATGGGCGAGGGTTCTGGAGGCAGTTTTGCCCACAAAGGCCAGGCTGCAGAGCTTAGAGCTCCCTCACAAGCATACTTTTAATCTCATTGACCTCTCGTTATACGACATCGCATAAATTCAGGTTTGGGGATCTTATGTTCAATCATAAATTGGGCTGGCAGACTTCCGATCAACAAGATAAAGCTGTCTCCGGTGAGGCGGTGTTTTATTTGTCTGCTTTGTGCTTGGCTGGGCCAGTGGGGGGGAGGGGAGGGCAGTGGGAGGGGCTGGAAGGTTGTCCCAGAGCAGGAGCTGAGAACCTCTGCTGTACTCCTAGGGGTTGTGAGAGCTCCCAATGTACACAGCCCCTCTTTGCCTGCTTCTCCTCCTTTTTTCCTTACCCCTTTCCTCTGCTGACCTACTCTCCTACCTTCTCTCCCCCTTTCCTTCCTTTTCCCACTCCCTTTCTCCTTCCCTCCCTCATTCCTTCCCTCCTTCCGTTTTCCCTTTTGGTTCTCATCCTCTCCTTTTCTTCTCCCTCCTTTCATTCCTCAATCCTTGCTCCCCCTTCCTCTGCTTCTCATTCCCTCCTTTTCTTCCCTTCTTCCCTTCCTCTTCTCCATTTTTTGTTCTTTTTTTTCCCTTTCTCATTTCAACCCTTCTTCCTTCCTTCCCCTTTCTCCATTCCCTCCCTTTTCTCCTTCCCTCCCTCCCACTTTATCTCTTTCTCCTCTCTTTTTTCTCTCTTCTTTTTTCTCTTCCTCCTTCCTTCCCTGCCTTCCACTTTATATCCCTTCCTCTTTTTCCATTCTTTTTTTCTTTCCTCTCATATTCTCCCCCGTTTTCTCCCTGGAGGTCTTTCGTGGGCAGGGTGAGTACAGAAAGTTCAGGAACATAGGTAATATCAGGGCAAAGCAGAAAAAAAAAAGCTGAGGGAAATGTGGGGGGGAGTTCCTACGGTGAGGCTGCCACTTGTGTGTGGGTGGGTTCTGACCTGAAACAAGAACAAAACCTGTAGCCTCAGAGTGAAGAGAGAGTTCTTATCTAGGGCTGGTGAGGCATAAAAGGATCCATAAAAGGTCCAAGAACTGTCAGGAACTGAGGCCAAGGTGGACAAACTGATAGGGCACCCCAGACAGATGTTCACTACTGGCTTCTCCACAGCAATTCCCCCACATACCCCAAAGGAATGTTTCCTTCTACATGATGGCTATAGTATTACAATCCAGTTCTATACCTTCTCCCAGTCAGAATCCATTGACCTCTGATCACCAGGGTCCCATGAGTTCTGTGTGTCCCATGGCTGCAAAGAATCAGGAGGGATCCAGTGGTGACAGTGGTAGACACAGCTGGCACTTGTCTTGAGGTACCCAGACCTCAGTACCTAAGAACACAGGCAGCTCACATGCAGCCTCATGTCATGTTCCCTAGGGCCACATGCAATAGAGGGAAAGACATATATGGACAGGAGGTGACAGTCACCAAGAAAATCCACATCTTCTGAGCTGCATCCTTCACTCTGCTGCAACAAGGTCTCATCTGGTTCTTTCTCCTTCCAAAACATACAACTTTGCCACCGCAGGGGAATGGGCTAGTCTGTCACTACCTAGCAGCCTGTGTTCATCTGCTGCCTCAGAGAGGGAGAAAAGCTAAGTCTTCATTAGGGCTGTTGGTGGCAGCTGCTCCCTCTCCACCCCAAAAGCTCAGCTGCCCTGCCTTCCTGCTTGTGGTAACGCTCCCATTCCATTCACTATTTCAGAGTGGACAAGGAGGGATGCTACATGTGATAAAAATGCAGCATGGTCCCATGGTCCAACTGAGTCAGATTAGAACAAGTTTGGATTGTCTTCTTTCTTCTTTTCCATCCCCCTCATCCCTCCCTGCTCAGCACAGCTAGGTTCCCTCTTTCAGGCTTACCCCTCTAGCCCTATCCCTGAAGCCTTCTGTCTTAAGCTTCAGGTATAACTGTGGCTCTTGTCGTGGGGCCTTGTTCATCAGTTCCCCCCACCACCACATCCACATGAGAGGCTGAGATATCCTCCTTGTGTCTAGGCTCATATTCCTTTTAGGAGGTATTCCCTCGGAGTGCCTGGATGTCCAGCCTAACTAACTTCTGTCTCCTCTTTCCCATCCTAATGAGCTCAGTCCCCTCTCCTTTGCCCTCTCTGGTCTGTCTCCATTTCCTAGTTTTCTCCCTATCCATCCCTCCCTGTCCAACCACGTGTTTTGATGCTGCCAGTATCTTGACCCCTTGAAAATTACCATTTGCAAGGATCTGCATTCATATTTAATACACCTAAGACAGAATAGGCTACAGCTATTCATCCAGACTCCATTAGACAGAGGAATCCAGAGACCTTTCAGTTAGACATCTCTCTGGAGCCTCAGACTGCTGGGTTCCATAACTCTGCCGTGCCTTTGTGACTGATGCCCCCTGAGCTTCTGCCCTGAGCAGTCCTCATGCCAGACATAGTCTCTCTGCTGGAGGAGGAGGAAAGGGAAAACCGGCTAAGGCTCTCCATGCTCTTCAGTCTAAAACAAGCATCCTTCCAAGGCTCCTGGAAAATTGGAAGATGGCAGTGGCCCCCATTCCTAACTCAAAGACTTAGGTCCAGGCCATCAAGTGCTGATTAAATCTTCCTGCACCTGGGAGACTGGCAGGGACTTGTGGCAGGACCAGATTAGGGGACGGCAGCAGGAGGAGACAGGCCTTCGTTTCTCAGTCTATTTCTGGGAAGCTCAGGTCTTTCCGATCTGTGCTAGTTTATAGAACTACTTAAATATCTGGGAAACCAAGGTTTTCCCCAGAGATGGGCTTGTTCCTGACTAAGTATGTGAAGCAGGCTTGGTTCTTCCACTCATTACTCAGACTGAGCCAAGGACTTTGGACCATACCCAGTGAAATCATCCTTGGTTGCAGAAAGCCCTCCTCCTCCTATACTGGGTAGCTGGGCATGGACCACCACCCTCATCTTCCCATCGGCAGTGCCAGAGTGTCACCAGACCCTCATATAGACCTGGTCTCAGCTGCTTTCTAAACCAAAAAAAAATCATTGAATTTCTGAGTTAGATGGAGTTAACCCATACTTGAACAAGAATTGGCATCCGCAATGCTTCTCGCAGTAGGAGGGCATCTACAACCTTCGGAGTTTGCCCATTCCACCTTCAAACGCCTTGAATTTCCAGGAGGGTTTTTCTTACAGCAAACCTAATTCTGCAGGTAACTTCTACCTATTACTCCCAGTTGTACCCTCCAGGGCCAAGCAGAATAGAGCAATCCCAGTACCTCAGGAAAGTCTTCTGAATACCAGAAGAGATGGCTGTGTTTCCTTGAGTCTTTTTCCTTCTCTTGGCTAAACATCGGGTATTCCCTCAGAATTCTCATATGTCACAATTGCCATTCAGGTTTTTTGCTCCTGAACTCAATCCAATTTGTCAATTTCCTCCCTCTAATGTGGCCCTAGAACTGAACCCTACAGGACTCATCTTCTCCATTCTGAGTGCTATGTCTTTCTCAACTTGTATCAGCTTTTTTGGTTCTGCATTTTCCTCTCCTTATTCATCAAACATATACTTTCACCTCTGAGAGTGATGCCAGGAAAATGGGCTGAGCTCCTTTTCCAGAGCTCCTGGAGCCAGCAGGTGACCTTCTTGGATACAGACAAACAGAGATGCACATCCCTGGTCCTGCTGGAGCACACCCGCTTCTGTACACACCAGATGGATACATAGATTCTCTCCCTGTGAAGGTTCCGACCCCTGGAGGCCAGTCCTCTTGTAAAACTGGACTTGGGGGGAATTCTGTTCCTTCTCTCCAATTTCCCACGAGGCAGAGAACAATTGAAAAACAACATCTTGGAGCTTTTCTAGGCTTCTCCCACCTTGGGCCGATGTTTCACTCCTGTCCTACCCTTGAGACCCAAGGGAACAGCGGAATAACCTGATAAATTAGAAAGGAGATAGACAAAGAGGATTCCATCCCTGCCATTTCTTCTCAACACCAAGCTCTAGAGCTCTTAACTATTTTTAGTCATATAGAAGCCACTCCTTCAGCCAGTTCTGAGACCAAGGGTCTTCATTTATATAATGGTCACTAATGGCTAACTGGTACAATGGATAGAGCCCCAGGCCTGGAGTCAGAAAGATTCCTCTTCTTGAGTTCAAATCCAGCCTCGGATACCTACTAGTCAGATACCAGGGTCACTATGTGACCCTGAGCAAGTCACTTTACTCTGTTTGCCTCAGTTTCCCCATCTGTAAAAGGAACTGGAGAAGGAAATGGCAAGCCTCTCCAGTGTCTTTGCCATGAAAATCCCAAAGGGGGCCACAAAGAGTAAGATATGATTGAACAACAATAGATTTTCTCCTATTAGATCACCTTCCATCTACTCTGTAACTATCTTTTGGTACTTAATTATGGATAATTAGCATATCATCTCTTTGAGGGCAGAGACTAAGTTTTTGCCTTTCTTTGTGCTTTTTGACTGACTTGACTTGATGACCAGTGATGTAAGGTTAATGGTCAAGGTTAGAGGGGTCAGCACCAGGACAGGGCTAATGGTCCATCTGTGGACAATGATAGAGATCCCTTGGGGGGGGGGGTCAGTCTGTGGCCAAGGCTGTGAGTCATTGTCTGATTGGGGTTAGGGGTAATTGTAAGACATGGGCTGAGGTCAGATTGTGGCCAAAGGTAAAGGATCAACCTATTGTTAAACTTAGGAGAGCCAAAGTGTTTCCAGGGCTATGGGTCAGTGTGTGACCAACATTAAGGGAGATTGCATTGTGTGGGAGAAAGAATTGTGACTCTGGAGACTGAAGATCTGGGTTTGAATCTCAGCTCTACCACTTACTGACCAGTTACCCTAGACCCCAAGCCACTTCACTGACTGAGTCTCAGTTTCTTCATCTATAAAATCAGGAGATTAGACCAGATGGCCTGTAAGGCCCCTTCAAGTTCTTGAGTTATGATCCTACAAGACTCTAGGGAGTCAATCTATGACCAAAGTTATATATCAGTGGTGGTCAAGGTTAGGAATCTATTTCTAAGGGTAGGGAGGCCAAGTTTAGGGGTTAGTGTGTAACTGAAAGTAGGGGTAGGTATATGGCCAAGACTAGGCATGATGCCATAGTTGTGGTTGGGGAACAGTGTGTGACTGGGGGTACAACTAGAATCAGGGAACAGAATGATACTCCCTGATGCCAAGTCATCTTCATTAGCTCCAAGGACCCACAGGCAGACTATCTATGCTGGTATGCTAATGGGGAAATGCAGGAGATTAATGGGAGTGACTTGTAGCCTGGCATATATGTGAGGGCATATGCAAAAGAGAATGTGTATGTGCATAGGTGTATATTTGTATGGGTGTGCATGAATGGAGGGAGAGAAAGATGGAAGGAGGGAGGAGAGGGAGAGAGAGACAGAAGAGGAGAGAAGAGGGGAAAGAGAGATGGAGAAAAAGAGAGAAAGAGAGAGAGAGAGAGAGAGAGAGAAAGAAAGAAAGAAAGAAAGTAAGTGTTGGTTCAGGCTTCCTCTTCCCCAGAGGCTGCCTGGCCCCAGAGCCAGGATCCCAGGAGCCTTCTCCATGCTCACGGGGATTAGCTCCCAGGACAAGCAGCCAATTACCCAGCAGAAAGTTGCATTCAGTAAAGAAAAATGGAAGGAAGTCCACGGCAACTGAGCTGTAAATGTGTGGATTATAAGTCACCAGAAATATACCTGGCTTCTCTGTCTCTGTTAATTAAGCTCCACTTAGAAACAGGCAGTGGGTGCATGAGAGAGAGGCCAGCATTTGGAGACAGGCTTGAGAGGAGAGCAGGTTATATGCATGTCTGAGTAATGCAGGTCCATGGACAGACCATGTACATTTACAAACATGTGGAATCTTCCACACATATGCACATGGACATATCCTATGTAATCTAATCTAATCTAATTAACATTGATTAAGCCCTTTTCTGTGTACCAGACATTTGCTGGGTACTGGGAGTCCAAAGACCATTCTTGAACTGAAGGAGTTTATATTCTATTGGGAGATTCAGCTAGGGGTGGGCTGGAGAAGGGGATGCCACTGCATAGAAAGAGATAAGTTTATGGAGAAGTATCTGACCATGGACAACCTGGGAAATTAGGAGAAAATCTTCAGAGAAGAGGCCAGACCTTAGCTTTAAGGGAGCTAAGGTCAGGAGGGAAGGAAGGGTCCGGAGCACAGGGCTGGGGGATTGGTTGGTTGTTGTCCTTGATTTTCGAAGAGGATCAAAAGACATCACCATGATAAATTCAAGTTTCAGTGTGTCCGACTGTGGCTGATCAGACCAATACGAGCTCTGAATGCTCTACCAAAGATTGGACACAGACAGTCCATGTGAATATTTGGGGTGGATACTCCAGATCTGCACATCCTACGTTTACTTTGTGCTGTCTCAATTCTGCTTTGAAAGGTCTGGGGGAAAGTATGTGCTGAATGGGAAACAGTAAGGAGGCTGGAAGGCAGGGTGCGCCCCTCAGCCACTGCAGCCATACAGGTCTGATCATATCATGAGCCCCCCAAACAATAACTAGGCTCCCCCCAGGTGCCTTTTCAGCCTTATAATACATCTCTCTCCTTCCCATCCTCTAGGTCATCCAAGCTGGCTTCCTTTTGATTCGTCCTAGGTAATATTCCATCTTCTACCTCTATACCTCTGTTCTGACTATGCCCCATTCCTGGGGTGTGCCCCCATCTTACCCCTGCTTCCTAGAATCCCTTGGGGTTTTCCCCCAGCTCTCCTTGAATGGCATTCCATAAATGAAGCCTTTCTCAGATCCTCCCCCTTCCCCAGCTCCTAGCTACTGCCTACCTCCTAAAAAAATATTTACCTTGTTTACATACACATGTACCTATAAAACATACACACATATGGTAAATAAATCTGTGACTATATACACACATATAAGGTATGTATATACCTACATACACACGGTAAATATATAAATACATATATAAATATATATATAACATATATATACTAGGTATGTATATATGCACACATACATGGTGAATATACACACATATCCGTACATATGTATGTATTTATCTCCTTGTTCCACACAAACTGTCATCTCTTTAAGGTCAGATTCATTTTTACTCTCAAGTCCCCAGAGCCTAGCATGGTACCTGGCACACAGTAGGTGTTTAATCAATGCTTGTTGGTCGGTCATATCATTACCAACTATTGAGCTCAGGACGCTATGCAGTAATGAACAAATATTTGTTAAGTTGAATTGAACTGAACTGAATTGAACGTCTCTCTCCATCAGAGGTTAGTCCAAGCCAGCTCACCTGAAAGAGATGGAACCACAAACAGTACAACCTGCATGAGTCCAAACAAGGGAAGGTATGAAGATTTAGAGCCGGACAGCCTCCAACGAGAAAGGATCTATCTCCTAGCTTGGGGCTACAGGACCTGCTTATGTCTGCTTTGTCACATACCCTGGTGGTGAAATCTAGGGATTGAAGCCTTCTCCCTCCAGTGATGCATACAGACATCATAGGAAGATAGGACTTAAGAAAATGATGAAGAAAATGTTAACATGGCATATTAAATGTAAAAGTGTGTCATAAGATTGCACATCATCTGGAGAGAGGGCAGGGGAGGGAAGCAGAGAAAATTTTAAATTTATGAAAGTGAGTGTTGCAAACTAAAAATAAATAAATAAATTTTTTAAAAAGTGTGTCATAATACATTCTGCCTACACACCTAGAGCTGATTGTTAAATATTTACCATCACACTCCTGAGCATAGAACATGGCAGATCTTGAGCTGAAAGGAACCTTAGAAGTCATATATTCTAACCTACTTATTTTACAGATATGGAAACTGAGACCCATAGAAGGGAAAATGACTTGTCCAAAGCTAAATGGTAGATATCAAAGGCTGAATTTGAACACAGTCCTCTGGCTCTGGAGCCAATTCTCTTTCCACCTACTAGGCTTCCTTCACAGATGAGTGACTCCATTCTAGTGTGACAAGTCCCCATCCCAGCCTTCCTCCACTGTTTCCACTTATTAATGTCTCTTCCAAAATTGGGCACCCAGAACTCAACAGAAGATTCTATAAGCCAAGCCACACCAGTGCAATCCAACAGGCATTTATTACACTCTTATCATATGCCAGGCACTGTGCCCAGCCAGCACTGGAGATAAAGACAAGCAGTGCCAGCCTTCAGGAGGTAGATAAATATCTACATGATTATTTGTGGAGGGGGAGGTGGGGAAGGAAGGGTCACAATTGGGGGTGATCAGCAGGGGCTTCCTGAAGGAGAGGGCCCAACAGCTTCCTGGAGGAGACGGAACCAGGGATTCTAAAAGTCCTAAGTGAAGAAAGGGGCTGCCAGGGGGCAGCAGTGCCAATGAGGTGTGGCCAAAGCAGGGGACACTGGCACCATCTCCTCCCTCACTCTGAACATCATGGCCTCTATTAATGCAGGCCAAGATTCTAGTCCTCTGCTCTGGTGTGGGTGAAATTTTTCAGGTCTTGGAAATTCTTAGAGACCACCCACTTAGTTTTGGAGGGGCTGCAATCTTCATTAATGGAGGATGCAGTGTTCTAGTACGTACACACACACACACACACACACACACACACACACACACACACACTGAGCAAGTCACAGATCCCTCAACTTCTGAAGTAGGATCATGGTAGTTTTTGTTTTTTTTAAGGTGTGCACAGTACTAGCCCTACAATCAGAGGGAGTTGATTTCAATCATGTTTGACTTTTTGTGATCCCATCGGGATTTGTTTGGGTTTTTTTGCAGAGATACTGCACTGATTTGCCATTTCCTTCTCCAGCTCATTTTGCAGATGAGGCAAACAAGGTTAAGTGACTTACCCAGGGTCACAAAGCTAGTGGGTGTCTGAGGCCAGATTAGAACTCAGGTTTTCCTGAATCCAGTCTGGGGGCTCTATCCTCAGCACCATTCAACTGAGGACTCAGGCTCATTTTTTGATCCTGCAGTTTAACACCTGTGTCACTAATCTAGGCCTCAGTTTCCTCATCTGTAAAATGAAAAAGATTGGACTAAACAGTCTCTATAGTTCCTTGCAATTCTTAATCTATAATCCAATTCTTTGGTTGTTTTATGTCTTTGGCTTACCAAACCCCCAGGGACATTTTTTTTTCTTTCTGGAATGAATTATTGTCTAAACTGTAGATACTGCTAGGGCCATGGATCAGAGATTTAGAGCTGGAGAGAACCTGAAAAATTAAATAACATACTACATTTGGAATTAGAGGACCTGGATATAAATCTGATCTGAAAGCAAGTCCCATCCTTTCCTGGGCCTCAGTTTTCCCATCTGTATAAAATGAAGGATTAGGCTAGGTGAGCTCTAAGGTCCCTTCAAGTCCTAAATCTAGGAATCTATTAATTAGAGTCTGGGATTTTGTACCTAGTCCAACCCCCTGACTTTGCAAATGAGGAACATGAGCCCCAGAGGAACCAAGTCTTGTTCCAAGGTCATGAAGTGATAAGAGCTGGTTCAGGATTTGAATCCAGGTCTTCTGATACTAAATGCAATAGATTCTTTGAATCAAAATGTAACATTTTTGCATTTTCCCTGTTCTCTTTCCCTCCTGCTTCTTGACTTGATTGGGGGAGTGGAGTCCATATCACAATGACTGGGGGATGTCTGGGAGCAAGGGGAATTCTTATCTCTTCACCCCTTGCTGCCCCCTTAACCAAACTCTTACTCAGGGAGCAGGTATGTCCATTCTGCTCTCTGTTTCTGACTTCTACCCAGCACCTCTAGAGCCAAAGGCAGAGAGAGGGCTAAGGCTCCATTCAACATAGAGATGGGGACTCTGGAAGGGGATGCTTCATAACCCATTTACCTAGGGGGAAGGTGCCCTGCTACTTTAATGCCAAACATTCCACAGGTCTGACTGAATTGACTATCTGGCCATACTGACTAGCCCATGGAATCACACTGCCCAGCCAATCTTTCCATACTGAACAGCCAACTGGCCACACTATCTATCCCACTAAATACTAACCAAATGACCACACCTATCAGCCCAAATAACTCCCTTGACTAGTCCATCTAACCACATTAACTTCCCAGTGAACACACTCCCTAGCTAATATGACCACAAAGACTGGCCCATTGGAATATCCTAACCAGCCTGTCTGACCACGCTGACTAGTCTGCTGGCTCACTGACCAATGGATCACATTTATCAGCCCATATGAATACCTTGACCAGTTCACCTGATCACATCAACTAACCCACTAACACTTACTTGCCAATCTGACCACAATGACCAAAATGGCTGGCCAACTTGATCACACTGACCACTAATCCAACTGACCACCATGGCCAATCTAACTACGCTAATTGACTCATAAAACCACACAGATCCACTTATTTACCCACATTTACCAATTAATCTGATCATAATGATGAACTTACGTGACTATAAAAAATAGCTTATTTGAAGAATTTCCCTGAGTCAGCTCAAAACACTGACTGGCCAATCTGCAATTAACTGATTGTTTCACCTACCACACTAACTAGCCCTGCGACCAGAAAGGCTGGCATGGCGGACTACAGTGATAAGACCATCTGATTGACTTCATCCCTGGTCTTTTCCCTGTGCACCTTCCCCTGTAAGGTCACAGAATCCCAGATCTCAGAAACCATCCATTCAAACCATCCTTTTACCCCAATTTAGACAGATGAGAAAACTAAGATGTTAGGAGGGAAGGAAAAGGTCAGTAAGTCAAGAAGAAGCACTTATTAGGCACTTACTATATACCAGGAACTGATAAGTTTTGAGGAGACAGCAGAAGGCAAAAACCAGTCCCTGTCCTTATGGTCTAAAAGAGAGATAATATGCAGACAACTATGTACATATAAGATATAGGGTAAAATGGAGATAATCTCAGAGGGAAATCATTAAGATTAAAAAGGACTTGGAAGGACTTCTTGTAGAAAGAACTGGATATGAGATTGCCAAAACTATCAGTAATTTTTGAAAAATGGGAAATGGGTGGGAAATGGGAGATTGGAAATAAATCCCCCAATATTTTACAAAGGGAAGAGGATGGATCCTGTCTTTGATGATTGCTATCTAGGTGACCCTTGGCAAGTCCCTTAACCTCCCTAAAAACTGTTTCCTCATTTATAAAATATGGCCCCTTACACCTCTCCGTATATGAGCCCATGATTCACCAAGCTATAAACCTTCAATTCCTGGAAAATTTGCATGATATATTATCAAAGGGATGAGCTATGAACAATTAGAAAGGAAAGCAGTGATCTCTAAAAGTCATTATGGCTAAAACAAGAATGGGTCACATCCAACTAACCTCACTGGTCTCTTTACAAAATAAAGACTGGCGGATTGGGAAATGTCAGATAAATTATGTTTTAGCAAGACATTAATGATATCTTCATGAAAAAGGTAGAGAGTTGTGGGCAAGAAGTTAGTACATCGGAAGGATTCAGAACTGCTCGTCTGATTGGACGCAGAGTTGTTATTAAGGGATTGTCTCAAGAAAATCTCCAGTGAGTGTCCCAAGGATCTGTCCTTGGTCCTATTTGTTTCAATATGTATATTAATGACTTGGGTGTGTCCAGTCAAAGCTGGAGACGATCCAAACAGATTTGGTGAACTTTAATAAAATGAAACTTAATAAGGACAAACACAGGGTCCTGTACCTGAATTCAACGGTCACAAGTATAGTATAAGATTGGGAAATTATGACTGAATAATAATCTGTCTGAAGAAAAGTTGTATCTTTTGTTTTTGTTTTTTGCTACTAGTTTACAAGGTCAAGATGAGCTGACAGTGAAATATGGCAGCGCCCCAAATTATCCAATGGTGTCTAGAGTAAAGAGAAATGCCAGTTCTGCTGTTCTGTGCCCCAGTCTGACTGCAGAAGGAATATCTAGGGATCACATTTTAGAAAGGATGGTGACAAACTAGAGAGCTTGTACAGAAAGGGAGATGAAAATATTGGAGGTAACAAAGCCAATGGCAGGATCTAAATTCAGATCTTTGTCATTCTGAGTCTAGTGTTCACTCCAGTGTATCACACTGGGACTGAACAACATAAGCATGAAAGATGAAGAGACAGGAGTGCCAGTAAGTCAGATAATAAGCATTTATTAAGTGCTTACTGTATGCTAGGCATTGTGCTAAACCCTTAGGATACAAAGAAAGGCAAAAGACAGCCCCTGCCCTCAAGGAGCTCACTGTCTAATGGGGGAGACAACATACAATTCACTAGGTACATACAAGCTCTAGACAGGCTAAATTGGACATAATCTCAGAGGGAAGGCTCTGGAGTGGAAAGAAGTAAGAAAAGGCTTCCTGTAGAAAGTGGGATTTTAACTAGGTCTTTAAGGAAGCCAGAAGACAGAGATGAGGAAGGAAGAATAGTGTTCCAGGCATGGGGAGAAGGCCAGTGAACATGCCCAGATGGGAGGCCAGTATTACAGAGTACAGTGTAGGAAAGAAGCGGAAAAGTAGAAGGAAAGTCGGGGAGAGGCAAGTTATGATGTACTTTTAAAACCAAATAGGGCATTTATAGCTGATCCTAGAGATAACAGGAAGCTAGCAGAGTTTATCAAATAGGGACATGGGTGAGATGGTCAGACCTGTACTTTAGAAGATGATTTGGCAGCTGAGAGGAGGAGAGGCTGGAGTGGGCAAGGAAACCAAGGGTTCAGTATGAAGGGAGAGGGCCTGCACCAGGGTGAGGGCAGCATCAGAGGACAGAAGGGGCTCTGTCAGAGACATTTGGAAGGCAAAATATTCATGATTTGGCAACAGATCAGATACAGGGCAGGGGGTGAGACTGAGAAGTTCAAGATGACATGCAGCCTTCAAGTCAGGATACTTGGGAAATGGTGCCCTTGACAACAACAGAGTGAGAGAGAGGGGAACATTTGGTGATAAAAATGAATTCAGTTGATGAGTCAGTTTGAGATACCCAATGGAGATGTAGGACCAGAGGACGGCAGAGAAGTTGGGACAGGATAGGTAGATTTGAGAAAATCAAATCCATGAAAACTGATGAGATCACCAAGGGAAACAGGATACAAGGAGAAGAGGAGGGCCCAAAACAGAGTCCTGTGGAAACCCATGGTTAGTGGGTAAGACTCGGATAAAGTGTGTGAGCATGATGACTGTTTTGTGCAAGAGAATATGGCCATATGTTTTTCTAAGATTATTGAGCCCATCATTTCTTATAGCACAATAGTATTCCATCATATATATATGTATATATTTATACACACACATACAAACACACACACATATATATACATATATATATATGTACATATACATATACATATCTATGTCTGGGTCTCTGCTCTGTATGTGTCTAGTTAAACCCTGGGGACACAAAGGAAGGCAAAGAAAGTGTATACGGTATACACTTTTTTCATTTTAAAAACTTTTGTTCTGCTTACTTAGAAATTTGAATTTTTTAATAACTGCAAAGAAAAAAAATTAGTCATACCTGAAGAGCTAGTATAATTGATTAACATAATGCAGTGCTAATGTGTCATTCTAAGCAAATTCTAAACAAATAGTGCTGATGTTCCATAATAAATTGTCTATTAGCAAAAACAAAAAATACATTATTTTGGGGCACACAAAATAGCATCTGTATCACAAATTACAGTAAGGATACTTTACAAGAATTTAAACAAACTAGAGATTTTGGAGTAATGCATCTTTCAAATGCAGCTCTTAAAAATATAACAACTCTGTATTTTTGTTCTAAATAAGTCCTTGTAATTTTATCATAGAAATGCTGCTTTATTGCTGCGAGATATTGGAGTTCAAGGTTCAAAAGATATGGGACAGAATACAAAGATATCCTTTAAGAAACTTGTTTTGTATAGGTATATATAAAAAAAGGTAAAGTTTATAGAAGTTCATTTACAAACCAAGAACATGCATTATGTACAAGCATCCTTATAACATCTACACATTTTCAAATGTGTAACAAACTCTCCTCACCCCAAGGGGAAAAAAGCTCTGTACCACTATTTTCTTCTGGTCCTATTCTGATCACATGTAGTACACACTTAGGGGCAGCTAAGTGACGTGGTGCACAGAGCAGGGGTCTAGAGTCAGGAAGACCTGAGTTCAAATTCAGCCTCAGACTCATAGTAGCTGTGTGATCTTGGACAAGTCATTCCACCCTGTTTGCCTCAGTTTCCTCATCAGTAAAATGAACTGGAGAAGGAAATGACAAACCACTCCAGTATCTCTGCCAAGAAAACCCAAATGGAGTCTTGAAGAGCAGGACATGACTGAAAAACAACTGAACCACAAACATGCTTAACAAATACTAGCTAGCTATCTCTGCATTCCTTAATACCTGTGTAGGCATCTGCATGGCTGTGTGTGTGTATGTGTGTGTGTGTGTGTGTGTGTGTGTGTGTGTGTGTGTGTGCACGCACGTGTTATTGTGTCAATGCCTGTCTCTGGGTGGGCACCTGTGTCTCCCAGTATCTCGATCTGTGTCCATGTGCAGGGTCTGGGCTGTCAATCACAATAAAAGGGAGAAGGAGGGGAGAGGGAGGTTAACCTAGACTGCTGCTTATTTATTTTTGTCAATGATAGAGGTGGAGGACAGGGGGAGTGTGTTCAGAAATTGCTAATGTCTCTTGGGAAAAAAAAGATACAGGCTGGAATCACTGGGGATCTGTCATCACTGACAGGTAACAAGAGCTTATGGGTTAATGATCCATCCTGGAGAGGACTGAAGTCGCTAGGGAGCCTGGGGACCCTGGTTCAGTTCTTTCTATTAACTCACTACCCAATATTTTGTGTTTAAAATACTTTACACACATTATCTTGCAGTAACAACTAGCATTTATGAAGCACCTACTATGTGATCAGGCACTGTGCTAAGTGCCAGTGAGACAAATGAAGGCAAAAAGTTCTTGCCCACAAGGCATTCACATTCTAACAGGAAATATCCTGAGTTTCATAGTGACCTTGTGAGAGGTGTGGCAGGCACGGAGGAACAAAACTGAGCACAGAAAGGCCCAAGGGACTTTCCCAAAGGCCTAAGAACATAGATTTAGAGCTGGAAGCAAACTTTGAAGGTGATGGAGTCCAACAATCTCATTTAACAGATGAAGAAACTGAGGCAGGTTAAATAACTTGCCCAGATTCACAGAGCTGGCAAGTATCTAAGGCAGATTATGTCTTCCTCACTCCAATCCCAATTCTATCCACTGTGCCATGTGTGAATAACTCCTACAGCACTTTCAAGTTTGCAAAGCATATTACATACCTCTAAGGTCCCTTCCATCTCTAAGCCTGTGATCCTATACACACATTTGAGTCTCATAGCAACTCTAGGACATAGATTCACCAGGCATTATTATTTCCATTTTACAAATGAAAGATGGAGAGAGGAGTCTCAGAAAAGTTAAGTGAATTGCCCACGATCCTGTCAGAGGCAAGATCTGAATCCAGCTGTTGCTCTCTGAGTCTGACATACTGTGCAATATGAATGTAGAGATCTCCAAAACTTTGACAAACAACCAACATAATGAAGGACAGATGTCCAAAGATCTTGACAAGCTAGAGCATTGCATCAATTCGAGGATGAAATCTGACAGTTTCCTACTTGAATTCCCAAAATCTAGCTTGTAAATGTAACATGGGAGAGCCCTGGATAGAGAGCCATTCCTCTGTGGCAGGACAGGTAGGTTTAGTTTGACAGAAGGCTGCCAGGAAAGCTAGCATGATCTTCAGCATCATTAACAACTCCTATCACATCTGGGACCAGGGACTCAATGAGCCCCTCTTGCTTTGCCCTGGTAAGACCAGAAGACAATGGGACTACAGAATATCTACGATGTGTGTTTGGTTCTTGTGGCCGTATTTTAGGAAACATGTTGGTAAGTTGGATAATATCTAGAGGAAAACCAGCCCTTAGTGAAGGTCTTTGGATTTATGCCATGTGAGGATCCTAAGGATCACCAGAAATTGGAGAGATTCAGCTTGGAGAAAAGAAAATTCACAAGGGAACATAATTAGCTGTCTTCAAGTAATCAAAGGGCTATCATTTGGATGAAGATACGGACAGGCCCTCATTGACCCCAGACGACCTGGACTAGGAGCCAAAGTTAGAAGATACAGAAGGACAGATTTCAGCTCAGTGTAAGAGAGAAGATTTGAACTATTCAAGCTGCCTCAGTGGAAGGTGCTGAGTTGCCCCTCATTGGAGGTATCTAAGAGAGGCTGGATGACCATTTTTCACAGGGGATAAAGAGAGGACTCTTGTTCAGGTCCAGGTTGGACTCAATGGTTCCTGAAGACCTTTCCAACTCCCAGATCCTGAATCTTCTCTCTGGGTTGGGTGTTATTCCAGCGAATTTTCCTTTTTCTTGGGATAGGCTCCTTTATAGGCTAGGCTTTGCTTGCGTGGAATGCTGGAAAGAATGATGTCCTGGAATTAGGAGAGCTAATCCCACCTTAGACACTTACCAGCTGTATGATCCTAGAAAAGTCATTTCACCCTCCCCACCCTGTGCCTCAGTTTCCTCAGTTGTAAAATGACAAAGGTTTACCATTGATAGGATTGTTATAGTGTTGATATCTGTTTGATTTCTTTTCACTCTGGATTTTTCCCTGTGCTGAGTTGCTTTTCAGTCTGAATAAGCTTCCCCAGGGCCTGGGTTTTTCTGGGATTGGGTTCCTTTCCAGGCTCCATTCCTCACCAATATGGATTTCTCCCTAAGTTGGACTCCTTCCCCTTTTCAGAGCTCCAATAGGGCTGAAAAATGAACCAACAAGCTTACTTACCCCACATCAGTCTAGAAAGGTCAGATCACCCCTACGCTACCAAATGGAATCAAAAGAGGAATGAGAAAAGGGTTAACTTCCCTTTCAGACAGAGGGAAGCAAAAGCCCTGACACTGGATCTGGCAGGGCCCCCTCCCCTAGATTAATCCTTCATAGTCTGAGGATGAGGCAAAGAAGATCTCATGAGGTCATGGTGTCCTGGTCTAGCCCTTTGTTAAAGGGAGGAGGCGAGTTTGTATGTGTGTCTGTGTGGGGGGGGATATATGCCTCCCATCTCTCCTTCCGTTCCTCGTTCTCTGTGTCTCTCCATTCATCTTCCAGCTTTTGCTCCCTCTCCTTGGCTCCCCTCCCGTCTTTTCTCTGTCTCTGTCAATCTCCTTCCTGTCTCTCCATCTTAATCTGTCTTTCCTCTCATCCCTGTCTCTGTCATCTCTCTCTTCCATGCTCAGTCTCTGTGGGAGGGTTGGGGTGGGGAGGTGCAGATGTCTCATCTGAACAGGGAGGAAACATTTTGAGGACTCTGCATCCCAAGGATTTCTAGCTGGAATGTGCTTGGAGAACATTCAGTCTAAATCTCTCATCCCATAGGTGAAGAAACAAAAATTGTGAGAAAAAGGTGACTTACTTGAGGTCAGCGAGGTTGTAACTAGTGCATGTGGGACTCAAACCCAGGTCCTGTGACTCCAAACTGAGGACCTTCCTCCCTCATGGCTACCAAGTGTGTTCACAAGACCTCTAAACGTGGAGCTGGAAGAGACCCTGAGTGGGTAAATGACTTATCCAGGCGACTGCCCAGGTAGTGAGGGGCAAAGCTGGATTTATACCCCAGTGCTCTGATTTCAAATTCAGATAACTGTTCATGTGTGAACATCAATGTGCACATATTCACATGTTTGCATGTATGTGTCTGTATGCATATGTATAGACCGATATATATGATCAGCAGAAGCATGTATGTGTGGATGGCTGCGAACCTAACTGAATGCATGCGAACCTAACTGAATGCGAACCTAACTGAATGCATGCGTGCATTGAGGTACGGAGATGTAGTGTGTCTGACTCTGTTGTATCTGGGCCTGAGGAGTCTCTGGATCCCAGTTCATTTTTTTCCACTTCAATTAGATTCAATAGCTCTCTACTCCAAAATCTCTGAACCAGATGGGACCTCAGTGGCTACCCCTGACTGGAAATCCTCTGCAAAACTTCCCTGACAAGGGGTCTCCTAGCTCTGCTTGAGAACTCTAAGGAGGGGAGCTCACCACCTCCCAGGGCAACCCATCCAACTTATGGAACAGTAGTTCTGCCAAACTTCTACCTTCTACACAGTAGGCATTGCACTGAACTTGTTGGGCCTGGAGTCAAGGAGTCCAGAATTCAAATGTGACCTCAGACATTTACCAGTTTGTGACCCTGGGGAATCACTTAACCTCCATCTGCCTTAGTTTCCTCATCTGTAAAATGAGACAACAAATAGCATCTACCTCCCAGGATTGTTATAAGAGTAAAGTAAGATATTTGCAAATGACTTTGTCAACCTTAAAGTTCTATATAAACACTAGTTATTATTAATGACTCCCTGCTATGGAAGGGTATGATACAGACCATTAAAAAGGACCTGTATAGATTCAGAAGAAGAGATCAGATTAGAGGGAAGAAATCAGGGAAGTCTTCATGGAGAAGCTGCACCAGTTGGTCCTTGAAAGAAGGGAAGAAATTCAAGGGAGGGGGCAGTGCTAGGCCAGGCAGGGGGTATGGCCTGAGGGGAGGCAGAAAAGTGGGAGTGAACTGGCTGACACTGAGTATGTGGGGACACACCAAAAGGAATAGGGAGAGACACAGGAGAGAGAGAGGTTGTGGCCTTGTGGCCTCATTGGGGAGAGCCAGGTTGAGGAGTTTGGGTTTTATCCTGCAGTTTGTGGGGAGCCACTGGAGGTTTCTGGGCAAGCTTCTTCCTTATCCCAGGTTCCTGGAATGTCAGAGCTGGAAGAGACCCTCGAGACCTCTGGTCCAAATGAGGCCCAGAACAGGAGTGAACTTGTTCCAAGCCATAGCCAGTAAGTAGTAGTGGCCCAAGCTGGAGCCCTCTTGTCCTGCCATCACTCATTCTGGTGTTCTCCTGTATTTCTCCTCCCTTACATCTCTGCCCCAATTTCAAGTGAATTCAACAAGCATTTAACAAGTAAAGGCACTGTGCTAAGAAAATTAATTCAGCTGTGCCTTCACCTCCCTCACTGTGTCCCCTTGCCCTGCTCCCTTCCCTGGCTCTACAACCCTCTCTGTGCCTCCAGGTTTCCTCTGCCACTTTCTCTGTTGCTCAGTCTGTAGTTTCTTTCTTTTCCCATCTCTGTCTGTTTCAGCGCCCAACTGTTTTACCCTTCCTCTCTGTCTCCCATTCTCTCTACTTGTCTCTTTCCCATTCTTTTTTGTCTGCCTCTCTCTATCCTTGCCTTAGTCTCTCCCTTCCTCCATCTCTCTCTCTTTTTTCTCTGTCTCTGAGTCACTCTGGCTCTTCCTCCCTTCTTCCTTCTTCCACCTGTGTTCCTCTGCCTCCCGGGGTCCCTCTGCCTCCCGGGGTCCCTCTGCCTCCCAGGGTCCCTCTACCTCCCGGGGTCCCTCTGCCTCCCGGGGTCCCTCTGCCTCCCAGGGTCCCTCTACCTCCCGGGGTCCCTCTGCCTCCCGCGGTCCCACTGCCACCCCGGGGCCTGGATCTGCTCCATCGTGCCCGGCACTAGGGGTCCCCTAGCAGGCGGAGGCTCCACCTTGGTGGCCAGTGGCAGGAGAGGGGGCTCGCAGAGCAGGGACGGGTGCAAGAGATCTGAGCCGAGCCGCTGCGTCCATCACAGCCCCCTCCCGTCCCGTCCCGTAGGGGATTCCTCAGGTCACCGCCTGCCCCGCCGCCGCCGCCGCCTCCCGCCAGCCCGCCCCGCCGGGCCGGCCCCTGCCGAGCCGCTGCTCTCCCCGGGTTATTTATTACTTCTCTCCCCGGCGGCAGCGCGGCGGCTCCCGGGTCTCTGCCAGCCAGCCGCGGAGCTCGGGGACCCCAGCGAGGGGGACTGCGAGCAGCGACCGCTGAGTTAACGAGCCGGCCAGCCGGGCCAGCCTGGGGGGCTCCTGTCCAGGCGGCCCTCAAGTTAGTCTGCAGAGGGCACACCCCGGTGGGCCTAGCACTCAGTCAGGGCCCAAAGGAGGTGTGAGCAAGTGGAGGAAGGGAGGTCCCCATCAACAGGAGTCACTGGATGATCCCTTGGGCATATTGTGGAGGGCCCAGACTGCCAGGGTCCCTTGGAGCCCTGGTTGCAAGCATGTGGGGTTCTGGGGTGTCCTGTGCAATGTGCACCTGTGCCTTTTCCCATGACCCTAATGTGTTATGGGCTTTCTCTATGCTCCACTTAGCCTGGAACCTTGGGTTTCATGTACCACATGGAAAGAGCACATGTGTGTCACATATAGACATCTGTTCCCCCTCCTAGGGACCATGAGCTCCTTTCTGCCCTTTCCGTTGACCCTTCCACCACCCTCCATTTATTCCTGCACTTGGCACAGGCACCAAGAAGGCCTCAACAGGCCATGGATTAAGCATAAATAGGCCATATACGGGCATAGTTGGAGGGGCCTAGTGTCCTTACACGGGAGGAAACACTGGGTATTGTGATTTGAGTGGGTTGAGGAAATAAGATGGAACACACAGAGGACCGGGGAGGTCAGCCTGGCCCTCCCAGGAGGGGCAGGGGAGGGAGTCTGTGAATGGAAATGAATGAGATGGAGATGGGCTAGTTGATATGCCCAGGGTCAGGAGTCCCTTCTCAGCAAATAAGACCCTCTTCAGCAAGCAGAGTGAAAGGAGGTTCAGGGACAGACAGGACATGGCACGTTATAGTGGAAACAGACAAAACAGGAGTGATCAGATCAGGCAAGGCTGGGGTGGCTGGACTGGGGACAGGCAGCACAGGGGTGGCCAAAGCTAGAAGACACAGAGCCGGAAAGGGCAAAGCAGAGAGCGAGCAGGGGTAGTGACAGACAGAGGAGGGGAAGGAACAGCGAGGGCAGACTGTGAGGACTGAGGACGGACAGAGCAGGAGTGTGGCACACAGAATGGGAATAAATGGAGGGGAAAGAAGGAAACAAATGTTTAGTAAACACCTACTAGGCAGGTTTACAAATATTATCTCTTCAACCCTCACAATCACCCTGGGAGGGAGGTGCTGTCATTATCCCCATTTTACAGATGAGAAAATTGAGGCAGACATACATTAAGTAACTTGTCTAGGATCACACTATTAGTAAGTCTGAGGCTGGATCTGAATTCAGGTCTTCTTGACTCCAGGTCCAGTGTTCAGTCCACTGTACCACCTAGCAAAAACTGGTGAATCAGGAAACATCTATTAAGAGCTTATTATATGCCAGGTCCTCTGTTATGTGCTGGCAATACAAATGCAGAGAATGAAACTGAACAGAACAGGGTCTAGGCATAGGGGTGACTGGACATCAAGGAGACAGAGGAGGCCCGGCCAGGATAATGTCCTCTCCTTCAGTAGAGATGGGGAGAACAGGATGGCACAGGGCCTGGAGCAACGGAATGAGGCCCACCAACTTGGAGTGGAATGCTGAGTGGGAATCAGAGGACCAGAGCTGATGGAGCCAGGGTGGGTAGGGATGGGCAGCACTGGGGGCAGGTGAAACAGAGGAACCAGCCTGGACGCTGACTGAGTCTGGAGGCACATACCAGAAGGAAGAATGGGTAAGCAAAGTAGGCACCAGGTGATCAGAGTAAAACATGATGGACAGACGGGGCAGGAGGGGAGACATGGGCTTAGAGAAGGTAAGGAAGGCATCAGGACCCATGAAAAAAAAATGCTGACCTTCAGTCGGGTTCAAATCCTGCCTGTGTGGTGGGGAATAAAATTCATTCTCTTCTCTGGGTCCCAGTTGTACTAAATGACTTGTGAGTTCTCACCTAGCCCCTAAGTTTACTATGAGTTTATGAACTTATCTAAGATCTTACAGGCTTTAAAGCCATCAGATTCAACATCTTTCCTTCATACCAGTCCTGCTCCAGGAATGCTTATTTTCCCTGCAGGAGAATGCAGTGAGGGTGCTAAGAGCCTCCTGGGTCTGGTCAGAACCTTCCCTACTCACCTACCTGAGGACAGAGACCTCATTGGTGGCTTGCTTCCATTGAGGGCAGGCCAGAGTCAAGGCCTGGGTGAGTCACCAAAAGTGGGGGGAGGAATACCTACATCCCAGGGGCCAGCCACTGAAGGGGAGGGATGTGTTATATGGGTCACCATAGGTGGCAGCTGGGTCACGGAGGACCTGCTGGGGTCATAGGCATCATGAGATGGGGTAGTGAGTCCCACTCAGGATCATGGGCCAAAATGGTTGGGGTCAGGCCTACTGGCTGCTCAGGTATCACCTCCTCAGATCTGGGGAGCTGCTCAGACTTTACATTCTGATGGTGAAGCATCTTAATGGGGCTGGCCCCAGACCAGAACTTCACTTTCATAGTTGGTCCCTGGGAACACGGTATTGTTAGTAGCATTTATTTGTTTTTTAATTTCCCTAGCAGTGGAGGTGATTGGAATCAAAGAAACTTGGTCTGACCCCTTACTCTGACACTTACAACCTATGTGACCTTGGCAAGTCTAAATCACTCTGGGCCTCAGTTTCCTCCTTTATAAAAAGAGGGGATTGAGTGAGCTGGTCTCTAAGGTCCCTTCCAGCTATATCCCCTAGACCTGAGTACAAATTCCAGGTCTGACACCGAGTTAATTACTTTGAACCTCTGTTTTCTCATCTCTAAAATGGGAGTGAGACTTGAAATGATGCCTTCCAAAGAACTCTACTAACCTAAGGGGGAGAAAATTCATGTTTCCCTTCCAAAGAAGGAGTGGGGAGACTGGGTGGGGGGGGTGGTCAGACTTATAACACATATTCTCCCCTTCTCCTACGACATGCCCAAGCTGATCTGGGACAGAATGTATGAAAAGATAAATATCCTTCCCCTCCTCTCCCCTCCCCACCCTGACTTATAGGGTGCTGTGAGATCCATTTTCTGCTTGAAGCAGAAGTGGAGCAGCAGTCCAACATTGCCTCTGAGCAGCCCCTTCCAGGCTGGACTGAGAAAGTTACAAATCCATTCACTGGTCAGTCCATTCCTCCATTCATTGATGGAGGAATCTGCCAGTTTCCTCATCCAGGTTAGATAGGTAGGTAGGTGAGGAGAGAGAGAGACAGAGACAGAGACAAAGAGACACAGAGAGACAGAAAAAGACAGAGATAGACAGAGAGAGATAAATAAACACAGATAGACACACATAGAGAGAGACAGAGACAGAGAGACAGAAACAGAAACACAGAGAAAGCATTTATTAAGCACCTCCAGTGTGCTGGGCCCTGTGCTAAGGCTGGGGACAGAAGTGTAAGCAAGATGAAGTCTTCCCTCAGAGTTTCCATTCTAAGGAGGAAAGACAGCACAAAGAGCTTCTGGAAAGAAGGAGGGGAGCCACCTTCTGAACACTGACCTCTCAGGATCAGCCCAGGGCAGCATCCCAAGTTGTGGTGGGGAGACAGGAGAGATAAGAATCAAGGGAGGTAGGCAGCAAAGTGAGAGAGAGGTGGCTGTCTTCAGGAAATCCCAAAGTCAATCTCTCTAACTGGCTTCACATCTGGGGATTCCCATGGATAAGCTGGAGGAAGAAGAAGAGCAAGCAGGCTGCCAAGAGGAAGGAGGGAGAGAAAAAACAAACATTTATTAAGTGCCTACTATGTGCAGGGCATCATGTTACATGCTTTACAAATCTGATCCTCACAACAACCCTGAGAGGCAGGCACTATTGTTATCACTAGTTTATAGCAGAGTTTTGAGAAAACTAAGGCAGACAGAGGTTAAGTGATTAGCCCAGGGCCACACAGCTAGCAAGCAAGGATCAGAGGCTGGATGCGAACTCAGGTGTTCTTGAGTCCAGATCATACTAGAGGATCATTTAAAGGACCTTGTGATACTTAACTTGGAAAAGACTTGGGAGAGAGGCCTTGAGAGCTACTTGAGGTATCTGAAGGGCTTGTCTGAGGACAGGGATTACGTTTATTCTGTGTGGCCTTAGAGGACACAAGTCACGATGGAGGGAGGCTAGCAAGGAACTAATTTAGACTGGAAATACAAAGAAACCAAGGATCAGAGTTCTGTGGAAGAGGAGACAGAGCTGTCTCCCTAGAAGAAGCCTTCCAGGGGAAAGTTGAAGTAGCTTGTGGTGGGGCTAGGGTCCAGGGAATGCTTGATTAAGTATAGATAGCCTGCAAGGTCCCTTCCATTCCAGACACTCTGGGATTCTACCAAAAAGGAGATTCAAAGCAAAGGAAATGCAGTCATTCTGGGGGAACTGAGGCAGGGAGGAGAGTGGAGGGACCTGGGAAGGAGTCTCTCATAGAAGGGGACATTTGCTTTGAGGGAAGCCAGGGATTCTCTGAGGTCAGGAGGTGAGCAGGGTGCATTCCAAGCCTAGATGACAGATAACTGTGCAAAGTTCAGGGACCAGAAGTGGAATATCCTGAAAAGGGACAGCCAGAGACCAGTCTGGATGGAACAGGGAGTTCCTGAAAGACAGCAATGTCTAAGCTTGGGCTAACTGGTTGGGCATAGAGTTCCTAGGGTTTGGGTGTTGGGGACCCCTTGGGTAATCAGTTGAAACTAATGGATCCCCTTCTCAGAATCAAGTTTTTAAATGCAGGGAGAAAATACAGGAGATGGCAAATCAAGTTAATTTTATATTAATAAAGTTTCAATTCTATTCCCCCTCACCCCATCCAATAAATGCAGGGAGAAAATACAGGAGATGGCAAATCAAGTTAATTTTATATTAATAAAGTTTCAATTCTATTCCCCCTCCCCCCATCCAAGTTCATAGGCCCCGTAAGGTTAAGAACCCTTGTCCCAGAGCCAACAGTAAGTAGCTAAAAAGGGGTAAAAACTTTTCCAAGGTTGACAAACGGATGAGGAGTGGGCAGAGTCTAGAATAGAACCCGAGAGTTCTGACTCCCATCCACTGGCCAGGCATACTTCTCCATGGACATTTGCCCCCCTTCCCTGAAGGAATGAATACGCATATATGTAGAATTTGGGACTTGGCATTAGGAAAAAAACTGGATTCAAATCCCATCTCTCAATGGGTCACCATTTATGAAGCACCTACTATGTGCCAGTCACACTATGCTGAACTCTGGGGATATGAAAAGAGGTAAAAGACAGCCCCTGTCTTCAGAGAACTTACATTCTAATTGGGGAGAGAGACCACATGCAAACAAATACATACAAAGCAAACTCTATGTGGGATAAACAGGAAATCATTAGCAGAGGGAAGACACTGGAATTAAGAAGGATTGGGCATTGAAGGATTGGCCATAGAAGGTGGGATTTTATTTGGAATTTAAAGGAATCTGGGGAGATCAGTAGTCAGATTGCAGGCATGGGAGATGGCCAAAGAGAATGCTAGTTGTGTGATCATGGCTAAGTCATTTAATCTCATTATGTTTTAGTTTGCTCAGCTGAAAAATGGGGAGAATAAGGCCTCTAGTCAGTCAATAAACATTTATTAAGTGCCTTCTATGTGCCAGGCACCATGCTAATCTCCCTGTTACCTCCAGGAACAAATATAAAAGTCAGTCTTTGGTGGTCCTTCCTGTATATTTCCAAGTCTTCTTATACCTACCTCTAGCCCCACCTCCAGATTTGAGATGAAAGTGAGGCTAGGATGTGAATTACTTCAAAGCTCCGAAATGCGTGGGGGGGCGGGGGGCAGTGGGTTATTATTGTTATTTTAATCTGTCAGTTTCAGGGTGTCAGTTTCAGGGTCTCCCAAGGCGTTTTTTTGCCTCTAGACTTTGGGATGTGCCCTTAGCCAGTTGGTTGGTTCTTGGCCTCAAGCTGACTCCTGGATCTGCCATCACACCATAGAAAAGGGACCCCAGCAGCCCTTCTGGGAGTCCCATGCCGAATTCTTGCCCTCCCCCAATGACTGCCCTTTTCACTAGATCTCTTCCCTCTGGTCTGCTGCCCCTGTGACCACTGTCACATCAAACCTCTGAGTTTTTCCAGCTCTTGCTCCAACCCTCTCCCCTAATCTTCGACCCCTCCAGCCTTGGGCTGAAATCAAGTACTTCTGTGTTTGGATTTACCTGGATTTGGGTCAGAGGGTCCTACATCCATCTTAGTGAGCTTAGTGACCCATGCAGAGGTAAGGTCAGGAAGATAGGAGGGAGGGGGAGGGGGCTGAAGGACCAGGGCCTGGGAGTGGGAAGGGACAGAATCCACAGAATCCAATTCTTTCCCTTTCTGGTGCCAGGTCTCATTCCCTAACTCTGGGCAGAACGTCAGGTCTCCTTGTCTGAATCTGTTCCCAGGCCAGAGCTGGAACTAGGAAGAGACAAGCTAGCCAGTTTCCCAGGCAACAGTGCCAAGGAAGGGGCAGGAAAGGACACATTGCAATGTGACTTTTTATATATGTACTTGCCCTTAACGCCAGGAAGCTCCTGTCTCCATAGTCCACACATCTTTATTTTGTGATAAGTCAATTTGTGTTGGTTAGGGTAAAACTTTTAAAGATTCTAGGGGACAGCAGCAACTTTCAAACCTTATGTAGGTCACAGAAAGTCTCTGGCTGAGCTCTGGCCATGGTCCTTGAAGGTTTACTCATTCCCTGAGAGACCCCAGAAGGATTTCTAGTGGTAGGGTTAGATCCCGGCCATACTGCCCCCTCCCTCAGGTCAGTCAGTAGAATTTAAGCTCCTCGAGGGGGAGTAATCTTTTATTTTTTTGGTAGGTGCTCAATAAATGCCCTTCCTCGTTGTTGTTATGTATATAAAGAGAGAGCTAAGGGATGTAAATGAATAGAAAGCTAGGCTTGGAATCCTGAAGACCTAAGTATAAGTCACTTGATTTGTGGTCCTGGGCAAATCACTTAACCTCTCTATGACTCAGTTTCCTCCTCTGTAAAGTGGGGATAATTATCAATAAGTCACAAGGTTGTTATGAGATCAAATGAGATCTGTAAAGCGCCTTCCAACTTTAAAGTCCTAAATGATGATTGGTGGTTCATCCTATGCCTCAGTTTAATCTGTGAAATGGAATATCCCTTTGTTCTGGGCACCATGGAACTATGAAAGGATACATAAGATCAGCAGGATTCTGGATGGAAGAATCAGACAGCAGCCCCTTCACTGGCAGAACTAACCCCCCCTCAGAATGTCTGGCCTTGGATTTCTTATGTCACTGGAGCCAGGTTGGGACTATGCTCTTTGTCCGTATTTGTCTAGTTATGTCACCAAGAGAACAAGGAGCCTGTTCTCATCTATATCCTTCCCCTGCCCTCCTCTAACATCTAGGACAGCTCTTTTCCCAAAATCTCTTCCCTTTCCTCTCACATCTCAGTTTTTTGGGGAGAGCCCCACCAACCTCCTGATCAGCCAGGCCAGAAGCCTTGGGATCCTCTTCAACTCTCCCGAATCATCCCTAATGCCTCAGCTACCAAATCCCAGGGGTTTTATATCAATGGCATCTGGACCCCCTGACTCCCTTTTAAAGCCCTCTGGGCTTTATCACCTCTCCAGCATTCTATGACATTGTCTCACAACTGTGCTTCTGTCTCCAGTCTCTCTTTTTTCCAATACATCCTCCCCAGAATTGCCAAAATAGCCCTCCTTGGTGAAATGTCTGTCATTTAGCCTTCACTGGCTCCCCATTGCTTCTGGGATAAAACCCCACATTCCTTAGCCTGTCCCTTCAAGCTCCAATCTCTTTTCAGCCTTCTTTCACATTACTTATTTTCACATTTTCTCTCTATGTTCCAACCAACTTGACCAACTATTCCCCAAATTCAACGTGCTATCTTCCATCTCCACACTTTTGCCCAAATCCTGCTTCATCCCATCTCTGCCTGATGAAATCCTTATTTTCCTTCAAAGGGTCACTCAAACTTAAGGTCCCCAATACTTCCTCAATTATCTCAGACCCTTCTGAATTTGCCCTCTCCCCCCCCCAATCTATTACAGTTCTAACTTGTAGGCTTCACTACCTGCCCTTTATTTGCAGTCAATTATAACTGTAGTTGACTAGAACCATGTACCCAGGGATGCCCAGCTGATTCCCTGAGCTAGGACTCACCAGCTGTAACTGGCAAAACTAGAGGAAAATTCTCATTAGAGAGCAAACTCCCATTTGTTTATGAGTTGTATGTGCATGTGTGCATCTCTGTGGGGAGGAAGGAGGTGTGTGTGGCCATACATCTCCTCTAGAGGCTGAGGGGGGAAGGATTGTGGATCACCAAGTTTGGTCTAAGCACAATGTCTTCAGTGACATTTCTGGCACCTCTCCAGGTAAAGTCAGTTTGCCTCTGTCTCCTTTGGCAGTCAAGGGACGGTTACTTCTCTGATAAATTACTGGGTAGATCTCCCCCTTGGCCTGGACTGGGTCACCATAGTCCTGTGACCTGCTCGCTGCCCTCAGTGAACAAGCAGATATTAAGTGCCCACTTTGGTGGGGCAGTGAGCTAAGCCCAGGGAGACAAAGCAAGTTCCGGCTGCCAAGGAGCTCTGTGGGTCCCCCTCACATGCCCATTCACTGCCAGCTCCCCTTTCTTCCGCGTCCGAACTGCCTTAGCTTGGGGAAGCACCCATTCACTGGGCCTCACACCGCACCATCCCCAGTCCTCCATCCTCTACCCCGGCTCTCTCTCTTTATCTCTGTCTCTGTCTCTGTTTTCCTGAAGATCCCAACCCATGCCAGGCAGACAGGGGTCCTCGCCCCCGCACCCGGCCAGTTCCCCAAGTGGATGGCGGCTCGGGCCTCCAGAACCGTCCCCATAAATACCGACTCAACAATTAAAGTCATTAATAACAGAGGGAGCGGCGGCTGTGCTCACACGCTCTGTCTTGCCCGCATCCGTCAGCCCGGACTTCTTCCTTCGTGAGGAATTCGAGGCTGGGATGGACCCGCGCCCCCACCCCCACGGCGCCGGACATTAACGGGACCCGGCCGCCGCTGGGGCCCGACTGCTGGGGGTGAGGGCCGCGGTCGGCCGTCGCGCACCCCCCCCCCCGCCCCCGCCGGAGTTGGCGCTCGCCCGCCGCGCGGGGGCCGTTTAAATGGGCCAAGTTGGAAGAGCGGCGGCGGCGGCGGCGGCGGCACCCGGGCAGCCGCTGGGGCCCGAGTCTCCCAACTCCCAGTGATCAGGCGCGTGTGTGCACACGCGTGTGTATGTGTGTGCGCTCCGGGGCTGGGGCCGAAGGGAGGAGAATGCTAGAGGCCGGAGCTGGAAAGGCTAGGGCGAATTTCCCCTGCCCGGATTCGGCCCCGAGTGGGGACTGAGGGGGGGGGGAAGTCCCGGCGGCAGGGCACCCAGATGGCACGAGCCCCCTGAGCAGCCGGGCCCGGTAAAGCTCTGAGTTTGGGGGCCCCGGGCCGGGGCAGGAGCCGCTGAGCTCGGCGGGTCGATCAGGGATCAATAAGTATTTCCAAGCAGCACCATGTGTCGGGCTGCAGAGCCCGCGGCAGGATGTCAGGTCTCGGCCCGGAGAGGCGGCCCAGCGAGAGGCACCGCAGCCCCTGCAGTCAGGGCGCCAGCAGCGGCGGCAGCGGCGGCGGCGGCGGCGCCGGCCCCGGGGGCTTCGGCGCACTAGCTCCCAGGGCGCGGGCGCGCTGTTGGGGCAGCCGGCTGCCGGCGGGCGCCTCCCGCCGCCGCCACTGCCGCCCCCCGCCCCCGCCCTCGCCCCCGCCCCCGCCCCCGGAGCGCCCGAGGGGCCGCCGGCTCGCGGCAGCCCAACTCCAGCCCGAGCTCGGAACAGCAGCAGCAGTAGAGGGAGGAGGAGGAGGAGGAGGAGGCAGACAAGTTGCACCCTCCGAGCCCGAGGCTGCGCCCGGGTGCAGCCTCGGCACCATGCCGGCCGTCAAAAAGGAGCTCTCGGCCAGGGAGGAGATGGCCCTGGCCGCCTTCAACCAGCCCCTGGACGCTCTGCCCGACTACCTGGCGCCGCTGGCCGCCGCCGCCGCTATCCCCATCCCGGTACCCGTGCCCCTGACGGGCCCACCCCCGCGGGGCTACGAGCCTCTCTTCGCGCCCCCTCCGCCGCCCCCGCCCCCGCCGCCGCCCCCGCCGCCCCACCTCCACCTCCACCCCCCGCGCGCCTACCTGAGCCTGCCCCGGACGCACCGGCCGCTGCCGCTGCCCCCTGACGAGCTGGCTCTGGAGCGCTTTTCGGCGGCGCCCGACTTCCAACCCTTCCTGGACCACGGCGAGCCGTGCATAGAGGTGGAGTGCGGCGACAACCGAGCACTGCTCTACGTGCACAAGCTTTGTCAAGGGAGCAAGGGCCCCTCCATCCGCTACCGCGGCGAGTGGCTCACCCCCAACGAGTTCCAGTTCGTCAGCGGTCGAGAGACAGCCAAAGACTGGAAGCGGAGCATCCGTCACAAAGGTACGTCCCCGCTTTGGGACCCAGCGGAACGCACCGGGCTTCCCCCAGCACGGAGGGGGACCGGGGGACCCCTCCGCCACCTCCTTTGCCCGGACCAAAGGGGGCGCCCTGACCTTGGCCCTGCGGGGACCCGAGGCCAGGCCTGGCCCCAAGGGGGCGCTGCCGAACCCCCCCCCCCAGGTCTGGGATACACCCTCCCCACCCCACACATGCACATCTCACATCTACATTCGCATAACCCGTGCCTGCTAGGCTCTAGGGTGGGCCAAGGGCGAAGGATGCTGGCAGAAGGACCGACATCTCCCCCATCTCTGAGGTTCCCTTCTCTTCCCACCCCCTTCCCCCAAACTTTGGGAGAACTCTGGGCTTAGGCAGGGACAGGAACTGTGAGGGCTTCGGGCAGTCAGCTCAGCCTCAGCTTTCCGGCTCTGGAGGTCGGGGATGGGCTGTGTGTTTTGAAGTCTGTGAGTCTGGGGATGTAAAGGGGGAGGCCATGTGTGCCTGGAAATGTGTGTGCCAGTGTGTCTGCGGGACTGGCAGTGTGTTTGAGAGACAGTGTGTCTGTGGGACTGTTTGTGTATATGTGTGTGTGTGAGTGCGTGCGCTTATGCGTGTGTGGGTTCCTGTGGGGTTTGTATGCCTGCGCGCCGAGGAGTAAGACTGTGTACGTGTTTGTGAGACAGTCTGTGTCCATTTGTTTGGTTCTCTGTGTATGTGCGGATGAGACAGTGTGCGTGTGTGTGTGTTTGTGTGTGAGCGCGCTGCGGGGAGGGGACAGGCGGCAGCTGGAAGAGCCGGGGCGGGGAGGAAGGGGGGGGCGGCTGCTTGTGAGAGCGCGCGGGGTTTCCCGAAGCATAGTGTGGGCGGCCAGAACCCGAGCCGGATCGGGGAGCGGCGGCCGAAGCAGCCTGGGGGGCCAGAGCGCGCCTGTTTGGGGGGGGGCAGGGAGACCGGCTTGTCGCCTACCCAGCCCAGTGAGTATGGGCTCTGGGGGTCGAGGCTGAGTTAGAAAGTTGGAGGGGGGCGATGGTGGTGCAGCTCCAGGGAGCTTCTGTGGGGTGGGGGGGAGGCATCCTAAAGGACAGGAAAGGAGTATCTCTCAGCACACGGACCGGGGCATGGGGAGCGGAGTGGCTCTCCCTTGGAGAAACGGGAGCTGGTCGCCCCAGGCGGGCTGCGCGGAGGCGGAGGCGGTGGAGGAGCCGGCAGGGCGCTGGGGGCGGCTGGCTTGACAGCTCATTAGCTGAGCAAGCGGGAGAGGCAGCCCCGAGCAGGAGCCCGCAGGGGCCGGGGCTGGGGCGAGAGCCTCGTCTCTGCAGTCCTCCCCCTCCTCCTGCCAGCCTAGCTGCCCGCGGGCTGGCCTCCCGGGTTCCCCCGGGAAGCCCCGCTGGGAACCGAAGGCAGGCGGGCGGGTGCGCTGCGGGGTTAGGTTTCAGCAGTCAGTCTCCTGCCTGATCTGTGCGAGACTGGGGCGGGGCGGGGACGGAGATTTGGCTGGGGGAGGTGTGTGTGGCGGGGTGGCTCAGCACCAGATCTGGGGCGGCCAGCCCTGGGGTCTGTGCCTCGGGCCAGGAGTGGGTGGGGGGAGCGGCGGCGAGCAGACTAGGGTGAGGTGGGACGCCTAATTCTAGCCAGAAAGTTGGCTTGAGGTACAAGGGAGGATCTGTATCCCCGTGCCCGGCATCCCTGGGCATCTTGGGGAGAGGGGGGAGAGATGTGTGGGTGCAGGGGGTGGGATTGGGGAAGACCAGGAGGTGGTCTTTGCGGTCTGTGTGCCTAGAATGCAAGGTGTGGGTCTGTGGTGTGTGTGTGTGTGTGTGTGTGTGTGTGTGGTCTGTGCCAGGAGCAGGAGGTCTGAGTGTGCAGGCTTTCCATCTTGTGGGTCTGGGTGTGCTTGTGTGGTCTGTGCCCTGGCTGCTCGGTGGGGGTGCATCTGGGCACGTTCACAGCTTATATATGTGCGTGCCTCTGGGTATGTGTGTGTGTGTGCTCTGAGTGCCTGCCTACATCTGGACGTGCACATCTGTGCACACCCGGGCCTCACTTGGACCATGTGTGTATTTCATGAAGGCTTTGTGTGGGTGCGCATCTGTGGATGGTTAGCGGCCCATGCCTTATGTGTGTCCTGGAGTCTCTGCGTGTCTGTGCCACGTTACTAGCAGTTACCCCCTTCCCCTGGGTGGAATAGGGTTCTAGCCAGTGTTTCTCTGGTTCAGTTTAGGCCCCTACTTTAGGCTCAGATCCCTAGCCTCCTCCCCTAAGTGTACACTAGACTTGCTGTTCCCTGTCTGCTGGTCTCACCCTACCTCTCCTTTTTCCTCTCTCTCTCTTGCTTGCATTCAGGGAAAAGTCTGAAGACCCTTATGTCCAAAGGCATCTTGCAGGTTCATCCTCCGATCTGTGACTGCCCCGGGTGTCGAATTTCCTCACCAGTGGTAAGATTTCCCCTCAACTTTGCTTTTCTTGGTGACTTCTGGATTGGGAGCTCAGGGATCCTTGGATCAGAGACCTAGAGAGGTGGCAGGTACCTTAGAGACCTTCTAGTCCTATCCTGTCATTTGCAAAGGAGAAAAAGGTCCAGAGATGTTGTCACTTTTTCAAGGTCACAAAGTTTTGTGAGTAAGCAGATTCAAACCCAGGTCCTCTGTCACCAAATCCATGACTTTTTCTGTCTGTGTCTGGATAGAGAAGGAAGCTCCGTCCTTCCAACTGAGGAAGCACAAGGCCCAAGAATTTAGAGGGTTCCAGTCCCTCTAGAACTCAGAGGTCGAAGGGGTTTGGGGATCTGCTTGTCTATCCCCATTCCTCTGCCCCTGACTCTCTTAGCAATGGTGAAAATAAATCAGGTCCAGAGAGGGGAAAGGACTTGATCAAAGTCACAAGGCAAACAAGTTGCTTTCTCTTTGAAGGTGAGGTCCTTGAGGGGGTTGGTGAGAGACAGCAAACCAACAGTCTTGGGAATGATGTCACAGCTTGACGGCAGGTCCACAGGCTTACAGGGGGGATTTTTGGTAGCCAAATGAGCCAGCGGTGTCTGGAGGGCACCATCTCCAAACTTTACCAGATCAATGTCCCAGTCACTGGGGCCCAGATCCAGGACATAATCCAGTCAGGCAGCTGGCCCTTTTCCCTTTGTTTTCAGAGGGGTATTGGGAGACCCACTCCTGGGGGGTGCCTCCTGAGAACTCAGACATTTGAAGACAGTGATGTGTGAAGGATATGTCCCCACTCTGGACATCTGTAGAGTGGGAGAGCATTCCCAGGCATCTATGGCATTTGAGGACAGAGGCCCTAGCCTGTTCATCCAACAAGGGTGTGTGCCGTGACTTGGGCATCTTTGAGCTGTGAGAGAAGGGCCTCAGGCTTCACTTACTATGAGGTCAGAAGTTCCTATCTGGGTATGTGAAGGCAGAGTCCCAAGAATTCATGGCATTTGAGGGCAGTGACCCCAGCCTGGGCATGCTTGGTATATGAAGACATATGCCCCTGCCGTGGGCATTGTGAAGGGACCACAGTCATCAGTGACTTTTGGGGGAAGAGTTCGAGGATGTATGGTAGGACTGATCTATGTGTGAGGACAGTACTGTGGAATGGTAGCGCTACAGGCCTGGACATTTGTTCCATAGGAGGGCTATGCCTCCCCCACCTGGATGTCTGTGGTGTAACCCATCATGAGTGAGGGTACAGCAGCAAAAACAGGGCCCCTGGGTGTTTATATAGCTCCTTGCCCATGAACATGGCCAGTGAAAAGGAGTTCAGGGTCCTGGTCTCTGGATCCTGTCAGAAACAGACTGTAGGTACATGAGGCCAAGGATGTGGTCACCCAGTAGACCTGTGTGTGTTGAGAAGGTGCTATGGAATCATAACTCTAGGGCTGGGAGGCCCCTCAAAGGCCACGGGGCCCAATCATCTAGTCATTTTACAGATGAAGAAACTAAGTCCCGGAGAAATGAATTGACTTCCCCGAGGTCAGTTTGGGAGTAAGCATCATTCTAGGTGACCTTGGGAAAGTCATTTAACCTGAATTGGGTCAGGACAGACAGTTTCTCCCTGTGATGAGTGGGGGTGGGGCAGTTGAGAAATTGATGAATGAAAGACTCTTGAACAGGTTATAGTAACAGACCCACATGTGGAAATGTACAGACACATACAAAAACATTCATACATTGTTACACAGGCTTATCATCCTTGAAGACATAGTTTCTCCTGTGGATTGTGCTCTAGGTTTTTGAGGCAATCTGATTTGGGGGGCCTAGGAATGGCGGGGCATTTGAGCCAAAGTCAGTTGGAGCCAGGGAGCCTCTCTGTTCTTCCCTTTTGGGCCCTCCTAGCCTCTCAATGCAGCTGCATTGAGGCCTCCCGGGAGCTCCCCACCCACGTTTCCTGTTGGGGTGGGGGGAACCCCGGTTTTTTCCTACATTTCCCTTCCCCCGCTTACCCAGTGAGGTTCCCCCACCTCCATTTCAGGGTCTTGGTCAGGGTGGGCCTCAGTAAAATGTGAAATCAAATCTCCTTCCAATCCTGTGGGGAGGTTCTCTGGGGAACTTGAGGAGATCCTAGCACCTCTCCCTTTTCGACTAACAGTCAACACAAAGATCCCACTGAATCTACCACAGACCTTCCAGTTCGAAAGTCTGATTCACCTTCCTCACTTCTCTTGATGCCCAGATAGGGTTTCCTCTCCACATTCTCAGAAGGTAACTCTGAGGCACAGAAAGGAGCAGGAATTTCTTCCCTCCATCCCAACCTCCACTGCAGGTCATCGATACAGATGACATTGTGGGAAATGGATTTAGCAGGAAGGGAAATGGTTTCAAATCCCTCTCACTCTGATTTTGGACAGATCCCATCTCTTTCTTGATCTCATTTTTTTCTTGTATAAACTGCAGTGAGTTGGACTTCGTGTTTTCCAAGAGCCCTTCCTGCTTTAAATCCTGTGCTTCTGCATCAGCAATGGAGTGGGGGAAGACCCCAGGTTCCCTGGCTTGAAGCCTGCTTCCCTGCCTTTGGCCAGTCTCAGGAAGAGTGACCCTTAGACTGGGGCTGTGCGCTGGGGCACCTCTCCAAATAAGGCTGAGATGGCCGCAATGCTGAGGGCGGTCTGCTAACCTTCAGCCTGGGCATTCCTTCTTGCTTCCAACCCTGTTCAAGGCTCATGGCATCTTTGCCCTTGGACCCTAACCAGGACAAGGGTTGCACAGTGAATCTGTCCCCACCACACATGGAAATATTTGCATATTCATGTGCTCACATATGTCTGGAGCAGGGATTGTAGAAGCCATCTGGTCCAACCATCTAGTAATTTATAGAGGAGGAAACTGATTTGCTTCAGATCAGGGAGGTTGTAAAAATCTAAGTCAGAATTTGAACCCAGGCCCTCCTGCTCCAAACCCAATGTCTCCATTGCACCATAGAGACATGCAGTAGATTTCCCAGATCCTGAGGACAAGCACATCCATGGTGTGCATCCAGAAGCTGTGTTAGGTTGCATAGGGCATGGGAAGGGTTGAAAACCAGGGAGGCCTCAGTTTCCTCCTTTGTGCAGTAAAACAGCGGTCTCATCTGAACACCTGTTGATGGTGGAAACTGGAATAGGGAATATTCGTTGCATGCTAAAGGTCAGAGGACCTGGATTGGAGGCTCCTTTTGGATCTCCCCCTACCCCTTCCAGTCTGGTAGATTAAGGGATTCTCAGCCTCCCCCTGCCCCACAACAGCAGACATGGCTATACTTGCCATCCCTGTTGCCCAGAGGGACCCCCTCTGCTGGTAATTAATGAGCTGCATGGAAATTACCCGTCATCTCATCTCCATCCGCTTGCCTGCCCGCTCGCCCGCCCTCCACTTGTTCCACCAAGGGGAGGTGAGGGAGAGGATGCAGATGTCTGGGCTTAGATGCCTTTGTCAATCTTCCCTCCTTCCCCTGCATGAGTGCATCATTGCCCAGAGGCTGAGCTGGCTCTGAGCTTCACACCCAAGCCCTAACCAAAGGAGAGGTCTCTCGACCACTTCTCGTTCTACCCCATTCCCTTTTCTTTCTCTCTTTAAAAAAATAAGAAAAGCTTTATTTTAATTGAACCAGTTGGAAATAACATGCATGTGTCTGCCCCTCCCTCATCCCTAACCTCTGCTCTCCACTCCAATTTAGTCTGGTGGAGCCCAGAGAGTTGGAGAGGGAGAGTGGGCAGCAGGTGCCGGTGGCCACAGACTTCAACATGTACTGCTTTTTAAAAGATAGAGAGGTTTTTTTTGTGAATGCCAGGGAGACTGGCACTTGGCATGCTGTGTCTAGGTCAATACTTATCACTGTCAGTGTAGACCTGAGAAAGGCTGGAATGATAAACTGGGGGAGGCAGACTTCAGCCTTTGGCACCATCTCTGCTCCAGAGAATGTGATTCTCCACAGCACCAGAGCCATCAGCTCAAGTCAATGGATCTGGTAGAGCCTGCTGAAGTGGTAGACTTTCTGTATATGGGACAACACGTCTTCATACATCTAAGTGTGTTTGTGCATGTCTGAGGCTGGGCCTGCATCTACCACAGTGTGTGTGTGTGTGTGTGTGTGTGTGTGTGTGTGTGTGTGTGAGAGAGAGAGAGAGAGAGACAGAGAGAGAGACAGAGACAGATAGAGAGACAGAGACAAAGACAGAGAGAGATACAGAGAAAGAGAGGGAGGGAGAGAGAGAGGTTATCTCTATGCCTGTGGTGATGTGCTGAAATTCTAAGTACATCTGTATCTTGGTACTTTTGAGGCAATGACAGTGGACTTCAGGAAGACCTGGGTTCTGATGCCACTTCAGATGCCCAGGATCTGTGTGAACCTGACCAAGTCATTTAACTTTCAAGGCCTGTGTCTTCATCTGTAAAATGGGGATAGCTCCTGTTGTACCCATGTTCCAGGGCTTTGGTAAGGATTGCTTGGCATGCTGTGTATGAGGTATTTTGCAAGCCTTTAAGCCTCAATATGGGCTCTTATGTGTGAGATTGAGCCTGTGGGCAAGATAGCACATGCCCCCCTGCCACCCTGCAGTGACCCTGCTGTCATCCCAGCCCTCCCTGAGAGGTGGAGGAGTGGAGAGGACCAGGATGTTCCTGCTGTTTGCGGGGTGGGGTCCTGGCCAGGAGGCAAAGTTGTCTCTGGGGCTGAGGGAGCCTGGGCTGAGTGTAGAGAGGCTTTTGTGTGTACAGTTGTGGGGCAGTATGGGGAGGAGCCTGGGCACCTGCAGGGAGTAGCCTGGCCAAATCTGACCTCTCTCTCTCTCTCTCTCTCTCTCTCTCTCTCTCTCTCTCTCTCTCTCTCTCTCCCTCTCTCTTTCTCCTTTTCTCTTCTCTTTTTGCCAGTATGTCTCTATATCTGTTCCTGTCTTCTCCAGATATCTTTCCCTCTTCTCTCTTTCCCTCTCTTTTTTTCTCTCTCTCCTCCTTTCTCTTTCTCTGTTTCTGCCTGTGTTGCTGTCTTCTTGCTCTCTCTTTCCCCTCCATCCCTCGTTCTTTTCTTCTCTCTTTCTCTCTCTCCATTTCTGTTGCTCTCTTCCCCCTCTCAATTTCTCCCCTTTTCTCTGTCTCTCTCCCCCTCTTTCATCCTTTGTCTCTCCCTCTCTTTTCTCTTTCTCTGTCTCTGCCTCTGTGTGTCTATCTCTGTTACTGCCTCCTCCCTCTCTCTTCCTTCTCCCCTCTCTCTCTCTTTCCCTCTCCTTCTCTCCCCCTCCGCCCCCCCAGCCCAGTGCCCAGCCTGGATTTTTCCATGCTCCAGCCCCCCCACCCCGCCCCCGAGGTTCAGAACCTCCCGCCTTCTCTTTCCCGCCGCCTCCCAGATGGATGTGAGGGGCTGCGTTGCCCTGGTGACGGGAGATGAGGGAGCTAGAGCTGGGGCCTAGGAGGCCGGTGGCCGAGGCCATGGGGGGCAGACCAGGCTGGGTTGGAGAGGCGGTGATTGAAAGAGATGGGAGGGAATTAGGCATTTGGAGGCCCCAGCCAGCCTTTATTAAATAAGTCAAAGGGACGGCCCCTCCACCTCTAGTCACATAGTGATCAATAACTTTTCTTCCAGTGTAACTGGCTGAGAGGGGGCTGGGAGCCTGCGGCAGCCCAGCCCTGGGTTTGGGTTCTGCCCTCTGTGTTTCTGGGACCCTGTCATACATCCATGCCGCAACCCCCCCACACCACATCTCCACCGCAGATGTAGAACAGCATCGTAGTCCCTAACACATATGACAGCTTCATATATGCAGAATTCATTGTGTGTTTCATCTCATTCAATCAGAACTCTAAACAGCCCTGTACGCTAGATGCTGCTACTATTCCTGTGAGAAAACTGAGGACTGTGCCATATACATGTATGCCACATGCCACAGAAGTCATATGTGTGCTACATGTTACATGGCACATCCATGACAGCTATAAGAAAAAAATTTCTACAAGATTTAGTCATTCGCCCTGCAGTTCACCATAGGGCTGTCCCCTCCTTTGTGCCTGGGTCCAACAGCTGTTGTCCTGGGATGGAGGTGGGGCAGGGGAGGAGTGCACTAGCATCAGCCAGGGAGTCTACCAGCTTTGTGTCCTAGTACTTCACCTGCTAACTCCTTGGCCCTCCCTCCCTCCCTACTGCTGCAGGACCGTCAGTGCATGGAAGACAAATCAGGCTTCTTCTGTTCTCTGGGGTCAAACAAAACAATATCTGGGGATCTGTTTCACAGAGGACAGGTAGAAGTAGGATAGGCCCACCCAACAGTCCCTGGAAAAGTCTGGGACTGGAAATCCAGGCAAACCTGGACTCTAAAGAAGACTGTGGTCAAAACATGGGTGCATGGTCATGCCTCAGTTGGGTAAATCATGGGGTACATAATTTCTAAAGGTTTTTTAAAAAAAGGTATTTTTTTTTAAAAACACCTTAAATTGTTACTACAATCTTCAATTTTTATATCACCTTTATTTTCCAAAATGTCCTTCCTCTCTCCCCTTCCTAGTAAGCCATCCCAAATCAACAAGCCTTTATTAAGTGCTTACTGTGCGCTGTGTAACTTCTGAGCTTGATAACAAAGAAAGAAAAGGGGTAGTGGGGGATGGGGGGAGCATTTTAACAAGACTAAAAACAACATATCTACTGAGTCTTGATGGTTGATTGTATTTCACACATGCTGTGCCACTCCTCTGAAAAAAAGAGGAGGGAGATACATTGTTTCATCTTATCTCTGGGGCCAGCCTGGTGATTATAGTTATATTGTGTTCAGTGTGTTGTTTCTTTCTGTTTCTATTAAGGTCTTTATAGGTATTGTTTCTAGATTTTCTCTGGTTCTACTTATCTCACTTTGTATCAGTTCTTGTAAATCCTCCTAGCCTGCTCTGAATTCTACACATCTATTGTTTCTTAAAGCTCAGTAATCATCTGGTACATTCAAGTATTATAATTGGGAACATTACATTACATTGTGGACCCTTCCCTTTTCTTTGTTTCTAGTCTTTTACTCTCACACACAAAAAAATGCCACTATCTATATTTTGATCCACATCAGGCCTTTCTTTCTCTCTTTGAGGTCTTAAAGCAAGGAGATCATTGGTTCAAAGGGTGATTCCAAAGGCTAAGTGTGGAACTGAGAGGTCAGTCCAAGGAACTAGGCCAGGTTGGATGAGTTGCTTGAGGGCTTGAGGGACTGAATTCTGTTGTCTTTTCTTCCAGCACCTAGCACAATGTGCATTCACAATGCCTAGCATGCAGTAGGCACTTTAATGAATGTTTCTTAATTGCTGTTGACTGGTGGCAAAAGATCCTCATCGAGGCCAAGATCAAGAGAAACAGGAGACTTTAGTGAAAGATGGTTAGACTAGATTTGGATCTTGACTTCAGCATTTACCATGCAACTTTAAGCAAATGGCCTGAGCTCCTTTATCAGTGAAGCTCAGTGGGCAGTTGATCAGCAGGAGACTAAACAGACTACTACTGGCTAAGGGTTCAGTTGGCTTATTGGGGGTTCAGGCAGAGAGATAATTCCAAGTATATCCAGCAATAAGCTATGAGATAGGGGTGGTGGCTATATTGGAAGAACCAAAGCTCAGGGGCAGAAAGCCTATGCTTTTACTTACTCACTCATTCGTTCATTCATTCATTCTTTCATACCCAAGTCTCCCTTACTCAAAGGACAGTATTCTCTATACAATACCATACTCTGTCACGTGCTGCCCATGCCACAGAAGATGCATAGGTGTGTGTCTTTTTAGTAAACACCTATCCTAGGTGTTTACTAAATACCTAGTATTCACCAAGCATTGTGCTGGGCTCTGGGGGGTATGGAGAAACACAAATTCATACCCTCCAAGAGCTTACATTTTACTGGGTTTCCTCAGTCACAGAAGAGTAAGGAAACAAGTTTTTAGGAATCAGGGTTTGAGGGTCTTTGTTTTGAGCTCAGCAACCTGGAAACAAGTTTTTAGGAATCAGGGTTTGAGGGTCTTTGTTTTGAGCTCAGAACCTGGAATTCTTTTCATGCCCCTTCCTAGGAGTTAGGACTAGTTCCCAAGTCTGGGCTGGAGCTGAGCCCACAGGGAGATGTTAGAAAGACATCAAAGTGATCTTGAGGTCCCAAGTCCCTGGGCAGGGTGAGAGAGACAGCCGTCTTGGAGTTCAGGGAGCTTCTTAGAAGGCAGTTTTGAACCAGAAGCAAGATTGGATGTGGAGATCAAGGGATATGGATGTCTCCAAGAACTGGCACTGAAGAAGCAGGACTGGAGGAAAAGGAGGCTAGAGAAAGGGAAGATATTAACTAGCTGTGTGCCATGTTGTATTCAGTGACTGTGCTGAGTGTCAAGGTCACCAGAGAAGAGTCAGAATTAAGGGACATTATGCAGACCAGGAGGAACTTCAGCAGCAAGAGTTATCTTGGACAATGTCTCCTGGGCTCTCTCCAGATCCTGAAATTGCCCCAACCTTGGTACCACCACCATCCAGGGCCACCAGGGGCACCCTGACTCCTTCTCTGACCAAACTAAGATGGGAAGCAACCCTTTCCTCATTAGTTCAGTTGAGTCAAAATTGGATTTTTGCAAATGAACCAAGAAAGACTAAGGCAAAAATCCCATATATGGAAGGAGTAGGGGACAGCAGCAGGTTTCTATACTGGATGTAGCCAAAATGTGGCCATTTCGAGATTGGAATGACTAGCTCAACTAACCTCCTCTCCCTTCTTCCTAGTCTTATTTCCATTCTCCATCTTGAACCTACCACTGTCCCTTGAGAGTGGTAGGATGGAAAATGGAGAGATAATGGAATTTCCCAACGAAGAAGGAAAGCTTAACTTTTATACAGTCCCACAAGAATGAATGAAAAAACATTTTTAGAAAGAGTTGGGGTTAAGTGACTTGCCCAGGGTCACACAGCTAATAAGTGTCTAACTAAGGTCATATTTGAACTCAGGTCCTGCCAACTCCAGGGCCAGTATGATATCTACTGCTCCACCTAGCTGCCTTGAGAATAAATGAAGAACTTTTAAATGCTTATGCTGGTTCAGGGACTCTAAGTTCTAGGGATAGAGATACAAAAGCAAAACAGGTCCCACCTTCAAGGAGGTTGTGTCATTGGGGAGTGGTAGTCAGGAAAGGTTGGGATTCCAGAAAACAGGAACAATGGTATTCTTGCCCTGATGCCAGCCTACCCCTCTGGGGTCTTGCTCCCCTCCTTTCCCAAGGAGCACAGGGATCCTATAATGAATGGACCCTTACCTGACCATAGAATTTTTGACCCTGGAGACAGAGAGCCAGACTGGCCAGTTTTGACCATTCTCTCTATTTGCCTGCTAGAACCGAGGTCGCCTGGCTGAGAAGAGGACAATCCCACTGCCTCCCACCAGGATCCCAAAGAAGGAGCTGAATTCAATTTTCTCAGCCAGTGATGGGGACAGTGATGGGAGCAGCCCAGCCCATGGGCATCGGTCAGATGTGAAGCAAGAGGACGACGTTCACATCAGTATCATGAAGAGAAGGTACTACTTTAGAAGATCCTGCCCCCAGTAGGACATGATGGGGTTGGGGCTTTTGAGAACCTGGGAGGTGGGCATGGAGAGAAGCATCATGCAAACCTGCTATTCTGAGCTGTTGGAAAAAGATTTTGAGTACATCCTCTTTGCTCTGGTTCCTCAGTCACATTCTCTAAGAAACTTGTGTTGGCAAACCTGGCAGGTGGGAAGACCTGGGTTCCAATTCTACCTTTTACAGTTTCTCATCTGACTTCTGAAGATCCCCTCTCAGTATCACTGAACCTATCTGCCCCTAGACTCCCATGGAATGGAGGCAGTGATATCCACAGGGCTGATTCAAGGACCAGATGAAATAGTGTCTTTAAAGCTCTTGGCAGACTTTGCGAAAGCAGTGACCCCATGAGCACTGGCATATCAGGCAAGGAGACATAGGAACAAATCCTACTACTTGCAGTCGGTAGTTGTGGGACCCTAGACAAGTCACTTAATGTCTTGGCACCTGTTTTGTAAAAAGGAGATGATCCTGGCACCTGCTTCACCAGTTTGTTAGGAACTGTGATTCTACAAAAGGGATGTTTGCCAGCCTTACACTGCTTTTATTTTATAGACATTAGGTTATGCAGGATCACCTAGAAGCTTGTAGGTATCTGCTGTGACCCTGTGACTGCTGGTCCATGTGTCACCCAGGATCTTGGCAAGAAGGGCTAGCAGTCCTGAACCAAAGTTCAGTGCCCTGGTGAGACCTGAGAGGAAGCCAGGTGCATCTGTGAATGGAGTGGTGAGCCTGGAGTCAGGAAGACCTGACTTAAGACATACTATCTATATGACCCTAGGCAAATCACAACCTCTATCTGCCTCAGTTTCCTCATGTGCAAAATGAGGGTCAGAATAGTACCTCCTTCCCAGGGTTGTTCATTTATTTATTAAGCCCTTACTACGTGCCAGGCACTGTGGGAAGCATTTTACAAATATTTGATCCTCACAAGGAACCTGGAAGGTTATTATCCCCGTTTTACAGATGAGAAAACTGAGGCAGACAGATTTAAGTAACTTGTCTAAGGTCACACAATTAGTATTATCCCCATTGTACAGTTGAGGAAATGAGGTAAATGAAGGTTAAGTGACTCGCTCAGGGTCACACAGCTAGTAAGTGTCTAATGCCAGGTTTGAACTCAGGTCTTCCTAACTCCAAGCCCAGGGCTTTATTCATTGAAACAATATTTGTAAAACACTTTGCAAACCTTGAAACACTATGTAAATGACAGCTGTTAGTATTGTTACACGCAAGGGGTCAGGTTTAGAGGTTCTGCTTCACCTGGGCCATAAGGGGATTTGAGAGTTAGAAGAGAAGGCGGAGGTCATTTTATTAGAGCTTAGAAGGATCCAGACCACAGGGAGAATCTAGGAGGCATCTTGCAGAGGGGGAAACTGAGGTCTGGGGGAGGCAAAGCAAATAGAAAAAAATTAAGTGACATTAGTTTGACTCTCAGTGTGACTTCCATGATCTAGTTTTTGATACAATAATAATAGTAACATTTATAGAATCTTACTCTGTGTCAAATGCTGTGTTATGTGCATTACCTCTGTTATATCCTATGATCTCCACAAGAACTTTGGGAAATAGGAGGTGTTGTTATTCCCATTTTACAGATGAGGAAAGTGAGACAAACAGAGGTCAAGTGATTTGTCCAGGGCCACAGAGCTAGGAAGTGTCTGAGGCTGGATTTGAACTCAGGGCTTCTGGATTTTAAGCTCAGTGCCACCTACATACTGGACAAATCTTGTCAGTGTGAGAAGTTAAAAGTCCAGTGTGAGCTACTGTGCTTTTCTCATGCGTTTCATTCATTTTTATAACATGTGTGTGTTGCCCGGAGGCTTTGTCTTGGCTTGGATCTAGACAGTGCTGGACTTCCTCATAGACCCCAGTTACCCCAGAGCAGTCAAAGACAGAGCATGGAAGGGACCCCACAAAAGTCTAATCCAACCCCCTCATTTAATAGAGGAAGAAACTGAGGTCCCTTAGGAACCTGGAGCCATGGGTGGAAATTTCAGCAAAGCAGAGGGAGATTCAATCTCAGGGAAACTTTCCTCACGATGAGACCTGTCCAGAAGTGAAATAGGCTGCTCCAAGAGATAGTGAGCTCACTGTCACTTGAGATCTTCAAGTGCTGGAAGTGTTGGATGGTGTATCAGGATCAGGCAATGGGCTGGGCCAGGAGGCTGCTTGCATCTGTTCCTCCTCTGGATTTCTTGGAGGCCAAAGGAGGAAGGCAACTAGTCAAGGTACGTAAGCTTTAGACCCTGCTACAGCTGGACGTCCTATATCTAGAGTCTGACTGCTCCTTGGTAGTGAGCTTTGGAGTGGAGAAGGAGAGGCTGCTGCTCAAGGGGTTCCCAGGACTTTGAGGATCTTGAGGTAGAGAAATCTGACCTCTGCCCCAAGGATCCTGGGCCAGATTCGGGCCAGGGGCCATGACTTTTCTATTTCATCCACTATGAACGCAGCCTTGTGAAGAGTGTCTAGGTGGTGCAGTAGATAGAGCAATGGGCCTGGAGGCAGGAAGACCTGAGTTCAAATCTGGCCTCAGACACTTACTAGCTGTGTGATCCTGGGCAAGTCACTTAATCTCAGTTGCCTCTCCCAAAGCTATCTGCCTCAGTTTCCTCATCTGTAAAGCAGAAGTAATAATAGCACCTCTCCCAGGGTTGTTGAGAGGATCAAATGAGATATTTGACTGGCGCACAGTAGGCACTCAATTTTTATTTGGGGGAGAATTTCTGTTCTGAGATCTAGAACTGGAGGCACCTCAGAGGGGCCCTATTCCAACCCCCCCATTTCACAGAGGAAGAAGCTGAGGTTCAGAAATGTTCAGTGACTTGCCCACGGTGACACACAGTTATTTAAGTAGTGGTGAGATTCAAACCCAGGTCCTCTGGCTCCACAGCCAGTTCTCTGGCTTCACTAGAGGCCTCCTTTGTTGACTCTTCACAGCATGGACGTGACACCTAACTCTCTTGGTCCAGGCTAGAAAGACTCCAAGGTGGCCTCTGGGTCTGCCGTCTAAGGACCTGTTCTAATCATTGCTCAGAGAATCACAGATTTAGAACTGAGGGGGGCCTTTTGGAGGGGTCAGGGAGCCCATTTTTTAGATAAGGAAACTGAGCCTCAGGAAAGTGAAATCACATGCCCACAGTGACACGGCTAGGCAGTGTTCAAACTCAAGATTGACCTTCCATCCACTGTGGCACCATTATCTCTTTCAATTCAATGAGCCAATCCATTAATTGCCTCTTGTGTGAGAGGCATTGTACTCTCACATCTGGTTCTCTGTGACCTGTACCTAGTACAGGAGATACAAAAAGTGAAACAGGGGTTTCCACTGTAGTGAGAGCAGAAAAGTGCACACATGGTAGTGAGGAGGGGGAGAGCATGGGCTGAACTCAGTCTCCAAGGCAGCCTGGCCTTTTAAAGTAACAGATGAGGAAGGAGGGTAGGGTGCTGGCAGCTTCTCAAGGTGTCTTCATGACCCTTTGTCCCCTAGTGATGACAGGCCTGATCTAAGGCAAGAGATGGAAGAAGACCCTCACTGAGACCTCTGGGTGGGAGAGTTCCTCAGCTCGCCTGAGTGCCCCTTCCTGGGCAACCTGGAGGTCTTCTTCCTCCAGCTGGAGCTGGGGCAGGACAGCACAGACTCCAGCTCTTTTTCTCCTGCCCTCCCCCAGGCTCTCTGTGTCCCTGGGGAGTCCCCTACCCACAACACCTCCCTTTCCTGTGCCAGCAATTCCCTCAGCTCCACAGGTGATGCTTTCCTCTGTGTAAGCATCGACTGGAGCCTGGAATCCAGGTTCAACCTGGACACTAACTGTGAGATTAGGAAAGTCTCTTCCCTTCCCTGGGTCTCAGTTTATTCATCTGTAAAACAAAAAACTTAGGTCCAGTGTGGTTCAGTAAAAAGAATGTTGGTTCTAGATTCAGAAGACCCGAGTCCAAATCCTGACTGACACTTAGTAACTGTGTGACCTTGGATAATTTCCTTTCCCTCTCTGCCCCACGGTTTTCTCCTCTTTACAGCCGAGGAGGGGAGGGTTGGACCAGAAGGCCTCAAAGATCCCTTCCAGCTTGATGTCCATTGGCATCGACCTTTCCCCTCTAATGGTCACAGGTGTGTCTTGGTCTCCTCTTAAGAGCCTTTTGGCATCACCTTACCAAGGTCAAAATGGGCACAGGAGAATCGGCAGGTTTTAGGAGGAGGTACCAGCTTGGAGCCGGGCTTCGGGCCAGGTTTTTGTGAGCTTCCCACTTTTCCTCCAGCTGCAGGTTTTATTGGACACTTTACAAGGCCCATGGGAGAGGGGGATGCAACTCCCCTTCCAGTGCCTTGGACCCCTGACTTCCCCTGTACTCCTCCCTCCCCACTCTCCCATCCCAGGAGGTTCCTGACCAGCCTTCTTCCATTTTAATTGGATGATTAATGGCTAGAAAGAAGCAGCCCCTTCCTCCCTTCCCAGCCACCTCCCCCAAGCAGCCCCCCTGTCCTGGAGTGTGGGCTCCCTTGCCGAGTTCCTACAGAAGGGAAGGAATCAGAGATAATGAGAATTTCATTTTGTTCTTACCTATTCATTTGTCTAAGGAGCCTTGGAGCAAAGCTGACTAGGCTCTTCCCTTTGCCAGACTCTGGGTGCCCTTGTCTGTCATCCTGCCTCTCTTTCTGAGCCAGGTCCTTTCTGGGGTGGTCTCCCCTCTTATAAACCTGGAGTGCCTGTTGCTAAAAAGGTCTTCCCTGTCCTACCCCTGAAGGCCCTGTCTCGGGATTTCCTTGCTGTAACCTTGGGGTCCCTCTCTTAGGGTCCCCATATTCTAATATTGGAGAGTCTCCCTATCATAATACTTGGGGTCTCTCTGAGGGCCTTTCCTACTCCCCCTCTGAGAATTCCCCCTGTTCTAACATGGGGATCTTCTTCATCATAACACTTGGGGCCCTCTCTGAGACATCTGGGGAAGTCTCTCCTGTTCTAACACTTGGGCTCCCCTAACCCCGGGGGAGGGGGTATCTCCCCGGGTACAAAACGAATGAGTAGGGGAATTAAGCATTTGTTAAGCACTTACAATGTAGAAATGTGCCAAGGGCTGGGCATACAGATAGTGGGGACTGCCTTGTATCTCATGGAACCCACTTTAATGGGGGAGGCCACTATAAGGCTGAGGGAAGAGTCCCACAGTGCTGAGGGAACAGAGGCCAAACAGATGGTCCTGCCTCTTAAAAGTCATTTCCACTGAGGAAATTACATCCATTTTTGATGTTAAACCATTTGACCAGAACTGACCTAGGTCAGACCTAGGGATCTTGGGACTGGGGAGTTAACAGGATGAGCTTGGAGCTGTAGGCAGTGCTCCCCTTCAGGTGGGCCTCAGGTGGGCCAGGGCCTGAGACATTAAACCATCCAAAGTCCCACCAACCTGTCGGCTTCTTCAACAAAGTCCTAGAAAGAGCCCTCTGTCTCTCAAGAGAGGGGGCCTGGATCACATCCATTTTCTACCTTGGTCAGGTCTTTTCCCCAGTCAGATGAGATAATATTTGTAAAGGTCTTAGCATCGTGCCTGGCATTCAGTAGGTGCTTAGTAAATACTTCCCTCTCCCTATCCTGGGCTTCCCTAGAAAGACAGGGACTCACTTCTTGTTACTCTGTTTATGCCTGGGAAGTCCTGCCCAGGTATGACTCTTGTGTGCAAAGCCAGACTAGGGGCCACCCCTATCCCTTCCTAGGACCAGATACTCTGTGCTCTTCATCACACTGGGAGCTACCTTTGGTTAGGCCTCAGTTTCCTCCTCTGGAAGGTGATAAGTGGGCACGAGACGACCTCACAGGTCCCTTCTAGCTCCAGAGCTAAGATCTCATAACTGTAGCCAGAAATGAATGTCTGAGTCCCCTGGCTTACACTCGAATTAGCATCAGAGAAAGCTCAGTATCCGTGTAATAAATGGCGTGATAATGAATGGCCCTCTTCATCACAGGCACTTACTTCCTGGGGCTGCTTGGGTGACTGGGCATGTACTTGTCGCTTAGTGGGAAACAAAGAAAGGTCCCTGCCCTCCCGGGATCCCCAGTCTGTCTGGGGCCAGTGCACAAGAGAGGCATTGTGGTTCAGCAGAAAGGCTGCTGCATGTGGAGTCCAAGAGACTGGGTCTGAATCGTTCATAATAACAAATAGATAGATGTTTGATAGATAGATGGATGGATGGATGGATAGATGATAGATAGACAGATGGATAGAGATGGATAGATAGATATACAGACACATATTTATACATATGTATGTATATATATGTATATATGCATAAAACATAATATAATAAAAATGTAATTATTTAAAGTTTGCAAAACACTTTACAAATATCCCATTTGATCCTTACAAGAACTCTGGAAGGTATGTCCTACTATCAGCCCCATTTTTCAGATGAGAAAATAGAGGCTGAATGAAATTCTGTGACTTCCCCAGGGTCACACAGCTAGCTTGTAAGTGTCTGAGGCTGGATTTGAACTCAGGTCTTGATGACTTCAGGGCTCTATCTACCTGGTGGCTTCTGCTGTTTGGGACCTGGGTGACCTGTGACCCCTTCCTTCTCTGGGTGTCAACTTCCTCTTCTGTAACCTGAGGGGGTCAGATCTGATGGCCTCTGAGGTCCCTTTCTTCCCTAAATCTATGCTTCTGTAGCCAAGGGCAACTCTAGAATTGAAATCAATGGATTAATTCATAATTAACAATGGATTAATTAAGTGCGCACTATATGTTGGGAACTGGGCCAAACCCTGAAGAATCATAGGCAAGAATGAAGTAGGCCCTGCCATCAGAGAGTGGCCACCCTACGGTGGCACACATATGTGCAGATGGGCATGTACCAGGTACAAGCTGAGCAGTCACAATGTGACCACAGCCTGGGTCTCTTGACTCTGAGACCAGCTGCCCAGATGCTCACTGCTTCTCAAAGGGTTGGGTTCAGGCTGTGGGGACCTTGAATACCAAACTGTGAACATGGGACCCCTTTCTGGTGGCTGACTGGGGGGAGGGGTCCCCGACTGTGGCCTGGGGCCTTGGTAAGCCACCCTTCCCCCATAAGGGAGCAGTAAGGAGCTGTTTCTGAGGTGGGGAGTAGGGAGTGACCCTGAGGGAGAGCCAGGGGTGACCCTGGGGAAGGTTGTGAATGGGGAAATGAAGGAGACATGAGCTGAAGGAGCCAGGACTGACCTTCTCTCTCTTTCTCCAGGGTACACACTCACTGGGATCTGAACATCTCCTTCCGAGAGACATCTTGCAGGTAGCCCTGGGCCCTGGGTATCTGGTAGGATAAGGGTTCCTGGGCCACTGGCTGACATGAGGACATGATGTTTCCCTGGGTCTCTGTCGCTGTGTGCCCTCAGTCTCTGGGGATTCTGCCCTCCGCCATCCTTCCTCTATGACTCTTTTCTCCTTGTCGAGTCCCCTCCTTGTTTTTCTTTCTTCTTCCTTCCCCTTGTCTTTGACTAGTCCCACTCATTCTCATAGCCTTCCTTGACTTGGGATCACCTGCATCCTTGGAGCAGACTGAGGTGGGAGAGGTGCAGTGTGCCCTCCCATCCTAATAGACTAGAGAGGGAGGATGCTTTTCTCTTAGTTGGCCATCACCGGGCCTTGGCTCTACCCAGGAGTACGGATAGCTAGAGCATCATAGTGCTGCTGCCTCCCACCCCAAAGTCTGCTGTTCTCTCCTGAACCTTGGACCTTGGGTCTGGAGGTCTTCGAGACTCCCCTCAGCTCTAAATCTTTCATGGAACAAAGACAGGGACCTGAGACCGGTATTTGGGGATAATAGATAATTTCATTTGCCCTTTGGGTCTTTGTGGGCACAGCTATGGCCTTGGAGGAGGTCATAGTTTGTTGGCTGAATATATTCTAGTCTAAGCTGCCATCAAAGGACAAAGATGTGTGTCTGGTCTGTTGGGCCTAGGCTGAGGCAATCACCAAAACCCCTCAGGAGAGCCTTGCCTAAGGACTTGGGGTATGAATAGGTGGGAGAAAGGGACCTACGGAGGTCCTGATTATTAGTCATCTGGAGGGCCATGGAGAGAGCCAGAGGACAGTCAGTGTTTGTTGGAGGAGGGTAGAATACAGGGGCATGAGAGAAGTCAGCATGGTTGGTCTAGGAAAGGGGCGGGGGGTAGGGTGGGGGGGGGGGTGGCCTAGATAATCAATCCTAGGCTCATCTGTCTCAAGTAAGAGAGAGAGAGGGAGATAAATCCCCTTCATTTAATCATTGGGTAAACTGAGACCTAACAGGTGATTTGCCTAACAGTATTTGAATTTCGTAGGGTCAGGGCTTTCCCCCTGTATTACACTTGGAGGGTTGGGTTTGTGGCCAGCCTGTCCCAGAGTTTTGTCTCTGGTGTGTATATGAACAAAAATGCCTTTCCTGGGTCTCTGGAAGGAGCCTAAGAAAACGGGCCTTTGGCTGCAACAGGAGAGATGGAGGGTAGACAAGAGGGAGAACCTGCTGGGCAGCTGCCTGCTCTCCCCAGAAAAGGGGCCCTAGGCCTGGCTGGGCTCCAGAGGTATTTATGATCCCAAGAAGGGCTAGATTATGGAGCTGAATTACAATAAAAACATCTTTAAACTTATTTCTACCTCATTTTGGAGTTGCCAGCTCAACTGATCATTTTTATGACCTGTCATGAACATTAATGACGTTTTATGGGCCTTTTACTTGGGACATTACAGGATAAATTTGTCAGCAGAGTCTATGGGGAAATCAAGTTGGCGCCTCCTTCTCCCTCTCCACAGCCCATCTCCTCCGTCCGGCTTCCTGCCCCAGAGCCGGAGTCAGGCCCAGTCAGGCCCAGCCCAGGGGTCAGGGCTGTGGGAGCCTCTCCATCCCTGGTCTGGCACTGGGCCCCAAGGATTCCCAGGGGAAGCCCTCCCGTACACACAGGCGGAGGGCAGACATAGCCCTGAGCTGAGAGGAGAAATGACTTTTGAGAAGCCTGGCAGGCAGCATGGGACCTGGGGATTCTACAGGATGAGAGGGGGATGAGATGGGATGACAAGATGAGAAGGAGGAGGAATGAGTCTGCTCTTGGTTAGCCCCTGGTCTAGTCTAGTCTGGTGGGGAAGATATGGTCTCATCTTTTGGGAGATGCCCTCCTTTCCAAGTCTTCCTGAATCTGCTTCTCTCCCCATTGAGAGGCAGTATGGTCCAATGGCGTCTAAAAGACTTCGGTTACTCACTATCTGTGTAACCTTGGGGGCAAGTCATTTCCATTCGTTGGGCCTCATTCTCCCCATCTGTAAAATAAGGAACTAGACTGGAAGGCCAAAGGTCTTCTGTAGCCCTAAAACCCCAAGAACTTAATAGACTATTGGAGAGCGGACCCACCCTTCCCCCTACTCTCCTCTGCCAAATTGCAGCCTACATTAGGGGGGTCTGTCTTGGGTGTCTGTCCATCTGTTCTGCACAGATGGAAAAGCTCCCAGTCTTTCCCCAGTCTTTGACCCTATGACTGGCCCCCAGGCCTTCGAGGGGTGTGGCTGGGCAGGAGGGGGCATTGGAGTGGGGCCAGCCTCCCCTCCCGCCATCACTTGGAGAGCTGACAATGCGATTACGGGGATTTAGGCGATGAGCTAGGCGCCCTGAGCCGATAAGCCGATCTCCACCTCCAGCCACTGGCCCTTCTTGCTGAGTCAGCGTCCTGGACTTGCCTGGGCCACTGGAGGTGGGGGCGGATCCCAGAAGCCTTGGGAGTCCAGAATGTCTGCAAAACTCAGATTCCATCTGTCTGCCTCTCCTGCTGAATCCCCTTGGTTCTGAATTAGGAGAGGAGGGGGTCCTCAGCCTCTTTGCTTAGCTCGGGCTTAGCTTTCAGAGATTTATGGAGAAACAGGTGAACGGCCTGGTGGATGGGGCCAGGGAGGGTGTCTGCCAGCTATAGATTCTCTCCTGTTCCCCTACAGGGCCAGGCAGGTCTCCTCCAGGGAGTGGGATGTGCTTGGCATAAAGCAGTTGCCCTGGGCTGTCTCTCCCTCAGTCCTGAATGCTCCTCCTCTCCTTGCATCTTCCCCTTGGTCTCTGCATTTTTCCACGTCCATCTCTGCTCAGGTCTTTGAATCTGTCTCCTCACACTGAGTACCAGAACAGGTAGCAGTGGATAAGGACCATCAGCACGCTCCCCCAGAGCCCAGGAGAGACACCCAGGGGGAGGACCTGAGAGATTGGAGGTGTCCAAGTAGAAAGTGAGGGCCGGAAAGAGGAATGAGCCAGAGCAGAGCTAAACAGTGTGCTCGAAAGGATGCTAGGCCACCTGGGATAAAATCCTCATCCAGCCCCTTACTCCCTGTGTGATCTTGGCTACATCCCCTTCTGGTGCCTCAGTTTCCTCACCTGTGAAGGAGGAGTTTGGACTTCCGAAGTCCCTTCTACCTCTAAATGTATTCTCTTTTTAAAATGGATTTTTATTTATTTTTAAAATTCTTTTCCCACTAAATTTTGAGTTCCCAATTCTTGCCCTCCCTTGAACCCTTTCCGCACCCACTGAGTCGAATTTTATTATCCAGTGACCCGGATTTGCATCTCGTCTCTGTCATTTACCACCTGTGCATCATTTCCCCTCTGTTTTCCTCAGTTTCCTCATCTTTAAAATGAGGGGGCTGGGTTTGATGGCCTCCAAAGTCCCTTTGAGCTCTGCATCTGGGTGGGGGAGAGTCCTGTGTGCCCAAGTTCTCAGTCAGAGCCCAGAAGTGCTGCAGATAGGACTCCTACAGAAAAGTTACATCGAAGGAGAGAGATGCAACCAGGTTGTTCTGGAAGGGATGAGTGAGAAAGAAGGAGAATGGAGGGGTCTGAGTGGATTGAAAAAATTGGCAGGAGAGGGCAAGGCTTGAGTGAAATTCTGGGGTAGGCAGAAGACTCCACAGTGAAACAAGGTGAGATGCTGCAAAGGTGTGCTGAGGCAAACCACAAAGACCTTGAATGCCAGAAAAAAAGAGGCAGAGAGGGACCTCCCTCTGGGAAAAGACATGGTCAGACTTGTGGGAAATGGGCTGGAGAAGGGAGGTCCAAGGTGCTGAGGCTGGGGGGTGGGGGGGTGGTCAGTGGGAGTGGCTGGGAGCCCACAGGTGTGAGAAATTTTGAAAAAGAATATTACGGGGACATTTTCTCAGTTCATCAAAGGGCCTGTCAGGCACTGCCCTAGGCTCTGAGGACCCAAAGATAACCACTCAAACAGTCCCTGCCCATTGGTATAGAGAATTCCCGGAGGAGGGAACCCAGTCCTCTCTGCAGGTAGACAATTCTACAAGACACTCCTGGACAGCGCCCAGGGTACCATCAGGTTTGAGAATCTCCTTACATTCTCTCACTTGAACCTCCTAAACAATCCTGAGGTTGTAGGCATCACAGGCTTCTTAGCCCCATTTTACAGGTGAGGAAACTGAGGCCCAGAGGGTTCCATGATGAATTTCCAAATGGCCTTCCCAAGGAACCCCTTCAAACCAGGGGCTTTTGTACCTTTCAAGCCCTGTTCCTGCCTTTGGGACTCCAGAGGGGAAGAGACATCCCTGGGTGGAGAACATCTAGGCGGAATAGGAAGGTTGGTGGCTGGACGGTTTGCAACTCTGCCCTCTTAGCTCCCCATCTGTTGTCCCTCAGTGCTGAGGCCAGCAATTCTCTGCCTCATCCTGTCTGTCCCTTCATTGATGCGCCTGCCTGATTAAAGAAACTGCTAATCACTCCCAATTAATCCTATAAACTGCTCACAACTCATGCTATTTGCATAATGCTGGGAAGGGCAGCTCAGAGGGGATCAGGCCTTCCCACCTGGGGGGAAGGGGCTATCAGCCCCAGAGGGTAGGGTGCCTGTGTTGGCCCTGGGGCCTGAGGGTCAAAGAAGCCGGTGAGGTACAGATCTAAAGAAGGAAGGACTTTCATTGGAGGGAAGGGTCAGACCCGTGATGCAGGTAGGGTAGCTGAGAGGGACGACTGTGAAATAAGGGGGTCATGCCTGTCAGAGAGGGGGTAAAGAACTGGCCCCCAGTGTCCCCTGGCTGGTCCTGGGGATCTCTGTGTCCAGGTCCAAGCCCTAGTACTTAGGGAGTAGGAGGGGCAAGTTAGAGTTTCTGATGGAAACTGATCTGATTAGAGGAGCAGAGGCCTAGCTTAGCCCCTGGGGAAGGGGGTGGGGGGTGCAGCTGAGTCTGAAGGGATATTTAATGAGGTTAGAATTAGGGTCCCCTGGTCATTCTGTGAACGGAGCAGAGCCAGCATCAGCCCTTGCAGGGTAGGGAGGGGTTTCCTTCCTCAGAGCTGAGGGTCGGGGTTGTCAGGTTGTGGGGGTGGAATGGGGGGGGGGGTGGCGCTGTAGATGGGAGGAGGCAGTAGTGGAAACCAGACTGAAAAGGAGGGGTCTTATTGGGGTTTTCAAGTGTATCTATGTCCCTCTGTCTGGATGAGGGTGTTAAAATGCTGAGCGAGGAAAAAGTTGAGAGCCCACATTTACCACACACATACGTATTCTCTCTCTCTCTCTCCCTCTCCCTCTTCCTCTTCCTCCCTGCTTGTCTCTCTTGTTCTCTCTGTTTCTGTAACTGACTCTTTCTCCATCTCTCTCTCTTTCTCCACCCTCATGCCCAGTTGGGGTTTCTGTAGGGTCTCCTGTTCTTTCTATCTGTAAATATACTCTCAGGCTGACTAACCCTGAGGAAATAAAACAAGGACCAGGAAGGTATTACAAATACCTATTTATTATAAGTAAATAGGCCTGCCTGGGAGTGATTCTTATGCAAGACAGTGGTTGGAATAGAGAAGTTAATGAATGACACCTGTCATTTCAGGTGAATGTGCACGCCTGTGTGTGTGTGTGTGTGTGTGTGTGTGTGTGTGTGTGTGAGATATCTCTGTACATCTCTTTGTTTCTGTGTAAGAGTGTGTTTGTCTTTGGACATATCTATGACTTTGAGTGTGTCTGTGTACATTGGTAACTCTGGGTACCTATAACTGTGGGTCTATATGTTTGTGTTACATATGTATTTGTGAGTGTGTAATTTTGTATGTGACTTGGTCTGTATTTACAGGTGATTGCCTGTCTTGGAGTTTATATAACTGAATTTCTGTGTTGGTGGTTTGGGTGTCTCTGGGTGTACCTGTGTGTGTGTGGATGCAGGTTGGACATGGCATTTTGAACACTGAGACCCTAGAAATGCCCGGAGAGCTGATTCTGGAAGGGTGTCTGGACCAGGGATCTATTTTCCATCTTGCCAGCTGGAGAAATGAGGCCCAGAGGGATGATTTGACTGCAGCATCCTGGCTGGTTGGGGACAGAGCTCTAATTGGAACCCAGGTCTTCTGGCATCTAGTCATGCATACATTTGTTCATTGCATGACCATTAACTGAGCACCTAATGTATGCTTGGCTTTGAGGCTGCCTCTAGAGACTTAGGCCTGGCCCACCGAAAGATCTAGGAGTTTTCCAGGATGGAAAGTAAGATCCTAGGAGGCAACATTTTCTTCAGGCTTTGTGTCTTCAGGGCCCCAATACCTTCTGGTCTGCACCTGTTCCTGCTTCTCATCCCTACTTTCCTACCTTTTATCAACTCTGTCCTCCCACTCCCCCTCCCTTCCAAAAGCCAGGGGAAAGAAAGTCTTCTTCCCACGTCTACACACAGTGTGTCGTGCACACATGCATACACACGCACACACACACACACACACACACACGCACACACATCCCAGGCTTACACCATTCTGGAGCTAGGCAGTGGGCTCATCTCTTCTTATCTGCTCCCTCTTTTCCCCACACAGCCGTGACAGTGACCTCTCCACCATCATCTCCAATCTCCACCAGAGTCGCCACCTCGTTATGCCTGAGCGCCAAAGCCGCTGTGAATTCCAGAGAAGCAGCATCGAGATTGGCTTGGGCCCAGCAGGTGAGAAGGCCAATGCCCACAGGACTCAGGGTCTGGGTCAGAGTCATGGAGGTGTAGGGAAGGTATCTGCTCTCTGTGCTCCAACCCTGGTGGGGAAGGCTGGGGAGGAGGCCATCCTCTGAAGTTGCCTTTGGGACCCACCATTGCATTCATCCAGGCTACAAGCCTAGACCTGACCTGCAAGTGCCAGAGACATGTAAGACTGGGGACTCTGAGGGACACATACACACACATACACACACACACACACACACACACACACACACACGGATATACACAAACAGGGAACAGACTAAATTGGCCAGACCAGACTGCTAACACTCACAGATGCATAGAGATATATGGAGACACATGAATGCTTGACCACCTGTTCACACAGCATTACACATACACCCCTAAATAGATGTTCACTCTTGTATACATGAGTGCACCCCCATATCTCTCTTCAATTGGAGGAGGGAGGAGGCTATCCCTTGAGTGGGCTCAAGTCTCAGGAGCATACCTTCCTTGGAGAAGGGTATAGGGAAGTTTGGAAAATTGAGGAGATAGGGAAGCTCACTGGGGGAGCAGGAGAGGAAGATGAGGGAATTCAGGGGTTGGTTTTCTCTACTTTAACTGCCCTGGGATTGAGAGCATGGAAGTTTCTGGGAATGGAAAGTCTGGGTAAGAAGAACCAAGGGGACAGAAGGAGGCTGTCCCCTTTGGGGTCCTAGGGAAGGGTAGAGAAGACAGTCCCTCACTTTTGAGGAGCTTGGTAAATGACAGGTGCTCAGACACACAGCAGAGAGCAAGGAGAGATGAACTGGCAGCTCTTTGGAGGGAATTTGAGAGAGGTAAAAATGTCTAGGTCATGACTATCTGATTTTGCAGGGCAGAGGAAAGAGGGGGTCAAAGGTAACTTGGAGACTGGATGGGGGGTTCTTCCTTGGAAAGACCTAATGAGTTTGGAGGCTTCCTCAGCCTGAGCTATTCTGTCTGTTACTTTGATTTCACACCCCATCAGAGGCCCTCCCTCTATACTTTGGGACCTGTCTTCTCTACTTGTCTCTGTCAGTTTCTCTATCTCTCTCCATTGATCTCTGCATTTCAGACAGATGCTGTCAGTCTTTCTGTCTATGACTTTTGCTCTGCCTTTGTATCTCTCTCCCCATCTCTTTCTGTCTCTGTCTCTGTAGCTGGGGGAAGCCTCTGTCTTTGGTGCCTGGGGTGGGATGGGGGAGAGACAAGGGGCGGGGGAAGGGAAGAGCAGTTCTGGGGCTGTGATGGCAGGAGGGAGGCCAAGCAGGCTGCTGATAAAATCTAATTGCCCTATCGATCGGCCAGGAGCCTGCGTGAGCCGAGGTAATGATCGAGATGTTCTGTGTGCCAGCTGGGGCCCCCCCTCACTCTTCAAGATCTCTTAATCACACACAAGCCAGCCCTGAATCCTCAGTCCTGGGAGAAAGAAGAGGCAGAGTAGGGCCAAGGTGAAGACCTGAAGCAGCCAGGGATGCTGACCAGGGGACTGACTGGAGACACTAACCAGGGGATACTGACCAGGGACACTAACCAGGAAACTGACTAGAGCCACTAACCAGGGGATAGTGACCAGGAAACTGACTAGAGATACTAATCAGGAAACTGACCAGGATAGACTAGAGATACTAACCAGGGAAGGAAACCGACTAGAGACTCTGAGACTCTGACCAGGGAACTGACTAGAGACACTGACCAGGAAACTGACTAGAGACACTGACCAGGGAACTGACCAAGGAACATGCCTGGGAGATGGTGACTGGGGGACAGTGACCAAGGAACTGATCAGAGGACAGTGGTCATGGGGCAGTAACTTTGGAAGTGACTGGGGGATAGTAACTATGGTGAGAGGAAAATGATTGATAGTTACCTGAGGTCAGTGATTAGGATGCTGATGGGGAGATGCTAACTAGGGGTCATCAATACTGACCTAGGAACATTAATCAGGGACAGAGAGTGGGGAATATTAATCATGATCAGGGACATTGAGATTCTAGTCACCGACTTTAGAGAGAGTCCCAGGGTGTGCAGGATGTCAACTCTGGTTGCTGAGTTTAACACATCTCCTGTCAGAGTACATGCTTGTGACTTTGACTCTGCAGAGCCAGGAGGCAATAACCAGGCAACATTTGCTATCCATCTATGAGGGACACTTTCAGGATCTTAGGATTTAGAGTTGGAGGGGACCTGAGAAGAGAGAATGTCATAATCAGAAGAGAACAGGAACTTAGAAGGTGGAGAGATGAAGGAGATCAGAGCTGGGAGGGACCTTAGAACCCAAGGTCAGAGAGACTTCAGCACAGAAAATGTTAGAATACAGAGCATAGAACATTAAACCTGGAAAAGACCTTACAAGACAAACTGTCCAAATGAAGAGCTGTAGTATTTTACATCTTGTCCAGCCCTCCCATTTTACAGAAGATGAGACTGAGGCTAGGCTTGCTTAAAATCCCACCACGTGGCAAGAAGTGGAGCTGGGATCCAAACCACCCCATCCCTTGCTTCCTGTGAGCCCAAGTCCTGGGGATGAGGTAGCCTTGGGCAAGTAGTAGCTGTGATTTTGCCTTATAAGCCAGAGGAGGGGGGCCCAGGAGAAGGAGGCCAGCTGGCTCCCAACAATTATTCCCTAGCTGACCTCCCCACCATAGTTGTTGCCAGCACCAGCCCAGGCAGGGGTGCTCTGCCCCACCTACCTCGTGCAGGTGGCCAAACACCTGCCTTCTCTCTTCCTGGCTCCCCTTCCCCAAACAACTAAAGAGCTAAGACAGGCACTTTCCTGAAAAGGGAAGGGATTCAGAAGCAATTATTAAGCCTGGGTGTAACTGGTCTGAAGGGAAAACAGATTGCTCCTTCCATCCTTGGGCGGTGGCATCGCCGTTTCTGGGGATTCTCAAGCCCTTCCAGAGTTAACTCCTTTCATAGTGCTCAGTTCCAGGCTGGCTCCTCTGGTCTTGCTCCCTGAGAAAAAGCTCTACCCTCTCTGATTCCCAAAGAATCCAGATCTGAGTGAGTATTGTTCTAGAAGAGGAGAGTACTAGGTCCTCTGACCCTGGCTAACCTCAGCCTTTGTCTCCCCTTTTGCCTTCAAGAAAACTAGGTATGCTCCCACTGAACCCCAGTCCAAGGTTCCCCCAATCTTCCTTTCTCAGGAGCAGAGATGGCAAAGTATGTGTGAAGGTTAGGAGGGGCAGAGAGGATTGTGGTTCTGAGTCAAGGCAGCAGATTTGCCTATGAGCCAGGTGATTTATAGAAATTCGATCCCTTCTCCACCTTCCCCTTCCCCAGATGGAGAGTTTAGCTCTGGGAGAGGTGTGTTTGGGTCTGGATAGGTCTCTGTGTTTGTCTATATTTATGTATTGGTGTCCATTGAGGGGGGAAAGGAGTTTGTGGAGAGGGAGGTCTCCATGGGTGACTTTGATCCTCCTTTATCTTCTGCCTCAGCTTTCCTACCCTAGCCCCTCCAGCTCATCAACCTTCTCCATCCCCCGCTTGGATGTCTGCCTCAGTTTTCTCAACTGTAAAATGGAGATGATGACAACACCAACTTCACAGGGTTATTATGAGGATCAGATTATATAGTAAGCACTTAATAAAGGCTTCTTTCCTTCCCCTTCTCCCCTTAGAGAGAACTACTTTTGAGACGGGCTTAAAGAAAAGACAAGAATTACCATGGGTGATGAAGGGAGAGGGTATAGCCTGGGCAAAAGCCCAGAGGTAAGCAGGAGGCAAACTAGGGGCAGCTAGTCTGGTCTTAGCCTTGTGCCTGGTATGTATCTAATTTCTTAGGCTGTTTGACTGACTAATTAGAGCTCAGGGTAGGGAGGGGGAAACATGATGAAAGACTCCGTAGGGAAGGAGATCCCAGGCCTTGGAGGTCCTTGAGTGCTAAGCACAGTTACTACTTTACTGTGCACCTCAGCCCTTGTTTATGGTCTCTGTCTCTTTGGCCATCTGTCACCTTGTCCGTCCTCTCCCTCCAACTGTTTCTTTCTCTTTCTCTGCCTCAGCCAGTCTCTGTGTCTCTGCCACCACCTGTCCCATTCCCGGTCTCTGTCCCAGTATCTGTCTTCAATCTCTGTCTCTGCATGTGCCCCTAACTCTGTCTTTCCTGTCTGTCTCTGCCTGTATTTGTCTCTGTCTTACTGTATCATTTCCTGTTTCTCATCACAAACTCTTTGCTGTCCCCATCTCTGCCTCCCTGTCTCTGTCTCTCTCTGATTCTGACTCTGCTTGGGCTCTCTGTTTCTGATCTCCCTGTCTCCGACACTGACCACATCTCTTTCCTTGTCTCTCACCTATCACTGCCCTCTCTAATCTCCCCTTGTTCTGGGTCTGTGTCTCTGCCTGTGTCTCTCTTGGTCTCCCTGTCTCTCTGACTTTCTCACAGGCTCTCATCCCATCCCCTGTGTCTATGTCTCTGCTGGAGTCTAAGTTGCCTCTCTACTTGGGTCTCTCCCGCCCGTGCGGCTGCCGCCACTGACTGCCCCCACCCCCACCCCCACCCCGGGCTCCCCGGGCGGCGGGGCCTGACGGGCGGAGATCGATAAGTTATTAGCACCATTCTGTCAGCCCTAATGCGGAGATTGATCGGGGCGCCCGGCGCTTCCCGGCCTGATAAAGATGACGGATTAAGGGAATAAGAAAAAGGATGGGGGGGGGGAGGGATGGCGAAGCGTCTTCCGCCAGAGAAACCGGAACCGTTAATGACTTTGGGGGGCGAGGAGGGGGGTCCCATTCATTCAGTCCTGTTCCTTACTACCTGGAAACCACTCAGAGTGAGTTTGAATGCCGGCTGTGGCTGTGTGACCTGGCCAAGGCATCGAACCTCTCTGGGCTTCATTTCTCTGGGGATGGGAATCAGATGGTACCCAGGCTGTCCTTGTTGCCTCTGTTGGCATCAGCTGAGGGGCTGGTTAGGGGCGAGGGAGAAAAGGGGGAGACTGCAGGGGGTGGTCCGGGATTTTCAACTATAGTGGGAACTGGGCTCTGGCTAATCGGTAGCATCACGCATTGGACATGTAGTCAGACATCTGCATTGAAAAAAAAACCCCACCTCTGATATTAGCAGTTTAACTATGAGCAAATCACAAAACCTCTGAGAATCTGTTTCCTTGTGCCAAAAATGGGAGTGATGACTAAAATATGCTATGTCTCTCTATCATGATTCCTGACTTTGGTAGTGACTGAAGCTGGGCTGGGGGCAAAAATCCTTCTCCCTTTTGTTGCTCAGTGGTGTCCAATCCTTAATAGTCCCACTTGGGGTTGTCTTGGCAGAGATACTGCAGCGGTTTGCCATTTCCTTCTCCAGCTCATTTGACAGATGAGGAAACTGAGGCAAACAGGTGAAGTGACTCGCCCAAGGACACACAGCTACTAAGTGTTAGTAGTCGGAATTTAAACTCAGAAATTCTTCCTGGCTCCAGACAGGACCATCTATCCACTTGCCATCTAGCTGCCCCATCCCTCTCCCTAGAGCTAGGTAAAAGTATGGATGATTTGTCTGGCCCTAGGGGTAGGTCAGATTTCTGGTCTCACTTCAAAGCATTCTACTTAATTTTGACTATTTGAGGTCTCATCCCTACTGAAGGTGGAGCTTCTGGGCCCATTTCACTGAGTAAGAGCCTGAGGTTCAGAGAGGGGTGTAGTTACTCACTGGGACTCTGGGAAGCTCAGTGCTCATTCATTTAGAAATGAGCTGACTTGAGCCACTTTTGCCTGAGGCAGGGAAGGGGAGGAGGGAGAGCTGAGCCCCGCTGTGTGTGCTCTGGGCAGGTTTCCTGAGGGTTCAGGTTGGCGGCTCAGTGCCAGGACTCACAGGTGGATTTGACAATCTAGGACAAAGCAGACAGGGAGGGGGAAGAGGAAGGTCAACCCCACAGTTCTGTTGTGGGGATCCCTGAGCTGGCTGGTGTCCTGGGCCCCCGTGGTGCCCATTGGGGCTGGGCCACGTGCAATCGCCAGTCTGTCAGTTACAGTCCGGCATTTCCTGGGAGCATCTTCAACAAGCTCTTGATAGATGAGGATTTGATGCCCCTATCAAGGAGGATGTTTTCCTCCTTTCTCCAGTCTCTTCACTGTTCCCAAGCCCTGGCACTTGCCCCATCCCTGTCCCCAGGCTCTGGACTCTCAGATCCCTCCCTCCCATCCCCTCCCTGGGTCTGTCCATCAGCCCTGTTCCCGCTAGTTACGGGCGGATATTGATTTTGGATCATGGGGGACGCTGTGGTTGTGACGGCCTCAGGCTTGGGCTCCGAGGGGGGGAGCTGCTCTAATGCAGGCTTGGCTCCGGCGTTTCCGGGCGTTTCCGGACACTCTCCGGGGAGAAGATTGAAGGGGAGGAAGGAAAGAGAGGGAGAGACTCAGAACGGGGAGAGGCAGAGAGAGAAAGAGAAAGAGAGAGAATTCAGGAGGAGGAGATAGGTTCAGAGAGGAAAGAATGAATTGAAAGTGGCGGGGGGAGTAGGTTTAGAGAATAATTCAGTCTTTCTGTCGTGGGAACAGAGATCCAGAGGGGCAGAAAGTCAGAAACAGAGAAAGAGGAGAAAGATGAAATGGGACTGAGAGGAGTCAGTACAAGGTGGAGAGATAGGACACGAAGACAAGGACAGATGCAGAAAATCAGAAAGGAAGAGATTATGAAGGAATGAGAAGGGAAAGAATCAGAGGGGGGAAATCACGAAATGAGACTGAAAGAAGAAATTTGGAAAGACTGATGAGTCTCTGGGACTGAGAATGGAAGAGATTTCAGAGGAAAAAACGGGCAAGACTGGCGGGGAAAGACTCAAAAAGACTCGGAGAGGGAGTGATTCAGAAATAATAAAGGGGGAGGGAACCTCAGACTCCGAGGAGAGAGGCCAAGACTGAGAGGGAGACTCAGACTGAAGGCGAGAGAGGCAAGAGGGAGGGAGGGTGCAGAGGTCGGCTAGGCTGGCAGGAGGCGTTCTGCCGGGTTTGGCTCAGGACATGAAAGGCGCGTCCTGTTGGAAGCCCAGGGGGCTCCAGGGCGGCTGCACAGACCATGAAACTCAGTTCGCGGATTGTTGGGGGGGGGCGCCTGTACTGGAGGGCTGTGGTCATTGGGGGTTGCGGGGGCTGGCCTTCTAATCCTTACCCCTACCAACTGTCCGGGGGGCTGCCCAATCTGACACTGTTTTCTCATTCTCGTCCCGTCTACCCTTCTTCTTCTTCCTCCTTTCTGCCCCTTCCCCACCTCCCCTCCCCCTTACTACTTCCCCTCACCCAGATGACCTTTTAGGCAAAAGGCGGGGCTGCTCCCCCAGCAGCGGCGGCAGTGACCGCCCCTCGGAGAAGAAACCCAGGAGTGAGTCCCCCAAGGGTAAGGGCTGAGTCTCTGGGGGAGGGGCTGACCCAAAGACGTCATTGTGTGGGGAGGTTCCTCAGGCTGCCCAGTGGGTAGCCCTGCCTGAGGCCTGGGGCTGTTCCTGCCAAGCTGGGAGAGTGGATTTGTCTCCTAGGGAAACTCTGGATTTGCACAGATCAGTTCAAGCAAACCTGAGGATTTATAAACATGTGTATGCGTGTGAACACATGTACCCACCCACATATGTGTATGAGAGAGAATCTGTATGCTGGTGTGTCAGGCATGTCTGATAGCATTGAGAAAATTCCCTTTATATATATAAAATAAATGAAACTGAATCATAAAAACACTGTATATGAGAGGGAGGGAGTGTGCATGTGTGGACACAGAGGGACTGTGGGGGTTTTCTCCCATGGATGTAGGGTTCTTTCCACCTTAGACCTCGGCCTCCCCTCTGCCACCCAGCTCACCCTTTTGCCTGCTTCCCCCTTATCCCCAGAGCCCTCCCCTTCTCCTCTCCGAGAGGAGCTGGCCCCCCAGATGACCCCTGAGGAACACTACCGAAGGATGATGTCGGCCCTTAGTGAGCCTGGCGCCTTTGAGGAGCAGCAGCGACTCTACCAGCTGGCCAGCACCATGGGCCTGCCCAGCCACAGTGGTGAGTGCCCCTGACCCTCCTGGCCCCATCCGCTCGTGGTTTTTCTGAGATGTCCCAGGGTGCTTCAGCCTTTCTGCCTCTCACCCTCTTTCATTCTCTTGACCTCTGTGACAGTCTCTCCTGTATCTGCCTGCCAGCCACACCCATCTACTTTCCTCATTTCTTGTCCCCCCAAAGGATTTGGGCCAGTCAGCTTTAGTAACCACGGCGAGGGGGGGGTGTATGATGAGGTGCCTGTCCCATCACCTGTGTCAATGGCTGATGGAGATAGGAGAGATGGCCTGGGAGGAGTGAGGCCCCTGTTCCTCACTGTTGACATTTACACAGCCTCAGGATCAGTCATACACAGGGTCAGTGATGTTGGTCATGAATGTTGGCAGTCACATGCAGCCTCTTTCGGGTCAGTGGCATGCTGGTCCTCCCCAGGGCCCACACATAGCCTCATGTAGTCTGTCATACGTGAGCCTCAGTGACTTAGAAACAGAACCCACATGCTGTCCCTGTGTCACACACAAACACAGCCTCGTGCTCTGACAGAGGCTCACGAAAACGCCTCCCGAGTCAGTCACACAAAAGCTCTAGGGGGAAGGGGCGGATTCAGGTGGTTGCCTGGGGCTGGGGCAGCCGGGTTTTCTAGGCCATTTTACTCTCACACTCAGAGGGATGACTGCCTTACAGGCAGGGGGCCGGGAGGAGCGGGGAGCCTGCTTCTGGCCTCCTTGGCCTGAATAATTCACAAAAGCTTAATAATTTAAAACCCTTCTCTTTAATTGCCTCCCCCGCCCCCCTGCTCCCCTCCCCACCTTCCCCCGTTCCCTTCCCCCCCTCCAACGGCTGGGCCAGGAGCTGTGCAGGAGGGGCGGTGCCGCAGGCGCTGGGGGGTGCGGGGGCAGGCGCTGGCGTTGGCACCGCGGCGGTGCCTGGAGCTGGGCTGTCAGTCACGGGCTGCCCCCCCCCACCCCCTCCCGGCGGCGCCGTCCCGCTGCCGTCAGGGCCCGACTGTAAATAACTGAGCGCAAAGGGGAGGGAAGCAGGGGGTGGAGGGGGAGGGGCGGGGGCCGTTCCGGTCACTGGGGATCAATGCGG